>CAJQZJ010032121.1:139606-166244 GCA_907164525.1 Lophiomys imhausi
GATAGATAGATAGATAGATAGATAGATAGATAGATAGATAGATAGATAGATCAATCAGGGCTCTCCAAAGAAACAGAACCAATGGAGTAGATGGGCAAATAGATGATAGGTATATGATTGATTAATTGATTGACAGATAATAAATATGAGATTATGGGAATTGCCCCAGGATTCTTGATGAGTCCTGAAAGTTATGCAGTCTCACTGTGATGGGCCCATTCCCCCCAATCCCTTCATGGTTTTGGCCCTGCCTTCTGACTTTGGCCATTGTAACATACTCTTCTTCAGAGTATAGGCATATAGTTTTCGTTATTCTTTCAATGTGATAAAGTCACACAGTTCTTCACGTCCTATTAGACAAGTTATATAAAAATAGCTTAGAAGAGGCATTGGAAATTAAGTTTATTTTAAGAGTTCAGGGACAGCTGGCTTTGTTTTGCTGCTTTAAAATATACAGCTCAGTGTGCTGGATTCTTCTCAAGCCAAAGGACAACTGCTGGCATTCCCCTGAACACTGCTGCATTTAACCTTGACCAACAGGAGAATTTATGCCAGAGATGCTTATGATTTCATACATTTGTCATTTATTTATTTATTTATTTGTTTATTTGTAAACAAGGTCTAATGTCTTACAGGCTGGCCTTGAACCCATTTTGTAGCCAATGGCTATTAATTTCGGATCTTCCTGCCTTCACCTCCCTATGGCTGGCATTGCAGGTACACATTGGTATACCTGGTTTGTGCAGTGCTGGAGACCAAACATGGGGCTTCATGAATGCAAACCAAGAAATCTACCAACTATATCAACTAAGCTATAGCCCCAGGCACTCTCTTCAGATTTTAAAGAAGCACTTTCATGTGGAAGAGATACATTCTTGACATTTTTGTAAAATTAGGAAATTTGAAAATTTCAGGTAAGCAGACTCTTTAGAGAATGACACTACATCAGAGCTCTAAGCCCTCCCATCTCATTGAATGTATCATGTTTTAAAAGGAATTAAAAAGTTTAAATGTCAGATAGCTGCTGGGTTAAAAGGATAGGAGACAGTTCGGAACCCTGGTAAAGCAAAGAAAAAAATGTAATAATTGCCCTAAAATAAAAATAAGACTGTTATATTTTGGTATAGAAATTATTTTTGCCACTACAGGCAAATCTTTAATTCTGCCTTGGAGTTAAATAAAATCTGGTACAGTCTAATGGAGGTGCTCAGCTTGGTGAGCATGCAGAAATCTATCGCTTGACATTGACAGTCTGTACATGATGTTTTCTGTATTGACTGTGGAGAATCTTATATTTTCATAGGTACTTCAATAGTGTTGAGTGTTCAAAGCTATTGCAACAATCAGCTTTATTGTCACATTTATTTAACACAGTACAGTGAAAGTTGTGTCCATATCCAAGGTAAAAATACTAAGCAATAGTCTGTAAAGGACTTCAAGAAAGAAACCTGAGCCTTCCAGGCACATTAATTTTGCCAAACTAAATATATGGCATTTATTTAACATTTACTCAGGCTACCAATTAGAAAGCAATTATTTCATGTAGACATATTACAAGAAGAGAATTAAAATAATCCCTAAAAGACTAAAATTAATTGGTTTCATGATAGGTTTTATATCACTGTTCTTGCTAAAAGCAACAATAAAAATTGCCGAGTTGTTGTTTGCAGTCCTGTTCTGTTCTGTTTAGCCTCCTGTCAGTTTCTCAATTCAACAATGTTAAAGAATTACTTCTTTAATTCAAGACATGCAAATAGCCCATTTCTTTCAAAGGAGAAAAAAAACTTAATTGTACAGTGATTTAACCAGGAAGAAAAATAAAATATTCTTTTCTTTGTCCTGATTTAAGGGTTTTCCAAGCTTTATCTTGTATGTGGCTTTCAAAATGATGGAAAAAAGTAGTTTTAGCACAGAACTGAGATGGTTCATAAATAATTACTGGTTTAGGCTATGAGGGCCTTGGAAGTGAAGGGGCAGAAATCATTGTGTTTACTGACATATTTGAAGAACTAGGTTTCCCTATCCCCACCCATTTATTGTTATAAGAGAAAGAACCATTTGTTGGTCTGAAAGGGGGAGGTGTTGGGGGGGAGATATATCTTAAACTTAAAAAAAGTGGGGGGAGAGGATGGGGGGGCTGAGGGGGATGAGGGTGGGAGGGTGGGACTGGAGGGGGTAGTAGGGAGGGGATTGTGATTGAAATGTAACTTGAAGAAATAAAAAATAAATTAAAAAAAAAAAGAACTTCAGATGATGAAGAATGCACTTTCCTTTCCCAATCCATAGTGTGTCTTGGGAGTGTGGTGGGGAAGAGGCACATAAGGAGAGTTTGTGCCTTAAATATTAATAAAATGAGTATCATAGAAAAGTAATTTGCATGGCCTCAAAGTAATAATTATGTATATTAAAACCACACACGTTATCAGTTCCCTAAGGCTACTCTATCAAGTACCACAAGCTGGATGGCTTAAAACAATAGAAATGTATTATTTTACAGTTCTGGAGACTGGAGATGAAGATGAAGCTATTAAAGTGTCAGCAGGCTCATGCTAGCTTGCCCCTTTCCAGCTTCTGGGTACAGCCTCCAGTTTTTGACATGGGAACACCTCAGTTCTAGTGGAGATTTGGCTTTCCTCATCCCAAGAGGCTGGCAAGAGAATTCTTTCCTTAGGATTTTCAGTTTCCTTCTAATTCAAACTGTAAACTTCTTTTTGAGAATTTCATATATGCATATAATATATCTTCATCAACTCTGTCCCCTATTCCTCCCTTCACTTCTCCTCTTATTCACTCCTCTCCCCTTTCCTTCACTCTTCCACCACTGCTCATGCTAAATTTCTGGGGTTCTGTTTTACAGCCTACTGAGTCCACTCAGTGCTGCCAGTAGGTGCATGGACCCAGGGTCATCTACTGGAGCATGGATAGCCCTGCAGGACTGACATCATTGAAAAATACTAACTCTCCTTTACCTAGCAGCCACCAACTGTCAATATTGCTCCTTTGCCTGGGGCGGGGAGGGGGGCGGGTGAATGTAAGGAGCATCTCCCACTTCATGCTGGGTTTTTCTCTGGCTTGATCTTGTGCGGGTCTTGTACATGTAATCACAGACACAGTGAGTTCATGTGTACAGTTGCACTGTTGTGTCCAGAATACACTGTTTCTTTGTAACCATCCACTGCCTCTGATTCTTATGAGCTTCTTACCCTCTCATCCACAAATGATCCCTAAGCTTTGGGAAAGGAAGTTATGGTATAGATGTTCCATTTAGGGCTTAGCACTCCACAGTATCTCTCTCTTTCTCTGTACACTGACTAGTTGTGGGTCTTCATGTTCATTACCATCTCGTTAGTATAAAGATGAGTACTTCATGGCAGTGTGATACTGTTTCCATTTAGCAGAGTGTCTTGGCTTTCCTGGTTTTCTTTTATGTACTTCCATTGATACCTATATCATTGAGCCTTTGTTCCTTGTGATGTAACACAGGAAAAAAAAAGTCTAATCAATGGAAGACTGTCTAAATGTATTTTGTGAACCCTTTGTTTGTTTGAGCTCTCATTTATTGAACACTTGCAAACCAGTCACTATGCTAAGGACAGTGACTACACTGTGATGAATAAACATAACCTAGCACTTCTTAACCATTGTATGAACATGAAGTTTAGGTGACCTCTGAGTGCATGCCTGACAGAGACAGGGCAAAGCCAAGTCGAGCTATGTCTTTGAGGACACTAGGATCCAGCCTGTGAGATGCTCATCCTGTGAGTGGCATGTGGTCAGAGTCAAACCAGGACAGCAGAAGGCTGAAGTCTCTAAACTTGGTCCACAAGTCAGCCCTCTGTGGCACTTATACAAATACATATGTATCTCCAGAAACCATCTGGATGTAGTTCATCAAACTCTCACGAGGCAAAAGAATTCACAGCCTTTCTGTGAATGATCCTGGGTTAATGAACAGCTGGATTTGGAGAACGATAGCCCTGCTGCCTGCAATGGTAGTTGCTGGTCACATCTGGTTATTTAAATTTAATTGAAGTCAATCAAAATACAATAAAGCATAAACATTCCATTTCTTGTCCCAACCAGGCATATTTCAAGTATGAAATAGGCACTCAAGAGCTGCCATGCTGGGATATGCACATACAGATTGTTTCTGACATGGCAGGGAGTCATATTGGGTGGCACTGATGGAGCAGGGCTGTTGCAGGTTGGCAATTCTGATGTCTTCTACAGAGGTCCCACATAGTCACTCCTCCTTGTTGACATGAGTTGTCTTATAGAATCACTTGTATTATTTGTCTTCTTCTCTCTTCGTAAGAATACAAGGCTCTCTATGGTAAGATCTGGTGTTCCTGGCCCTATGACATCATAAACAATAAAAATCTTTAAGTCAGTAAGATTCAGTCAGTACCATCAAGCTGGGTTAACTGCACACACACTGACACTGGATTTCAGCAGAGGCTGGAAGAAGAGGGTGGATCAGAAAGTAGATTTCTCTCAATTACAAAATATGTGTGGATGGGAGGGAGATCTGTACTAAATTGGAAGATGTTTGTTTGTTTGTTTCATAAGAAACGCCTTTTAAAAGTGTCTTTGAGGTTAAAAAATGATTCATTACTTCAAAGTGATTCATCCTATCTTTTCATAAACTAGCAGCTTAATCCCCTTAATTGATTGCTTCCTTCCAGAACAGATGTGTGTAAGAGATTGTGTGGATTTCCATCTCTGGCTTCTGTTTTTTTATTTGTTTTGTTTTTGTTTTGTAGATGGGTAAAGAATGAAAATTACTGTGAATTTTACTTTTCACAACAACCAGAAAGGTGAAATGCTTTGTCTGTCATCCAACTTCTCTTGCAACTAAGAGGCATGTAATGACATTTTAATATAGTGTGTGCAAAGGAGACTCCTTTAAAAAGACTTCCCATTGGTCTACAAAGTTGAAATCCTATGTAACTAAAATGTGACTATTTAACTAATAATTATATAATTATATTATATTATATATTATAATTAGTATAATATACAATATCATAATTATATAATATAATAATAAAAATAAGTTTTATCATTTATTTCTTATATTCAAAATAATGGCACTTTTCCAAATGCATTCTGAGTGAATTGGGAAAGGGAGGATCGGCTTTCAAGAGGCAATCTTTTTTTTTTTTTTTTTTAATGACAAATACATTCTATATACATCATCACCAGTTCAGGGTTATATTAAACCCCATGGGGTTATACTGTTTTCAATATTCCTTAGATGAACCATTATTACTATGTTCTGTGTGCACTGGTGCTTTGCCCACATGTATGTCTGAGTGTCTCAGGTCTTGGAACTGGAGTTACAGACAGTTGTGAGCTACTGCCTGGGTGCTGGGAATTGAACCTCGGTCTTTGGAAAAGCAGTCAGTGCTTTTAACCATGGAGTCATCTCTTCAGTCCCCAAGAGGCAATCTTAATTCACGGGAAGTTGGCTAATTGACCCTTCCTGACACCTGCACAGGAAGACAATGGCTTACACCCATATATTATGATAAAATGGATTTAAATTCTGGGACCTACCACATCCCCAGCCTGAGTTCAATAAAAACTAAACTGGTTATGCTGTACAATTTTAATATTCTAGAAATCTCTAGGGATAAGAGCATTCCTATCTTCCCTGGGGTTTGTTGAGATAAAATCATCTGGGAAGACTCTGTATTGTCTTCAGCAGCTGTAAGACACCCCCTTCCCCCACCCCCAAGAAACCAGTCTGTTCTTCTGATACTTCACAATTTGCCCATTCACCTGACTTAAAATTGTAGGAGGCAACGTAAGATTACAAGCTTTAGAATCAAAACGACTCAGTCTGAATTCTGCCTACATCAGGTGCAAACCATATCTTTGCAAACAGAATACTTAAAACCCTAATATCAATCAGTTCTTGCAGTATTCCTAGCTTCCTACATTATTGTAAGGGAAAGATAATGAACCAAACAAGTATCAGGCAGAAAAGGAGGAAAAGCTGTTCCAGATCATTTTCTGAAGACACATTAATACACTTGTAGGAAGAGTAGACACTTCCATGTGTAGCACCTCACTTGGATCTTCTATGATGAAAACCCTAAAGGAAATTATGTTGTAGAAACCTGCTTTATGCCAGACACTGCTGAAGACCTGTTCTTTCATGTAATTCTCAACAACATCCAGAGGGGGCATAACTGTGTCCAGCTAACAGGGAGGGAAGCCAAGACTCTCGGGAAAGTAAAGTAATTTGTTGTCTTTCATGTGATTGATAGTGCTAGAATATGAACCCAGCTGTGCCCTCTTCTTGAGACTGCTTTGTATTTTCTTTAGAAATAAAAATAAACAACTAAACTCAATTTTTTAAAAAAGCCAGGGCCAGGAGTCATGCCTCTGGTCCTAAGGGGCTGTCCATACAACTCCGAATCTGAAACAAGCGTTACTCATCTAGAACCCCAGAGGAGAGGACTCCTTCCAAGTCACCTGCTCTCACCTGAGCCTGAGCATCTGCAGGAAAGAGCGATGTGAACTCTGCTCAGAGGTGGAGCCAACAACCAGATGAAGACTCGGATTGCCTAACTTTCAGGCCAGTACTAGCCTCTGGGAGGCAGTATGTCTCATGCTACCTGAGAATTAGAGAGGATTTGGGGCTACAATAAATAGCAAGACGTCCTAGGCCCCGTGTTCCATGAGTTGCCGGTGTTCCATGAGTTGCCGATTCTATAGACATTTGTCTCTGTGAAACACAGGGACGATTAGACACTGTACTTTCTGTTGCTGTTTCAAAATTTTACTACAAAGAAGAGATTTGCATATTTCACAGATTTGGAGAATAAAATTTCACGATTGGGTGAACCCATTGGTTTATTTCGCCTCTAGTAGAGACTCATGATGAAGCACTGTAGAAGGAAAAGATCATGTGATAAAGCAGGAAGCAGAGGGTCAGGGTTCAGGCTCAGGCTTTTAAGCAACTCCTGAAAGCCAATGTTTCTTTCTGAGGTCAGTACCCTCAGTGGCCTAAGACTCCCACCAGACCCACCTCTTAAAAATTAAGCATGACTCTCAATGTTACCGCTATGGGATTAAGCTATATGACAAACAATATCCAAGCTATAGGCAGTGTTTTACACAGCACTTGTATTTTAGTCACTCCATACCATGCATGGAAGCCTCTGCTGTTATTAAAGTTAGCTATGTGCTGTTATATTTTTCATGAGGCTCTCCAGTCTTAAATCCATTCTTTTCAAGACCTTATTTTTCATATCCTCTTTATACTTTTTTCATTTGAATTTCTATGTCCTTACACAGTTTGCAACACATGACCTATCATGAATATAAAGGTTTTAATTAATGCATTTTGGAGATTAAGCTTGTACGCTGGCTTTTTAATATAAAACAGATCAACAATTATGATCAATTCCTTGACATGTTAAAAACAAAAAGCAATAAACATTGTTTAGCTGGCCTGACTACTGTTTGCAAATGATTGACCACCAGCATGGTTAACTGAGGTATCTACTATACTATACCATATATGTGTGTGTGTGTGTGTGTGTGTGTGTGTGTGTGTGTGTGTGTTTGTGTGTGTGTGTGTGTGTGTAATACCATATATAATATATAGTATATATTTATACTATAATATAAATACTATACCCTGAGTTTTCTAAGCAAAGATTAAAGGGGAGGTTGTGGTGGGGGAGTTTACAGAAACTACAAAATTATTCCAAAACTGAGTGTGGTATTTTTCCTGTGTTACTAATACATGCTTGGTTAGTAGAACACTAAAGGCCAGTGACATTCAGGAATGAAAATGAAGGAGAATCAAAAGATCATTTACAACCTTACACCTAAGTAGCCCAAGCTAAGTGAAGAAGTGTAGAATTCAGGGCCAGTAAGATGCCTCAGTGGTGTTTGCCACAAGCCTGACATCCAAGGCTGATGACCTAAGTTCACACCCCGAGAAGAAACCAACTTCTATAGACTGTCTTCTCACCTAAACACGTGCAGTGTAGCTTACCCATAATGTATACATACAAATATATATACACACATATTTTATTATATATATATATATTTTTAAAGAAATAAAGATGGGGAGGAAGTCTATAAAAGACAGGGTGACTGTGGATTTGGAATGAAGTCAGAATTTTTATCCAAATACGTGGCCTGAAAATGAAAGGTTGGTTAAGATACTCCTGGCCATGGCTGAAGCTTTCCCCCATCTAGGCTTCACCAGATTTTTCAGGGAAGCAGCCTGCTTGCCCGGATCAGTTGGAACCCAGTGACAGTCTGAAGCCACTGCTCTATCCACACTTGTTCCCACCGGTGCCAAGCCACCCACTTGGGTCGGATTCTTGCCAGCTGGCGCTGGACTTTTGACCTCTCATTTTTCTTTCTTTTCTCTTTCTTTCTTTTTTTTTTCTTTTTCCTTTCTTATAATTTTCTTTGGTAATTCTCCAGTCCTCCCAGACCAACCCTGCCCTGTTTACCATGCCTGGCCAACACTCCTCAAAGGACTAATGTGCTGGCTGTGTCCAGCGCCTCTTAGGAGCTGAATGAATTGTGACCCCAGCTTTTATGCTTAGCTTAGAGACCAGCTGCGCCTTTGAGCTTTTCCCAGAGACATTGGCTGAGGCTGCACCTGCAGGGTGATGAATTTGCCCTGGACTGAAAGAAGAAGGAGAAAGAGGGAGAATCAAAAGATCACTTGTATCCATCCTCTTTACACACTAGTGTATTTATACCAGCCAAACACACCAGAGAATTTGGTAGTCTATTAAATAATAATTACAGCAATAAATAAATAGATAGATAGATAAATAGATAAATAAATAAATAAATAAATAAAATGTGGGAAAGGACAATTATATTTTGCTTTGGGAGCCAGAAAAATTACCACAGAAATTTAAAATGAGTTTAGGAGATGCTGAATCGGAGCATTTGGGATTACTTTGTCTCTACCAAATAACTGGGTCATTTTGATCGCCCAGGGAATAACTAAAGTTCTATCTGTGTTTCTTTTTAAGTAGGACTTTCCAAAAAAAAAAAAAAAGTAAAAATGGGACAAAATGCTTTAAAAAAAAAAAGTCCTCTAATGTTTTCTTCAGAGCAAAGATTCACACCTTAATATTTGTAAATTGCAGGTTTACACACATTCAATGTTTACAAGTAATATCCAGGCATTTCTATCTAATCATTTAGCTACCAAATTTTCCCTGTAACTCCTTAGTATCAGTGATCATTCATCTATAATTCAGTTGTTACAACATGGCCATAGGCTATAAAAGGCCTCAGAGCAAATGGGTTCTATTCAGCTTCCCCAGCTAAAATATGTTTGGATGGATTACTCTCTCTTCCACTGCTTTCTGCTGTGTTAGACCTAACTCCCTTAGCATTCCTGGCCCTGGAAAGCTAACAAATTCTAAGTTTAAGAACCTTGGAATATTAAATTCCATCTGTCCATCATAAGTTAAGAACAAAAAGAGAAAGAAGGACAGAGAGAGGACGGAACAACAACAAAAAAAAGCTTCTCGAAAATAGCTGGGAGTGCAGTTTTCCAGGTTATCAGAGGAATGGGTAGATCTGCTGAATTTCTACCTACTTAGTTACAGGACTTGTTCAAGGTCACCGACAAAGTTTGTGGTGAAGACAAAATGAATCCTTTCTCTGGCGGGTATTTCATTGTGCTGTTTGGTCCATTCATGCATGCTTCTGCATTGCTAGCTGATGAATAATGTGGACGCTCAGAATTCTGCATGCAAAGAGCCCCTGCAAGCTCCCTTTGGTCCTTGTGATAGGATTTGTTTTATTCTTTTTTTTTAATGCATTATGGAGACAGTTAGACCTCTTCCTCCTGTTGGGACTTTACATCTGTGATCACTGTCACACAAGACAGGATGGTCTACCTTGGACAACGTCTGAACCAGGAGCATTACTTTGAAAAATGGCTAGGCAAAGAATTTAAGAGTCAGAAAGAGTCAAAGATCAAATGCAAAATCTGAGACATTAATATCTAGTCTATGTATAGACTATTTTCGTAGTGATTGATAAGCGAGTGCCCCACCCACAATGAGCTGGGCCCTCCCATATCAATCACTAAGATAATGCCCCATGGAATTGTTTGCCTCCAGCCCAAACATATGGATGCATTTTCTCAATTAAGGTTTCCTCTTCTCAGATGACTGTCAAGTTAACAACAACAACAACAAAAAAAAAAAACTAGTCAGCACTCTGTGGCACTAGAGTTAGATACCACTGTGAGCTGCCATGTTGGTGCTGGGAACCAAACCAGGGTCTTCTTGAAGAGCAACAATGGTTCTTAACTGAAGAATCATCTCTCCACCCTGCTAGAACTTCACTATCTTGTAACAATCTTTCCATCAGATAAAGTGTGCATAGAAAACAGATGCCTTAAGTCATTTTATCTTCCTCTGGTGATCAAATTTAGGTCTCCATTGCTGTAACTAGAATGCCCAGGGGCAATAATAATTCCAAGTCCAAGGTTCAAAAGATTTGTTTTTATGGTTGTTTCTGCAGTCCTGGGATCATCTTTGGATGTCCCATGTACACAATGCAACCACTTTTCCACTGAGCTGCATTCTTAGCTTGTCGTTTGAATTCAAGTTCTGAGGCCCCACCATGGGTGGCCCTGTTTCTTAGACCTTAGACTAAATACTTTCCCATAGGTTACTTTATGTATTTAAAATAATTTGCATGTATATAGCATATGTAACTGGTCTTAATTTATCTATAAACAGGGGTTTTTAAAAAAGGATTAAAATCGTTTTCATCAGTCAATGCATCTACAAAAGAAAAAGTCAGAGTTTGGGTATAAATCACTGGACCCCCTCATCCCCAGAGAGCCCTCTTTCTACAGTCCTACAAGCTTTGTTTGCTTCTTGTCTTCTCTTGCAGAGACAGGTATATGTTATCATGACTCTATGGTAAATGTATATCGTTTTTACCCAATTAGGTTCATATGGATACATTCAGCATTATGTCCCACCAAATATTTTGTTTAACATCCAAACTAAAGCAAATGGGGAAGGTGAGAGTTGAGGTCATTTCTATCAGGCTGATACTCCATTTCCCTTGGGATTTTATATTGAGAGCAGAATGTCCCAAGCATATCTCACTGAGATATGAGCATCAAATGCAATTGTCTAATTATTTTAAGGCCTCTCTTGTGTCCTTTGCCAATTCTGAGCCTTTAAGGCCACAGTTTGTTCTTTAAGGGATTGTTTCCTGAAACTGCCAGATTTTGTTTATGGAACATTATTCTCATAATTAGCAGAACATTTTCTTCTCACATTTGACAGATTTAACCAGCCAGTCCCAGAATAAAGCTGGATTTTGTTGTTCTTGTTGTTTTTTTTTTTAACGATCTATACCAGCCATTTTTATTTTTACAGAATTGAAGTTAGTGAATTTATATGTGTGATAAAAAGTTATCCTAAATTATTATGAACTTACTGTCATTTTTCCAGCATTCCATATACTCTTCCTATTTCCAAGTTCAGTTGTACTAAGTATATTAAGACTTAAGACTGTTCATCATCCACAACTGAAACCGCACCCATTAGACACTAGTTCCTTCACCTGGTTCTTGGCAGCTATCTTTCCACTTTCTCATTTTATGATTTTAAGATTAGATACTTGTTAAGAATGGAATCATACAGTATTTGCCCATTTGTGAATAGTTTGTCAGTGTCTCCAAGATTCATTCATTTGTACTGTACGGCTAGTTTTATAGTGACTGTCACAATTTGCTTTCTGGTTCTGTGATAAAGACCCTGACCAAAGACAACTCAAGGAGAAAAGAGTATATTTGACTTATACATCCTGATCATAATCCATCCTTAAAAGAAGCCAAGACAGCAATTCAAGCAGGGTGGGAACCTGGAGGCAGGAACTGAAGCACAAACCATAGGGGAGTATTGCTTACTCTCTTACTCCCCAGGCCTAAGTTCAGCAACCTCTTAATACTCTGGGGACCACCTGCTCAGTAGTGACACTGCTCACAGTGGGCTATCCCACATCAATTATTAATCAAGAAAATGTCTCCACAGACTTGTCAATAACCCAATCTGATAGTGACATCTCAATTAAGAGCTTTTCTTCTCAAATTACTTTAGTTTGTGTCAAGTTGACAGAAAAAAAAACTAATAGTAATCTATTAATGCATGTGCTTATTACCCATCCTTAGGAGAAGATTCAGAGAATACCGGCCCCACACATACCAAGATGTATGCATACTACGATGTCTCACCTAAAAAGATGGGCATTTGACTATAATTTTTGTACACATCTTCCCATGAGGAGCACTTTAAACCATTTCTATATTACTTATAATATTCAATTCAATTTAAATTCTATAAATATAAGGTGTAATTCTTTGTAAATAATATAAAGCATCCATACTTATTCAATACAGTCACATTTTTTTTCTGAATACGTTCCATTCAAAGTTGATTGAGTCAGTGATGTGTAAACCATGGATACTGAAAGTTAGTTGTATGTGCAACATTTCCTGTATCCATTTGTCTGTTGATGAACATGTAGGTAACCACCAACTCCTGACTATTGTAAACCACTTCACAGTGAACACTGGTAGGCAAATGTACTTTGATATCTTGACTTTAGTTATTTTGTGTCCATACACAGATGTGGAGTTGCTGGATCATACTATAATATAATTTTTAAATGTTTTTTTTTAATTCTTGTGAATTTCATACTGTGTTTATACTTTTTTTGAGAATGTCCTACATGGTTTTCTTTTTATTATCATTTTTTAAATATTTATTTATTACTTCAGGTTACATCTCCATCACAGTGTCCTCTTTCCACCCCTCCCAGTAGCACTCTTCCACCCCTATCCCTTCCATCCCACTCCTCTGGAGTGGAGTGTCCCTACATAACAGTCCCCTGCCTCGGTTCAGCAGTCATATGAGGGCCAAGAGCCTCCTCATACACTGGAAGCCTACAAGGCAGCACCACTAGGGCAAAGTGTCTCATTGACGGGAAAAAAAGTCTATGTTCATGTTCCCTTTGGTGCATTGGTTGTAGTATAGATATCCTGTACTATATGGCTAAAATCTGACTATAAGTGAATAGATGCCGTGTGCATCCTATTGACCACACTATTGTACATCCTCACTGGTGCATAGGGTTTCAATTTCTCTGTCTCTGCCACCACTTCTTATTCTCTACTTCCTGACAGTTACCATTCTAATATGTATGAGACGATAATTCATTATGGTTATCATCTATATTTATTTAAGATATGTAATGTTCATCTATTTTTCTTTTTTCATTGCTTGTTGGTCAGTTGAATATTTTCTTTGGTGAACTATCTGTTTTGGTCCTTTGCCCAGCGTTAGCTAGGTTTTTTCATTTTTGGTTTTTTTTGTTTTTTTTTTTTTTTTTTTTACTGCTGTTGTTCAATTGTTGGACTTACTAATACTGATTTTTAACCCTTTCGCCAATAAATGACTTCAGATTTTTTTCTTTTTTTTTTTTTTTAGGCTGCCTTTGTATTTTGTTTTCTTTTCATGCACAGAAGGCTGCAATTGTGAAATAATCCTATCTGTCTATTTTTGCTTTTTTTTTTTAACCAAAGCTTTTAGTTCATATCTAATAAATAAATGTGAAACCCAACACTGAAATTTTCCCCCTTTGCTTTCTTCTTGAAATTTTATTATTTTGTTTGCTCTACTATACCCTCAATGTATTTTTTTTTTTTTGACAATGTAAGCTAAGGTCACTGCCTTATTATTTGCATGTGGATATCCAGTTCTGCCAGGTTATCTGTCAGAAAAACAGTCTTCATCAGAAATTCTTGTTGTTTATTTCTGGGTTCAATGCCCCATTGTTTTATATGTGTTGTGTTCATCCTTTGTAGTCTGGGAGTTTCATTGTCTGCTTCCAAAAGAGCCGTATTTGATAGAATTCTGACCTTCTGGTTTCTGAGGTTCATAGTTGGTCACTTGATTGAGGCTATGTATGTGCAAAGACAAATTTGAACTCTTCAATATAATTTTCTCATCATGTAATTGAAACTGAAGGATGTATTTTTCATAACACCAGTGCGACTATAAACCCATTAAAGCTATCTTTTCAATAGTAATACACAATTTGTAAAGTTTCTAAAATAATTTTGATCCATATTTTACTTCCTAATATATTTATTTAAATTCAATCAAAACATGAAAGTTTGCAGCAATTCTGTCCCAGAGTTCTGAAAAGTGGGTTTGTACTTTTGGCTCTCTAATATGAATTAAGATTGAGGAATAAACTCTGGCAGATTTTTTTAAGTTCATAATGCCCTTGAACTTGTTCTGATAATGATCTAAACCAGTGGTTCTCAATTTGTAGGTCACAGCCCCCTTAGGGGTCACTTATCAGATATCCAGCATATCAGGTCTTTTCATTACAATTCATAACAATAGCAAAATTACAGTTATGAAATAGCAATGAAATAATTTAGTGGTTTGGATCACCACAACATAAAGAACTGTACTAAATGGTTACAGCATTAGGAAGGTTGAGACCACTAATCTAAACAGAAACAAGCATAGGATGAACTTGTGGGGTTAACAATATTTGAAAATATTATTCTGCATGTTTGCTTTTTATAGAATTTATTGATAAACATCCAAATCAGCTAGTTTATTACTATTGAAAAGTTTCAAATGCATAATAAATATCAAAGTCACCAGATTTTGTGGTGAAGGCAATAACAATGCCAAGTAACCTTTTCCCACAGACTGGCAAGCATCTAGAATCAAAGCCACACTAATGTATTTTGCTTAAGACTTGACACAATATGAATGGTATGATATTACCTTGTGAGACTAGTAAAAGGATTTGCATAGTTAATAAAACAACAAAAAGTTTTAGGGCTTTAACAAATTTCTACTAAAATATGACTCAGCTGTTTGTATTGGCTATTTGTGTTATCATGGTTTTTGCTTAAGTGCAAGTATTTGCTTTACAAAGTAAAAAGACAACACAAAGCGCCGACATGAAGTGAGAGCTGGCTGTGCCCCGAACCCCAGAGGTGTAGACACTGTTCTTAATGAATGTTTCTAGAAAACACCAGGCAGTCACTGGAGTTCTTCAGTACTCAGAGCTGAAGTGCAGTATAATAGAAACAAGAAAGGAAATATACACCTATCCCACATGTAATTAGCAAGTGGTCAGTCTGTTCTTAGAAAAGCAAAATTAATGACAATTAGCTATATAATGGCTTTTTGTACCTGGCTGGGATTCAGAACACTAGAACCAGTAACCACTGGTATCTTATAAACTAGCAAGACAGATCAATAGGATCAGATATTTGTCCTCTGAGAACTACTACTCAGCTAAGACCGCATGTGTGGAAACATAGTAACATGACAATAGATGGCAAATACAACTTTTATGAGCATTTAACATGTGCCAAACACTGTACACAGAGTAGAGTCTTTATATATATTTCTGATTTTTATAACATAGATTCAGTATCCCAAGTATGAATGTGTGTTTAATGACTCCCCTGGAGTATGTATACAGTTCTAATTATAAAAGTGAAGGAGCTCTGGCCAGTGTCACTGCTATAAGAGTGCTCTAGAAAGAGCATCCTAAGGCTCAGAGTCTGCTTGGACACTGAAAGCATTTTGAACACATTTTTTTTTTCAGCTATGGGAGTGGCTATGCCCTTGTAGTAAACAAAAGACAGTCTACAGAATAAGCTTAACATCTTCCCTGATCTAATTTTCAGACACGTCTCCAGACTTTGATTTGACCGAAGTAACTTCCTCAAGTACCTGTGCCCAGGCCTGGAATTGAGTGACACAGTTCAAGGACTTCAGATTGCTTCTTGCCTCTTGGGAAGTTTAGAAAACCATACTTTCAGACCCTGGAATTCTATTCAACTGAGACTCGCTTGAATGTTTACACTATCTACTTGCTCTTCTACTCACCACTGAATAGTGTTAGATTTGGTCAGGAACTGGGCGTGTTCTGCAAGCCACCATGGCCAGATTGAGCATTGGGATAGCAGCTTGCCGAATGGTGCTGGGCTTGCTGATGACTTCATTAACTGAGTCTTCCATACTGAATAGTGAGTGTCCCCAGCTTTGTGTTTGTGAAATTCGTCCTTGGTTTACCCCACAGTCCACATACAGAGAAGCCACCACTGTTGATTGTAATGACCTCCGCCTAACAAGGATCCCAGGCAACCTCTCTAGTGACACACAAGTGCTTCTCTTACAGAGCAATAACATCGCCAAGACCGTGGATGAGCTTCAGCAGCTTTTCAACTTGACTGAGCTAGATTTCTCCCAGAACAACTTTACAAACATCAAAGAAGTAGGGCTGACAAACTTGACCCAGCTCACAACCCTGCATCTAGAGGAAAATCAGATTTCAGAGATGACGGATTACTGTCTACAAGACCTCAGCAGCCTTCAAGAACTCTACATCAACCATAACCAGATCAGTACAATCTCTGCTAACGCCTTTTCTGGCTTGAAAAATCTCTTAAGGCTGCACCTGAATTCCAATAAATTGAAAGTGATTGATAGCCGCTGGTTTGATTCTACACCCAACCTGGAAATTCTCATGATTGGAGAGAATCCTGTGATTGGAATCCTGGACATGAACTTCAGACCTCTCTCCAACTTAAGAAGCCTAGTTTTGGCTGGCATGTATCTCACCGATGTTCCTGGAAATGCCTTGGTAGGCTTGGACAGCCTGGAGAGCCTGTCTTTTTACGACAACAAATTGATCAAAGTCCCTCAGCTTGCCCTGCAGAAAGTTCCAAATTTGAAATTCTTAGACCTCAATAAAAATCCCATTCACAAAATCCAAGAAGGGGACTTTAAAGATATGCTTCGGTTGAAAGAACTTGGAATCAACAATATGGGAGAGCTGGTTTCAGTGGACCGCTATGCCCTGGATAACTTGCCAGAACTGACAAAGCTGGAAGCAACCAATAATCCCAAACTGTCATACATCCACCGTTTGGCTTTCCGAAGTGTCCCAGCTCTAGAAAGCTTGATGTTGAACAACAATGCTTTGAATGCTGTTTACCAGAAGACAGTGGAATCACTTCCCAATCTACGTGAGATCAGCATCCATAGCAATCCCTTGAGGTGTGACTGTGTCATCCACTGGATTAACTCCAACAAAACCAATATCCGCTTCATGGAGCCCCTCTCCATGTTCTGTGCCATGCCGCCCGAATACAGAGGGCAGCAGGTGAAGGAGGTGTTAATCCAGGACTCAAGCGAACAGTGCCTCCCAATGATATCACACGACACATTCCCAAATCATTTAAACATGGACATCGGCACAACACTTTTCCTAGACTGCCGGGCCATGGCTGAGCCAGAACCAGAAATCTACTGGGTCACTCCCATTGGAAATAAGATAACTGTGGAAACTCCTTCAGATAAATACAAGCTGAGTAGTGAGGGCACCTTGGAAATAGCAAACATGCAGATTGAAGACTCGGGAAGGTACACATGTGTTGCCCAGAATGTCCAAGGAGCAGACACTAGAGTGGCAACAATCAAGGTTAATGGAACCCTTCTAGATGGTGCCCAGGTGCTGAAAATATATGTCAAACAGACAGAATCTCACTCGATTTTAGTGTCCTGGAAAGTTAATTCCAATGTCATGACATCAAACTTAAAATGGTCATCTGCCACTATGAAGATTGACAACCCCCACATAACATACACAGCCAGGGTTCCGGTAGATGTTCATGAATATAACCTAACACATCTGCAGCCTTCTACAGATTATGAAGTGTGTCTCACGGTGTCCAACATTCACCAGCAGACTCAAAAGTCATGTGTCAATGTCACAACCAAAAACGCTGCCTTCACCCTGGACATCTCGGACCATGAAACCAGCACAGCCCTTGCTGCAGTGATGGGGTCCATGTTCGCCGTCATCAGTCTTGCGTCCATTGCTGTGTACATTGCCAAAAGGTTTAAGAGGAAAAATTACCACCATTCGCTAAAAAAGTATATGCAAAAAACCTCTTCCATCCCACTGAACGAGCTGTACCCCCCACTCATTAACCTCTGGGAAGGTGACAGTGAGAAGGACAAAGATGGCTCAGCAGACACCAAGCCAACCCAGGTCGACACATCCAGAAGCTATTACATGTGGTAACTCAGTGGGTATTTTGCTTCTGGTAGTAAGGAGCACAAAGACATTTTTGCTTTATTCTGCAAAAGTAACAAGGTGAAGACTTTTGTACTTTTGACTTTGCTAGCTTGTGGCAGAGTGGAAAGGATGGGTGGATATTTCAAAGTTTTTTAGTATAGCGTATCGCAAGGGTTTGACATGGCTGGCAGTGACTCTCAGCCTCCAGTTTGTGTTTGGTTTTTATCCTTATCATTATTATGATTATTATTATATTATTATTATTATTTTATTTTAGTTGATATGTTAAACTCAATAATGCTGTCTTAACTACAGTGCTCAATAAAAATGATTAATGACAGGTTGGGGTTCCCCTGTGCTTGACCCCTTCTTCTGAAGCCATCAATACAAAGAACATGTCCTCTCAAAAGCTAACATATGGTTTGGAAGCAGCATTAAATCTTTCGTAGCAATCTGGTCTACAGACTTTTAACTCCAGCTAAGACTAAACTTGCTACTTTGTTGAATGATGTTAGTTGACTGTACTGTAATGTTGTATCAACTGAACTGAATGTTTGCCTTTCAACAACCGCTTTCCTTTCTTTTCCTTCCTGTTCTTTTGTAATAGTTGAAGGGGCTTAGAACAAGCTAACTGGCAATAGAAATATGTATATCAGATTTTCTAATGTAATGAACTACATGTTAATTGTTACTATATTCTTTTTATCTTTAGTAGACAATTTTAAAGAAGAAAAGATAATTTTGTTGTGTTTAACTTACCAACTTGGGGTATAATGAAGACAGAAGTATAATAAATTAGTTTGTTCTGATTTTTTAGAACACTTGCGATAATGTATCGTTTATTGGTTCTTGCTAGTTGCAGAGGTAATATCTTTCACAGCAGTGGGAAGGGTAACCAAATCATATGTGTACGTGCTATCTTTTCCAGTCAGGCCCTGAAATCTTTTGAATTCTTTTTGTAAAGAAAGAAGTATCCATTTTAACGAAGACATCCTGGGCCAGTGAAATGGCTCCATGAGTAAAGGTGCCTGCTGCCAAACCTGACCTGAATTTCAGCCCCAGGCCCCACGAAGTAGAAGGAAAGACCAACTTTAAGTTGTCCTCTCACCTAAATACATGCACCACAGTATGTACACACATGTGTATCCACACTCTTATGCACATACAATAAACAAATTCATTGGCAGAAATAGATTAATGGACACATTTTAATGAACAGAATTGCTATATTTTCAATACCACTGACTAAAAGCTGATGGAGAAGTTGTTCATATAAAGAGAAAAAAGCACATGCTACTGTAGCCCAGGTGTAACTACACATTGGATTGTCATTCTCTTTCATTATTTTACAGGATGCACACTCCACCATCAAGGTCTAAAACATGGAGCTAAGTTTTTAATGTTTCAAAACTTGTTATAGGATCCCATTTAATGGCTATCGAAGTGCTTACAGGGCGTCTAGAGCTACAGAGATGTCTGCTTGTAAAGATGGTTGTTAGAAGGCAGAGACATTTCTTAATGTTGGGATTTCTCATCCAAATATTACACAGTTCATCTCAATTACCTATTTCAAGATGGTGTGGGAACTTTATCTGTGAAGTTCAGAATGGGAGGAATTAGGTTTGCAGAGTTGAATGAACCTTGGAGGGAGCAGATTGAAAGTATAGGTGGATGATAAAAGATCCATCTTAAAATTTGCATTGGTAAGGCAGAGAAGGAGAGAATAGCTGTTCCAGATGGCAGCTGCTGCATCAGGAATGACTGGGTTAAAGAAAAGGAGTAAGAGCAAACAGGTGCCAGAGAAGAAGAAAGGATAAGAGAACAAGCAGAAAATCCAGATGAGGCAGGAAAGGAGAGGACTTTCATTGTCAAATGCTTTGCTTTATGAACCACCCTTCAGAAGATCAGCTTTTACATCTCCACTCCAAAGGGGACAATCCCAGATTCCCCAAGCAACCTGCAACCAAAATACAGCCAGTATCAGAATGAGAAACATTTTTAAAATAGTTAAAAGACTTTGATTGCTGATGAGAAAAAGACAGGGGACAGGGAGGGTGTGTGACCCACAAGCAGCCTCTTCTGCCCTCCATCAATCCTTCTAGGACCAGTGTTCTTACATAGCTAAGCATCTTGCATCATTTTACTGCCAAGTACACATGGGAGACAGGATTGAAGATGCTCCCTCTACAACCATGGGCATTCTTGTCTTCAGACCTCTGCTGAGCAACAGCCCACCTAATTATAAATCTGGAAGCTGTGAGGTTGGTCAGCACCAAAGCAGAAGGCCTAGGCCTGCCTGCAGTAGCAAGAAGACATCATTTACCCATAAAGCCTTTCTTTGAGCTGGCACAGAACATGGGTTTGAAAAGAAGATAGCTCAGTCATTCCTCCACTCTGAATACAAGAAAGGCATAGTGGAATCCAAATATTTCCCAGGCCAACTTGAAGTAATTACTTCTTTTGCTTAAAAAATTAATACAACATATTTTATCTTAATCCATGTCGCTGGGTTGTTTTTCTCTTGATGGAAAACAAGACGGTAGAGTAGTCTTCTCCTTAATCAAGTATTTACTCATCTCTGTCTCTTTTGGTACATTACGCAGCCAGTAAAATTAGACACTGAACTAGATCCTGATGAGCAGGGGAGGTCCTCTCAGCTTTACCCACAAGTGGCTGCTATAGGGCATATTTTAGTCTCACATTACCTGTTGTCATCTGACCTGATTCTACAGGGTAATTTTTGGAGTAATTTCTTAAAATGCACATTCCCTGATTTGCTCCTTTAATTAATGACAAAGCAAACTGGAGTCGTACGGATATAACAATAGATATATTTCCTATAATTGTTTCTAATTTGTCTTCCTGCAGCAAAAGGGAATTACTGAGCTGTTCTGGACAAACAGGACCTAAGTCCATTTTTCTCACAGTTGCTTTCTGAAGACATCACCATTTTGGTGTCTGGCGTCTGGATCTTGGCATGCATTTTCCTGAGTATATTCTTTTCTTCCTTACTGTTTTCACCACTAGGGGAATAAAAGCCCTTTGTGTTTCTGACGCTGCTGGGAAACACATAACGTTCTGCCTTGGTTCACAGGGAAGGAAATTTAACTTCTGATATATTCAAGGTACAACTGAAAAATGCTTTCTCACCTCAATTCTATCTCAACCTGTTTGCAAATTGACCTTTAAAAAAATTTACAAGGAAGGCAACCATGCTCAATGTTATGACACATATGCATATGCTGGGGGAAAATATCTATAAGGTTTAGTACTATCTGCAGTTTCAGAGTATAGGCTCTCTTGAAATGGCTAACATGGGTAAGTAGAGACTATTACAATTGGTTTATATTCAAGTTAAAATTTTATATTATGATATAATACCATATATCACAAAATATAATAAAATATATCATGATTTTATGATACATGATATATAATTATGTTTTACTATGGAAAATATGTGATTTTGCTTTTTTCAAAAGCAAATTCAAAAGGGATTAACTGGGAGAGCAGTTTGTGTCTATGTGTGTGTGTCTGTGTACATGTGAGTGTTGGTGCCTGGGAGGGCCAGAAGGGGACATGTGATTCCATTGAGCTGGAATTATAAGTGGTTGTGAACTGCCCTATGTAGATACTGGGAACTGAAGGTCCTCTGCCAGAGTAGTATATGCTTGTGTCTGCTGAGCCGTCTTTCCAGCACCCAGAGACAGCTTTTCTATATCCAAGTTTTAGTATCACCATCATGAGCTCTCAAATGAATTTAGCCAAGAACCTGTGGTCATCTTGACAACTCTAATGTGTCCACATGATTCTCCTACAACTTCTTCCTGCCCCCAACACACACACACAAACACACAGTAGATACTCCTAGTACTGGAAACTAGGGTTTTAAGAAGTAAGGTGATGGAAGGGGAACTAATGATTTTACCCATGTGGTTTCAGCACAGGTGCACAGAACTGAGTGAGGTTTTTTTTTTTTTTTAATCTCAGAACTTCTCAGTACTCATATAAAGTACACACAAGTGAGTCTCAGGGACCTTCCTGAACCATGGATTCTGAGAACATCCTCCTGAAAACCACCATGTAAACTGCACATTTATCTCTCCATTTTACAGTCCATAGCAACACCTCTACAGTTAGGCAACTGCCAGACAGGCTGGCCATGTCAGGGTTCACTTGCTTTCTCTGACCAGCACCCTTCCAGAGTAAAAAGGGGAGCATCTATTGACTGTCAGATGAAGCATGTGGGTAAAGGCAGAGTCAGCATACAAGAGGATCTGATATGATTACACTGATGAGCATTCCACAGTAGTCCCTGACAGAACAATCACAAATTCCATATAAACTGGTGTCTTAAAAGGTGGCATTCGAATGTACCAAATCGTTTTTGTGTATCAAATAGACAGAAAGACATAATGAGCCTAAAGAAACCAAAGACCATGTCATAGTAGACAGGAATGTGTAATTTAAAACAACAACTTAGGAAAGAAAACATGAGGAAGATTTGTTTTCTATTTAGGCATCTACAAGGAACTACTATGTAGGCATCTGCAAGGAACTGTACTAGGGCATTTACATAAATGTCATATCCTCTAACACAAGCATTTGTGAATGTGACTCAGAGAGTGGAGCAACTACCCTGAAACCAAGCATCTTGTAAGAAACAGAACTGGGAAATTAAACTACACAACTAAAGGTTGTAGTTTTTCAAAGACATAATGATCCATGTGTTAATTCAGGGATACTGGGGTACTTGAAGCAGGAACAGCGCAGCTGAAGATAACAATGCCCACCAGGGAGGCCGGTACAGGGTCTAATTTAGGACTCCAACCTGAGAAAGATATTCACCCCTTCAAATCAAATGATTCTACATCTTCAGCAAACCTAGATCCGAACTATGGGCTCAATGTCCTTGTCTGAAATGCTTAGGCTCACATCTCAGGAAGTGTTCCAGGTTTCAGTTATTTTTTTAATTGTACACAATGATGATTTGCACAGGATAATCATCTATAACCTAAAATGGGCCACTTATAAAAGCTTAAGCATTCTTTCAGTGTTGAAAGCACTTTCTGACATTACAAAAAGTGCTCAGAGGATTTCAACCAGCATTTTGGATGAGGAGGAAGCTCAGGGTGGATTTTAAAAATGTTGCACATGTACTAAACACTAGAAGATTCAGTGTGTAACACTTTATGGAGATACTGGGCCACTGGGGAGGACAGTATTTACCTGTGGAGTTTGGTACCTGCTGAGTCCTAGAACCAGTTCTCTAAGGACACCAAGGATGACTGTACATCAAAGCAAGTCACTAGAAAAAGATCAAGAGACACTCAAAGGTCGGTGACACTAGCTCCATAAGAACAAGTGAGAGAAACTTAAGCTGCAGAGGTAGGGGGAAGTAATAGTAAGAACAAAATGAATGGACAATGGAAATAAGGGAAAATTCCATAGAGTGTGCACCTAACTTTTGGTGTCATGTGCAATCTTCCAATAATTGTAAGAAAATAGTCATTTCCTCATATTTTTTTAATATGAGAAAACCCACGCAGCTCAACCTTCATAAGTGACAAAGCCGAAATTCCCACCTTGGCTGTTAGCCTCAAGGGTCCATACCCGTCTGGCTAAGAGGTGCCAGAGTTCTGAGTCAGGCATCTCATTTCCATGGCTGGTGTAGTTTGAAAAGTGGGAAGCGAGTTCATGATCTTGAAAGGGATTCCCCAAGAGCTTCCTTAATGTGCTGTTTCATGCCATGAGAAAATAAGGAAAGGTGAGATGGCTCAGTGAGTACAGATGGTTGCCATGCAAGCCCGGCGACCTGAGTTCAGTTCCCAAAGCCCATGAAAAGAAAGGAGAGAACTGACTCCACAAGGGTAGCGTCTATCCTACACTCTCCCTCTCCCTCTCCCTCTCCCTCTCTCTCTCTCTCTCTCTCTCTATCTCTCTCTATCTCTCTCTCTCTCACACACACACACACACAAACACACACACACACACACACACACACACACACCTACATATATATTAAGATTTATAACAACATCCAGGGCAAGGAACTTTTCTGCCCTTAGTCATCTGACCTTCGTGGAGGCACTGGGTTGAGAGGATACACTCCCTTGCGAACTGTAGGAAGACTTTTACACCAGCAAAGTGGCTTGTGCCTGTAATACTGGGATACAGCGAGACCCTGAGGGAAAATAGCTTGTGAGCTCAGCGCATTGGATTTTTTACGTCTTATCACCCTTTCTGCCTTTAATAGGAAAATTGTTTGTATTATCTCCCATGCTACTGATGAAACTAAGAACAATATATGCTACAGGAATTCCTGTTAAATACCCTACATGCTCATCAATAGTTCTTGATTTCACCAATTTTACTGTGACTGGCTTAGGGTATCAGCCTCCACTATGAGGTAAGTCCTCCCTGCCATTCATTTAAATGTGCTATTATTGCCTTCCATGTATTTAAGCATGTGCATGCATGGCTCACAGGAGGAAGTCAGGGGACAGCTTGCAGGAGTTGGTTTTCTCCTTTCATGATGTGAGTTCTGGGAATCAAAGTCCAGTCATTAGGCTTGGAAGCAATCACCTTTACCCACTAAGCCATTCAGCTGGCCTCTATCGCTTCTCCTTATAACAGTGGCATGGTCACTGGAGAAAACATATTAATAATGGCACAAAAAATGAGCATTTGCTGTAGTTCTCATTTTCCCTGTATATGTGTATATACATATGCATGTACACATACACATACAGTTGTAAAATATACACTTGCATGAATATAAAATTGGAATCATAGCATGGTGTCATATACTTTCTCCTCATGCAAAAACCAGCCATTTTTTCATATTACTAAGTTCTCTTGCAAAGCATATTATATATATATATATATATACAAACAATTCCTTCCCTGGAACTAACTCCAGAGATGCTTCTCACATCAAGTTAGGTGGACAAAACTGGATCTATGGTTCCCACATCCTTCACGTCATAAAGACAGGTGTCCAGCCAAAGGGAGATGAAACACCATACAAAACCATATGCACCCTGATATAACTTCAAACTGAACTACTGAAACTCAGAACTGAAACTTGTGGTAAAAGTTCCATAAGAAACACCCAGAGTCAGGACTGGGAACAAATGGCCACATGCATTATTCAGCTTCCACCTTTGCAGCAAACAGCTGAGATTATCAGCTTGAACTCACAGTTAAAGAGGTTTCAGTCTCTTTCCCTGCTGCAGCTTTCCTGGGCCAGAGGCAGAACCTAGTGGAGAGGGGTGTATGATCATGGAAACTGCTCCCCACCAAGCAGCTGAAAAATGAAGAAGAGAGACCATGCTCTTAGAAGGTGTGGCATGAATGTAAATTCTTTTAAATAGGTCCTGCCTTCCACAGGTCCCACCATCTCCCAATATTGCCACAAACTGGGGACCAAGCCTTTTGCATGAGGACCTTTGTAGGACATTCAAGGTCCACACTCTAACTCTTATCAAGGACAGAAGGAGGACTTAGAGATTCTGTTGGCATTCTCAAGAGGAAGAAGAAAGGGCTCAAGAAGTAGAGAGTGACTAGCATGGGAGGGAAGGGAGAAATTATAACAAGCTTTAGTGCCAAGATGAAGAGACGCTGGGTCATGAAGATTCTGGGGTCCCAGGTGAACCTCTGCTTCCTTTCTATTTTCTCATCCATAATAATCATTAGTGGAATGCTTTCCTAGTGAGAAAAGAGATACTTGCAAAAGCAGTTTGATCGACCTTTCTAAGCTCTCGAGCACCCTTGTGGAATCTCTGCTGTGGTAATATGGAAGGCACAAGCATTAAACAGATGTGAAGCTTCTCTAATTGCTTATGTCTGTCCCAGCTGGTGGCCTGCAGTGCAGTTCAAATAGGTTTCCTTTAGTGTCTGCTTGTTTGGAAAATTGAGATGAATAATGGGGGGTGGGATTGTTAGAGCAGGAATCAACTCTCCTTGTCCACTCAGAATATCTGAAGTTCACTTGATTGAATAAAATTCTGCCTTATGGGTGGGATAGTAACAAATGAGGATGAGCAAGGAATACTACATAGAAAAAGGCTGGCGAGATACAGGTGGCTCAGCGGGTCAGGGCACGGAAGCTTGACAACCTGAGTTCCATCCCTGGGCCCTGCAGGGTGGAAAGAGGGGACAACTGCTACAAGTTGTCCTTTGTCATCCATGTCATCCATACATGAACAGTACCACACGTGCTCCCGCATCCCGCATGTACACAGACACACACACAGAGAGAGAGAGAGATGTAACAATAACAGGCCATTCTTTGATGCATCACCCCAAGCCCACATATTGCATCCCTTTTATTTCAAAAAATAAAATAAGTCAAATACATGATAGCAGGGCCTACCACAAAATACTTCTGACACCAAACTCTAATCCTGTGGGGTTTCCTTAGCAGGGTGTTTGTGTGTGTGTGTGTGTGTGTGTGTGTGTGTGTGTGTGTGTGTGT
>CAJQZJ010032121.1:170661-185861 GCA_907164525.1 Lophiomys imhausi
TCATATAGAAGAGTCTACCAGCCCATGGAATTCTCCTGTGTTTGTGGTAAAAAAGAAATTGGGTAAATGGAGAATGGTAACAGATTTAAGAGCTGTGAATAGAGTAATCCAACCTATGGGTCCTTTGCAGCCTGGTATGCCTTTACCTTCTCTGTTACCAAAGTCATGGCCTTTAATAGTAATTGATTTAAAAGACTGCTTTTTCTCAATTCCATTGCATAAGAATGATAGGGAAAGGTTTGCCTTCTCTGTACCTACTCTTAATAACAGTAGGCCAATCAAGAGGTATCATTGGAATGTACTTCCACAGGGAATGTTGAATAGTCCAACTCTGTGTCAATATTTTGTACAAAAACCATTAGAAATAATGCATAAGCAGTTTCCTCGATCTATTATCTATCATTATATGGATGATATTTTGTTGGCTGATTCTGATGTAGTTGTTTTAGAGAACTTATTTAAGGAAATACAAAGAATTCTACCACTATGGGGGTTAAAAATTGCTCCTGAAAAAATACAAAGAGGAGATTCAATCAACTATGTGGGTTATAAAATAAGTCAACAGAGAATGAGATCGCAAAAGGTACAAATCCGTAGAGACCAATTGAAAACTCTTAATGATTTTCAAAAATTAATGGGAGATATAAATTGGCTAAGGCCCACCCTTGGTTTAAGTACTCATGAGTTAAGTAATTTGTTTCAAACATTACAAGGGGATTCAAATATAAACAGTCCAAGATATTTAAATGCTAAGGCAGAAAAGGAATTAATGTTGGTAGAACAAAGATTGCAAGATGCATACATAGATCGAATTGATCCCCAACTTGATTGTATTTTGGTCATTTTACCATCAACCCATTCTCCTACAGGGCTTATTATGCAATGGGAAGATAGTATTATGGAATGGATTTTCTTACCACATAAACAAAGTAAAAAATTAAAGACATACATAGAAAAGATATCTGAATTAATTGTAAAAGGTAGAATAAGACTACGTTAATTATCAGGAATGGACCCGGCTGAAATAGTAGTGCCTCTTACTAATGCTGAGATTATGTCATTGTGGGTAATCAATGAAGATTGGCAAAGAGCTTGCAGTAATTATTTGGGAGAAATTAACAACAATTTTCCAAAAAGCAAACGTATACAATTTATAAAAAGAACTACTTGGATTCTTCCTCGTATTGTAAAGGGAACACCAATTCCTGATTCACCAACCTTCTTTTACGGTAGATGGAGAAACTGAGATCTGAAAGAAGAGAATAATTTGATCAAGCCTTCCTGACCACTGAGCAGAAGAATTTAAACTAGAACTAAGTTATAAATCCCAGGAACATGAGAGCTCCCCAACAAAAATTCCCTGCAATAAATCCAGGAAGTTTCCTGAGCCTTGTTATTGTTAGTCCTGGGGGTGTATAAACTATGATAATATAGTATGAAAGTTTTGCTCTGAGCTCTTAAACCATGTGTGAGAAGTTCCTTTCCATTTTTACCCAATTACTCTGCTTAGATTAGTTGTGTTGATTAACCCCAAGGCGTATCACCTTCTCAGCCAACATCTATACATCTTGATATACATTTTTCCCTTAAAACATGGCAGATCTCATCTTTTTCTTGTCGTCTTTTGAGGGAAGGTGATGGCAAGACAAAAGTAATTCCTCCCAAGCTTTTCAAATACCAAACTCTCTGCTTCCCATGTAATTATTTTTTAAATCAAGAAATAACCATGGATGTTTATTTTAAAATATGTTTATATTGAAGAATGATTAAGTCAAGCTAATTAGCATACATAATACCAGGCAGTCATTTTTAATCTCTATGAAAAATAAGCACTGATGACCTGAAGGAAATAACTAGATCAATATCCTACATGTAGAAATCCTCAAACTAACTTAAATTCTTGAATCATAAAATATATCTCACATGCAACTAATCTTCCTCAGTCCCAAAGCTCACAGGCTTTTGGAGGTTCACTTCTACACATTTGATGAAGTTCAGTTTAGGATGAAGACACATTCTCCGGCTACAGCGCTGCATATGGCAGCCACGCACTTCTTGAAGATCACCTGTGTGGAGCACATATCACAGGGTGGATCTGCACTGGTCAGCATGAGCAGCAGAGAAGAGGCTGGCTGATGTTGCTTCCTCACAGCGGTTCATAGAAAAAGAAGAAACATACTGCATATCTCAGCCACCAACGTGGGAGTCTAGAAGAGCATTCTCAATTAATATGGCTGTCACATTGCCCTCAGAAAAAGCTTTAAGGTAATAAATATATAGAAAAGACCATGTAGAATTGTGACAAGCAGAAAACAGGGTCAGGAGGCTGTTTATTTTTATTTTTGTGGAAAGAACCCTAGAGGAGGCAATACAACAGTAGGGACTCGAAAATTAAGAAAATGTTGACCTTGGAAAAGCTGACAAGGAGTGACAGGCAACAGAAAGCAACAAACATTTGAAAGAGAATGAAAAGTATCAGGTACTCCACCGGACTTCTACGAGGGACTCAGTGTCTGGATCGAGAGATAGGAGGTAAAAATAAACATGTAGAGCCTTCTCAACATACCATGCACAATGGTGGGTGTTTTATATGCAGAATTTCATTTTATCCTCAATGTGATCCCAAGGACACAGATTTCATTTTCTCCCCACCCCCTTCTCATACAGGAGAAAATGGGAGGTTTAGCAAGTTGAGCCATTTTCTCAAAATCACCCAAAATTCAGAATGATTGTTTAACCCTGCAGTCCATGCCTTTAACCACTATATTATTTAAGAATTCAATGATGAAGAAAACCAAGGGCCAGAATGAAGGCCTGAGCTTCATTCTGCATGCATAGAGGAACTACAAAAGGATTTGGAACAATGGCATTCTTCAGGAAGTTGGGAGCCCAGTATCATTTTTAAAATAAAAATGATGCATTTTATACAGTAATGAAACCCAACTAACTGTGACACACAGATCCCGTTCTTCTATCAGACAACATTGTGTATTTCATGAAAAAGCTCACATGCACATATAAGCTACCATCTTATGAAGAAGCACTTGCAAACTCATTTATTTGCTTTCCATAACTAGGATTTAAAAAACATATTCATCAGAAATTACCTATTTGTCTTTGGAACACAAATGTGTGTGGGTAATCATGATTAACTTCAAATGACATCAAATTTATCATAAATATTAATGTTCTATCATGTTTTCCAGTGAGGTCTTTGATCCATTTTGGGTGGATTTTTTGCATAGGGTGAGAGGTTTTCAGAGTTCTAATTCTATTCTTCTGCATTTATATAGACCTGCACTCTAAAACTGTTAGAGGAAAAAAGTGAGGAAAACAGTTCAAGTTACAGACATAGGCAAGGGCTTCCTAAATATAGCTCCAGGTGCTTGGGAAATGATACAAAGTGACAAATGGAACTTCATAAAATCAAAAAGCTTCTGCACAAAAAAGGAAACAATCAGTAAAGAAACACATTAAAGAATTTGAGAAAAATCTTTGATAGCTATACATCTAACAGATGGATAATAGAATATACAAAGAATTAAAAACCCTAATTAATGAGAAATCAAATAATTCTATGCATAAATGGGTTAATAGAATAAACAGTTCTCAAAATAGGAAGTTTAAATAGATAATGAATATATGAAAAAAATGTTCAACTTTACCAACCATCAGAAAAATGCAAACTGAAACAACTTTGAGATTTCATCTCATGGCAGTCAGATTGATGGTCATTTGGGAAACGAATCACAAGGCTGGTATGGATGTGCATTGTTGGGCATGTAAACTGCTCCAGTCACTATAGAAATCAGTATGGATATTCCTCAGAAATATAAAAGTAACAAACATAATATATGAGCCAACTATGTCATTCCTGGCATTTACCCAAAAGACTCCACATCAAGTATCATAGAGACCCTTGCACATTCATATTTGTTGTCTCACTATTCATGGTAGCTAAATCATGGAGCCAGCCTAGTTGTTCACTAGTAGGGGGATAGATAAAGAAAATGTGGTACATATGCACAATGATTTTTTTTCAGCCACAAAGCAAATGAAGTTGTCATTTGCAGGAAAATGGATACAACTGGAGATGATAATGTTGAGTAAAATAAAGGAGTTTCGGAAAGGTAAATATCATCAGTTTTCTCTCATCTGTGGAAACTAGATTTTAGACAGACAGACAGATAGATAATAGAATCATGTATGAATATATGACATGAAAGCGGACACTAGCCTGGCAAGGGAGCAAAGAGAACTGATGCCAGTAGGGAGGAAAAGGTTGAGAAACAGGGATAATTGGAGAATATGAAGAAAATATATTATACACTTACATAAAAATGTCCTTAGATTATACAGTACTATGTATGGTGGATATATGCTAATGAAAACAGAAATGTGTTTGAAGTTTTTTTCATCATAGATTATATATAGTTCAATCCTTATTGTACTCCTCCTTTTTGTCATGGGATACCATGAGTATAACATTGAGTTGGTCCCTGCCCAGTTTGGATTTGCATTGTTAAAGACAATTGTACTGTTGTACTAATTACTATAGACAATAATTAGCTCCTTTGCAGTCTAGAATTGCTATGAAAATATAGAGTTGAGATAAGATTAGCTAGGAAAGGGAAGGAATCTATTGTGTACCCCATGCACAGCCACCTAGAGAACATCAGTCTCTTGACACCACTTTTGCAGCAGTTGCTGAGGTATGCTGATGAGGACGCCTTTTTACTTAAATACCTCTGACTCACAGCAGTTTGCACATGGCATTTCCATTCATCATAGGAACACCTTGGAGGCTAGAGAGAAGTTTAAGCCTCATTGCCTCTGTTTAAGGAAGAGGAAATTCAGTGCCTGGAGAAGCACCTTCCGCCAAATGTTCATGAGCTTGTAGGGCTTATGTTGAAGCTGAGCTCCAGTCCATTTGTTCCTAACTTTCCCATCAGACCATATATTCTATGCTTCAGTCTAAGGTGGAGGCTAAAACATACCCAGAGCTTCTGGAAATTAGTCAGCTTTTTTCCAGCTCAATAGTAAAAAAAAAAAAATCTGTTATGCAAATAACACTTTTCCTGTGATCATCAATATGACTTTTATTTACATAAAAATTAGTGTGTATGTGCATGTCTACATATGAAGATAATTTTCAAGTTTTAGTTCTCTCCTTCCATCACATGCATCTGAGGGATCAACCTCAGGTCTTCAGGCTTAGCAGCAAGTAACTTTGCCTGATGAGTCATGGCCCATTTTCCTCCTCTTAAGCAGTAAAAATCGATAATTTCCTTCACACTCGATGATTCCTGCCTCTCTCCAGAGTCACAGTAGCTTTGGAAGCTGAAAATTACATTTTCAAGAAGAGATTAAGAGAAGTGAATATGCCTTCAAAATGTCATGATTTCCTTGTTTTTAATAGCTGAGTAGTATTCTACTATGTGGAATTTACCTTATGTGAATTCATGGCACCATGAATGGGAAACCTGTCATAAGATGATCAACACAAACCATGGCCAGAGATTACGTTATTGCTGAAATTCCCAAAAGACACTAGAGAACCAGAAATGAATGTTCTAGAAGGATTGAAGATTACTTAGTAAAAGTCCTTAATGTTATGGATTGAGGTCAAGAAAAGTGAAGAGTTACAGAAATAATGCAAAAGACTCAAGTTTCTGTTTCATTTTTTTTAATGTTTATTACTTCAAGTTACATCTTCATCACAGTGCCCTCTTTTCACCCCTTCCAGTTCCACCCTCCCAGCCTCTCCTCCTTCTCCCACCCATCCCACTCCTCCGATGTGGAGTATCCCTAAATATCAGCCCCTCTCAGTTCAACAGTCATATGAGGGCTAAGAGCTTCCTCTTGCACTGGGGGCTGAATGGTAGCACCCCTAGGGCAAATTGTCCCATTAATAGGTAACAAAGTGTATCTATGTTCCTGATTCTTTTGGTGTGTTGGTTGTAGGATAGTTACCCTGTGCTATATAGCTAAAATCCAGTTATAAGTGAGTAGATGCCGTGTGCATCTTTCTGAGTCTGGGTTAGCTCACTCAGGATGAGCTTTTCTAGTTCCATACATTTAACTGCAAATTGCATGATTTCCTTGTTTCTGATAGCTGAGTAGTATTCCATTGTGTAAATGTACCAAAATTTTTTTCCCATTCTTCAGTTGGGGGACATCTGCGTTGTTTCCAGTTTCTAGCTTTACAAATAAAGCTGCTATGAACAGAGTTGATGAGATGTCCTTGTGGATTGGTGAGAATCATTTGGATGTATACCCAGGAGTGGTATGGCTGTGTCTTGAGGTAGAGCTATTCCAAGTTTTCTAAACTATCTCCAGACTGATTTCCATAGTGGTTGTAAAAGTTTGCACTTCCACTGGCAATGGAGGAGTGTTCCCCTTTCTCCACAACCTTTAACAGCACGTGCTGTCGAGGTTGTGGAGAAAGGGGAACACTCCTCCATATAGAATACCAAAAAACTCAGAATAGCTAAATCAATCCTGTATAATAAAAAATCATCTGGAGTTATCATCATCCCAAATTTCAAGCTATACTGCAGAGCAATAGTAATAAAAACAGCATGGTACTGGTATAGAAACAGATCAGTTGATCAATGGAATCGAATTGAAGACCCAGAAATAAAACCACACACTTATGGTCACTTAATTTTTGACAAAGAAGCCAAAACTGTACAATGGGAAAAGGACAGCCTCTTCAACAAATGGCGCTGGTCTAGTGAGATGTCAACATGTAAAAGAATGCAAATAGACCCATATTTATCATCTTGCACAAAACTTAAAGTCCAAGTGGATCAAAGACCTTAACACAAAACCAGACATATTAAAACTAATAGAAGATAAAGTGGGGAAAACTTCAAACTCATTGGCACAGGTGGCAACTTCCTGAACAGAACACCAAGCTCATACCCTAAGCCCAACAATCAATAAATAGGACCTTATGAAACTGAAAAGCATCTGTAAGGCAAAGAATACTTTCATTAGAACAAAATGGCAGCCTACAGATTGGGAAAAGATCTTCACCAACCCCACATATGACAGAGGGCTAATATCCAAAATTTATAAAGAACTCAAGAAATTTAACACCAAGAAACCAAATAATCCAATCAAAAAATGTGGTACAGAGCTAAACTGAGAATTCACAAAGGAGGAATCTTTAATGGCCAAGAGACACTTGAAGAAATGTTCAACATCCTTAATCATCATAGAAATGCAACTCAAGACGACTCTGAGATTCCATCTCACACATGTCAGAAAGGCTAAGATCAAAAACTCAAATAACAGCACATGCTGGCAAGGTTGTGCTGGGAGTGCAGACTTATACAACCACTATGGAAATTAGTCTGGCAATATCTTAGAAAACTTGGAAGAGCTCTACCTCCAAACCCAGCCATACCACTCCTGGACATATATCCAAAAGATTCCTCATCAAGCCACAAAGACAACTATGTTCATAGCAACTTTATTTGTAATAGCTAGAAACTGGAAACAACCCAGATGTCCTTCCACCAAACAATGGACTAAAAAAAAAAATTGTACATTCACACAATGGAATACTTACTGGTCAGCTATCAGAAACAAAGAAATCACACAACCTGCAACCAAATGGATGGAACTAGAAAAGCTCATCATGTGTGAGCTAACTTAGACTCGGAAAGACACACATGGCATATATTCACTTATAACTGGATTTTAGCCATATAGTACAGGATAACCATCCAATTACCAATAGACCCAAAAGAACAGGAACCCAGACTTGATTACCTGTTAGTGGTACACTCCACCCTAGTAGAACTGCCATGTATGCCCCCCCCCCGTGCAAGAGGAAGCTCTTAGACCTCACGTGACTAATGAACTGAGGGCGGCTGATACATGAAGGCACCCAACACTAGAGGGGTGGGATAGGTGGGAGAGAGGGGAGAGGGTACCAGGGTGGGACTGGGAGGGGGTGGAAGGATGGGGTGGTAATGGAGATGTAGCTTGAAGTAATAAATAAATGTTTAAAAAAAGGTTTCATCTAATATCTACGTAAACCATTATAGGAACACAAGGGCAGAACTTAATGAACCCACACTGCAAAGCTGTCAGTTTTGTCAGGGGTTAGAGATGAATACAGGTTAGTTCTAGTAACATCAAGGACACACATTTGCATAAATATCATTTAGAATGGAGTTCAAATTTGTTACTTGATTGTATATACAATCCCGAATTTAATAAGAAAAGTATAATTATCGTAATGTCTAGATACAGAAATTCAAGTTCAGAATATTAAATGCTTTGCTCAAGGTCACAAGCAAATTCTCTGCTCAGTTTAGAAATACATGCCAAATAATCTACTTCACACTGTGAAAAATGTGAATCAAGAAAATATAATGGGCCATCCCTTCGGTGGACCTTTGGTGACCTTTCAGTACAGAGACTGGAAGAAGGTAACCAGTTCCCAAGGTAAGGAATGATTATACTTTCCCAAGTTACAAAAAAAAAAAAAAAATCACAATGTGAATCTTCTAACAATAGCAAAAGGCTAGCAAGTGCATCCTTACATAGAAGCCCTCTCATTTCATAAAGTAGATCCTACTAACAATGACATAGATAAGAACTTTAAAGGCAAAAATAGGGTTAGTTCTTTGTCCAGTGTCACAAAAGAAAGAGGTAAAGGGAGACTGGTATATAAGCTCATGTTGCTCATAACATCTCTGGGGCTAGGGATGCAGCTTGGCAGTAGAGCACTTCCCTCTAGCATTTCTATAATCATGTTTCTACTCAAACTTGAGACCCAGAAATACTGAAATCACACAGCATCAAGGAACAAAAAGTCATGGGCAATGCCTCTATGCTAATGGAAAGAGGATTGAAGCGTTTTCCCCAACAGCTGGAAGAGGCCCCCTATTTACAGTAAATAAGTGACAGTGATGATAAAAGCACCTAGGGAAATAATAAGTTGTAGAGTGGCCAAATGTTTAATTCTACTTACAGACCTTTCTTCTTCAGTCCTCCATAAAACACCTTGATATCTCCATATGCAACTCACTTATAGTTAGTTCCCTTTCATTCACACTTCTATATAGCCCCATGCCACTTTGTATTACCATGGAGAACTTAGGTCTTGATTTTCAATCCTTTTCTCTGCTATGCTTCTGTCATAATTCCTGATGACTTTAATATCCATGTAGATAATCTGTCTGATTGGCATCATCTTGGCCTCCATGTCTACTAGCCCTGCCCACGCACAACCTCATACCATCATATTTCTTATTATTCCATACTCTCAATTTCAAACACCCAACTGAGGAAAGTAGACCCATCACCTCCTATTATTCACACTCACTTTGGTAATTCACACCAACCCAGGGAAAGGATTCTATTAATGCTAAAGGCTCTCTTCATATCCTTAACATCCCTCATATCTTCTTATCTTTCTTGTCAAAATAAAAGTGTGTGTTTTGTGTGTGAGTGGTATTCACACATGAGTATGCAGGTATGCATTAATGTAGAAGCCAGAAATGTCATCATCTATCACTCTCCAACAATCACCTTGAGTCAGGGCCTCTCATTGAACTTGAAGCTCTCCATTATGATTAGACTTGACCTGGAAGCTCCAGAGATCTGCCTGTCCCAGATTCAGTGGTGTGGTTATAGGCATACACAGCCACACCCAGCCTTTCACATGAGTGCTGGAGTATGAGCAAAAATGCTCATGCTTGCACAGCAAGCATTCTTACCACCAAACTGTCTTCCCCAGCCCCACTCACATCTTACTTGGCTACCATTGCTGGTGCATCATTACATTTGGTGGCACACCCCTTACTCCCGAGCCCCAGTTATTTTCTTTTGTGCTAACTAAACCCTACCCTAGGTAAATTCAACCCTCTATGAACCTTGAATTTATACTTGTATAGGTGGCTGGCAGTAAAACTGTAATCATTAAAATGTCCCACCTTTTAGTTCATGATAACACAAAAGGTTCCTAGGCATGGCCAGTAGTGCAGTAGCACTTCCCAATGTGTTCCCTATCCTAAGAACTATTTTATGCAACTTCCTCCAATTGTCCATTTCCATCCATACCCTTACTCTGGATTAATGAAGGACTTCATTTCTTCTTCTACTGGGACATGGAAGGCATTTGAAGGGACAAGGCATCTGTTCTCAAGGCACTTCATTCCATCCAATGCATGTATGTTTGTATTCTCTGCTTTCCCTCTGTTACTATTTCCTGACCAGCTGCTCTGACTTAAATTCATTCCCCCAGATATAGAACAGATCCCATTCCTCTCTTGCCTACTTTGGGATAATCCCTAACATTTGTTGCCTCTCTTTCATGCATAATTAAAATTTCCTTCTGTTGAATAATCAATGTCAGCATTCAAGTGTGCTATGATCCCTCCCCCACTTCTCATCTATACAAAAACACCACAATGGTGACCTAGTTTTCCCTGTGGCTATAAGCTCCTTTCTCAGCTGTCCTTTAAAGCAAAACTGACTTTCCTTAATGTCTCTTTTGAATCTATTTCCCTGAAAGTGGTCTTGACAAACATACCAATGTCCTCATGCTGCTAAACTGAGTGAGTGATTTGAAATTATCTTCTGTGAATGATGAGCAGCGGGTGGGAAACAGGACTGGATGGGACATTTGATCACATCACCACCCAGAAAGTTACTTCTGTTATGCCTTCCTATCTTACAGACAAGTTCTTGTTTGTCTTTCCTGGTTTTTGTTTTTGTTTTTTTTTCATCTCTCCTACTCTTTAAAAGGAAGTATCTCTAGTTCAGTTTATACACTACTTCTTCACCCATATGCTCTCCAGCTGCTGGGTTTTAACTGCTATAAGTGTGTTCTAGTCTTCAGCCGATAACTGCCCAATTTTCCTCTCTATCCTGATATCAAGTAGTCATTTCAAACTTCACATTAGTTCAAAACTCAGCCCCAAGCATGTGCCTCCCCAAATCTTCCTTTTATCAATTAAGAGCAAGTGGATCCAGCCTTCATGGCTCTGGAGCACCAATCTTGAATTCATTCAGATTCCTCATCCTCTTACTCCATTCATTTTTATGTTCTATTGGCAACTCCCATTGGATCTACCTTCAGTGTAGACTCAGACTCAAGCTCCTTTTGCTCTCTCTAATTAAACAACCCACTCCATATCATCATCATAAGTTTTTGATGAATTCTAATTGGTCTACCTTAAAGATAGCTAGAATTTCATTTATTTGAACCTGGATCCAATCACCATTTTCTAATGTCTGGGTGGCTATAGAGTCTCTTAACTGGTCTCCCTGCTTCTAACATTGGACTCCACACAACATAGTAGTTAGAGGACATTCCTCGGGTATACTATTGAGCCTACATTCCCTTAACTTAAAAACTTTCCATGGTTTCTCATCTGACACTAGAATCTCACATCCTTCAAATTCCTTCAAGACCTAATGTGAGCCTCCATCACAGCAAAATGCTCCTCAGTCCTCCCACCTTCCAATTCAGTCTACTGCCGTGTCCATGTCCCTACTAATCTTCAAATACTGCTATCTCCTTTCATCCGAAGGTATTTCATATTAGGCCCTCTCTGCTTCTCATAATTAGAATGTTCCATAACAACAGACATTCGCCATGTCTGTACTCTCCAAACAGTCACCATGAAGCCTAGGTGGCTATGGAACAGTTAGCCTACAGCAAAAACAACTAAGGAAGTTAATTTTAAATTTAATGTAAACATGGATGCCACTAGGGCCTACCACATTAGACAGAGCAATTCTATTATGTTCTTCTCTGGGATATTTGCCACATGGCTCATTCCTGTGCTTCTTTCAGGCTTCTACTTAGGTCTCCCCATGTCACTGAGAGCTTCCCAAATCACACCTCTTAAGATGTTATCCCCATTGCCTGCTTCATTTTCCTTACTCCTCCAAGGTAATTAGAGATATAAGGCATCACTTACTCCTTTATCTCTTATCTCTAGGCTCGAGTTAAAATTAGAGAAAGTTCCAATAAAATCAAGGGTTTTCAACAGCTTTGTTTTCAGGGCCTAGAACTTCACCTGGTAGTATAGACTAGTAGTTCAGTAATTACCTGCTGATTCAGCCAATAGTGTACCATCAAACATTACCTTCTTCCATGGTCTTGAATAGGCACAGTGTAGGCATAAGTCTATTGTGTAATTCAAATGCTGATTTCTGTACCACCCATATCTGCTTACAATTCTTGTTCTGAAAAGCTCATGTCTGTTGTGTGAACATTGCTCCCTAATCATCCCCTGCTATGCCAATAAGACAGCTTGCAGCCAATCACTGAGCAGGGGAAAGAACAGGGCTGGACATCTTGCCCTCCAGGAAAGGAGTTAGAGGAGGAGAAGGAGAAGACTGAGCCATGGGCAGACTTCCAGGAGACATGAGGAAGATTCACCTGAAGCAGAGAATGGCCTAAAAAGCAAGAATCTCATGGATTCAGGCAAAGAGGAAGTCAGACTAGCATCGAGGGTTAAGAGCAGATTTAAACTGCTCAAGACTGTTCTATAAAGTCATTTAAAATAATATAAAGAGTCTCAATTATTTGAGTGATAGCCAAGAAAACTGAAAAACAAACTCCATTTTGTAAAAATTACATTAACAGTACAGTCACCTCCAGACCTAGATTTTCTCATTTTCCATTATTCTTTGATATTCAGAAATTTTGTTTTTCTTAATACTTAGAAATAATAAATTCTTTATTGTTCTGTCTACTTGACTCTGGTCTGTCTACTCACTAGATTATAAACTCCATGGGGGCACAGACCTTGTCCATTTTGGGAATATAAAATTGTGTATGGCCTGAAGCTGTTACTCCTTAAAAAAACAATCTTCCTGGGTTATGAGACACTAAGATCTACCACCCAGTAGGTAGTCAATAAGGATTTGCTAACAAATGCATTAGTTAATCTCCAAAACTTGATGTTCAAAAATGAAGGGTTTCAATTGGTTGAATGGATGAGCCCTTCAAACTTGTGTATTCTGAAGTTCTTTTTTTTATTAATACTTTATTTTTTTATTTATTCAAGTCACATCTCAGTCACAATCCCTTCCCTACTCCCCCTTCCTGTCCCACCCTTCCACCCTCTTCCCCCCAACAGCTTCCCCTTTCAGTCCAACAAATGGTTCCTTCTCTTATAACAGTAAATACTATACAAAACAACAGATATAAATACGCCACTTATGAGAGTAAAATGGCTTAGTATACATTCCCAATACCAGTCCATACATATTTGGCCCTTGACTTTAACATTCTACCATCTAACCACCTCCATGAGTTTAAAGTTCTATATCTGACTCAGCTTTCATACTAACTTGCATCACTATTAACAACATCTTCTTAGATCCAGAACGCCCTCTTGATTCCTAAACAACTCAAAATTTAACTATGAGACTCTAGCTGTCTATTCTTCAACCACCTCAGAGACCTGAGAGAGATAAATATATCTGATTATAAAGGAAGTGCAGGGCCTGCAGCTTCCAAAACTAAGAAATGACATACCAGTGGCTGCCTGGACAGTTCCCATTTTCTCTCCATACATTCCAGCATCAATCTTCAGCCTTTTGGTCCTGTTTCTCTGACAGACATTTATTGTAGAGCAGGGATTATGAAGGACTTACCTACCCTGTCTTGGCAGAGCTAGGCTGTCGACTTCCCTGCTACCAAGTTTTGTCCTTTTTGGACAGCAGTCTGTCTGCAGTTGAAGCAAGGGGTTTTTTCATGTCAAGAGATAGGCTTGCCACTAATTCAACCATTTCACACTGGAGATTCTTCGATGCTTATCTTCTACTTGGAGTAGAATAGGGGGTGCTGTCAGGAGCTGATATGTCTCAATATCAAAAAAAAATCTTAATTTAAGACAACATCTTTGAATGCCATATTCGGAGATCTCTTGGGGTTTTTGAAGATGCCCTATCTATCTATTGTATTTAGATAAGCAAATGTTGCCTGTCTCTTAACAACTTGATTTCTGAGTAGCTTAGAGAATATCTGTGATAGACTAGATAAGCAAATGTTGCCTGTCTCTTAACAACTTGATTTCTGAGTAGCTTAGAGAATATCTGTGATAGACTGTCATAGTAGCTAACAAAGTGACATGCTTGCATGACTAGGAGTTTGTATTTCTTAACTATCCTAAATAGTTTAAGACGGTTGGTATCAAGAGGCCAGAGCTTCACATTTCATTTTTAAGTATCTCCAGGTACAATACCATTAGGAAGCGTTACCTTTAATTTTGTATCAATATACAAAGATCTATTCCAATGTGGCTAAATATACTCTTAATTTTGTATCAATATACAAAGATCAATACCTATGTAGCCCAATACAATCTTTTTTTTTTTTTTAAAGGCATATACATTTAATTGGGACAAACTTACAGTTTCAGAGGTTTAGTCCATTATCATCATCACAGGAAGAAAGGCAGCATATAGGCAGACATGGTGCTAGAGGAACTGAATATTCTACATCTTGATCCACAGGTCTTCAGGAGGAAACTGAGCATATATGACATCAAAGCCCTCTCTCCATCCTAAAACACTTCCTCTAACAAGACCGCAACTCCCCCAATAGGGCCATGCTTCTTAATAGCGCCACTCCTTATAGACAAACACTCAAACACATGGGTCTGTGGGGATCATACCTATTCAAACCATCACAATAAGTTAGTTACAAGTGTAACTGAGAATTCAAATTCTTCTACGTCTTTCTTGTTCTTTGTCTTCTCCTTCTGAGTTTCTTCCTGAGCTTAAGGGATAAGCTGTGCAAGAGAGCTGTATGAAGGAATATGGTTGCTCTGAGAACAGCCAGTTTTGCAAGCTACACTTGATTTCTTTTTTTTTTTTGAAGCATACAGCATAGAATTATTATTTTTTTTAAATACTTTATTTTTTTTCTTCAAGTTACATCTCAGTAACAAACCCCTCCCTATTCCCCCTTCCTAACCCGCCCTTCCACCCTCTTCCCTCCAGAGGTTTCCCCTTTCAGTCCAACAGCTGGTTCCTTCTCTTATAACAGTAAGTATTATACAAAACAATAGATATAAATATGCCACATTTATGAGAGTAAATTGGCCCAGTATACCTTCCCAATGTTCAGTTTATACCTATTTGGCCCCTGACTTTAACATTCTACTATCTACCCAACTCCATGAGTTTAAAGGTCTATATGTGACTCAACATTC
>CAJQZJ010032121.1:186261-198049 GCA_907164525.1 Lophiomys imhausi
TACTATCTTGCAACACACTTTTAAGAGTATCTTCTTAGATCTATAACACCCTCTGGATTCCTAAACAGTTCAAAATTTAACTATAAGATTCTATCTGTCTATTCTTCAACCACCTCAGAGACCTGAGAGGGATAAATATATTTGCTTATATAGGAAGTGCAGAGCCTGCCGCTTCCAAAACTAAGAAAGAACATACCAATAACTGCCTGGACAGTTCCCATTTTCTCTCCATACATTCCAGCATCAATATTCAGGCTTTGGGTCCTGTTTCTCTGACAGACATTTGTTGTAGAGCAGGGATTATGAAGGACTTACCTACCCTGTCTTGGCAGAGTTAGGCTGTCGACTTCCCTGCTACCAAGTTTTGTCCTTTTTGGACAGCAGTCTGTCTGCAGTTGGTGCAAGGGGTTTTTTCATGCCAAGAGAAAGGCTTGCCACTAATTCAACCATCTTACAGTGGAGGTTCTTCAATGCTTATCTTCTACTTGGAGTAGAATAGGGGGTGCTGTCAGGTGCTGATATGTCTCGATATCAAAAAAAAAATCTTGATTTAAGATAACATCTTTGAATGCCATATTCTGCAGATCTCTAGGGGTTTTTGAAGATGCCCTAACCATCTCTTGTATTTAGATAAGCAAATGTTGCTTGTCTCTTAGCAACTTGATTACTGGGTAGTTTAGAGAATATCTGTGATAGACTGTCATAGTAGCTAACAAAGAGACATGTTTGCATGACTAGGAGTTTGTTTTAACTATCCTAGACCATTTTAGATGGTTGGTATCAAGAGGTCAGAGCTTCACATTTTATTTTTAAGTATCTCTAGGTATGATACCATTGGGAAGCATTATCTTTAAATTTGTATCAATATACAAAGATCTATTCAATTGTGGTTAAATATACTCTTAATTATGTATCAATATACCAAGATCAATGCCTATGTAGCCCAATATAATCTTAATATTACGTCAATATACAAGGGTCAATACCATTGTGGCCAACTATAATCTTAATTTTGTATCAATATACAAAGATCAATACCAATGTAGTCCAATACAATCTTAATTTTGCACAATAAACAATGGTCAATACCACTTTAGCCAAATATACTACTAATTTTGTATCAATATACAAAGGTATAAGGGCATATTCAATAATCTGTCCCTTCTTCTTGGTCCTTCCTGTGCTATGTCTATGTCTCATTTTTCTCAAGTCCGTGCACTCCTACATAGGAGAGAAAGAAGGATACAGAAAAGGAAAAGAAGGAAGTCCCTGGGTCTAACCTCCAAAACCCATTTAACAAGACCATTTAACAGCTTGTAGTCTCTTCCCCTACATAACAGAGTTTTCAGTTATCCTTCAAGTAACCAAAAGGGGGGCAGAGAAACACCCTCCCCACCCCCTGGGCATGGGACGTTGCTCTCTTAAAATGACTTCCTGCTGATTTGGGATGTAGTAAACCTGTTTGGGGCCCGAACCAGAATGGAAAAATGGTTAAAAATATTAGTACAATCCTTTTATGTTCAGTCCTTTTGTGCTCAGCTGTTTAGATGTCCTAAGGAGTATGTAGGTAGAAGCTAATCTTCCAGGCTTTACTGAAGTTCTGGCTGGGGCAGTGTGTACAGCTGAACGGTCTTAGCAATTTTGAGTTGTTGTGGTTGTAGACTTTTGATGGAAACAGCTATTGAGGGAGTCTGTAAGGCTGAATCATCTGGGCCACTCATCTTCTTTGTTGTCTGATTCTGTTTTCTGTTGAGGTTTCCGTTGTCCAGTTGTCCCTGGGTTCCTTGAATGGATGCTTTGAATCTCCTGGAAAGATAAGAACAGAGCCCTGCCCTAATCCTAACGTATTCTGAAGTTCTTAAAGAAGCATTCAAATAGAAGTCAACACAACTGCACAGCACCAGAAAGAACCCAACTATGCTGTTATTTTGTCTTGTAGGTTTGTGGGCCCTGAATTCCTGAGGGATGTAGATACTGAGGGAGAGAAGGCATTATATTCACCTATCATATGCCTGGCTCTTCATTCTCTCCCCGACCTGAAGGTGTTTGCTAAGGAAATTGCTATTTTGTTGCAGTGCTTTTGTGAAAAGGTTTTTGGGGGAATTCTCATCTAAGTAATGTGACCATCTTCATGACACCTGCCAGTTGTACAAAATGACTATCCCTGCTCAATTTTCTTGCTATCTTCCAACTTCATCCATGGCTCCATGAAGGCAGTTCCTTGTAACAGGATCTTTCTTCCTTTACTACATGAAGTTTTAGAAAGCTGCAAAGATGGAGCACTGAGCCAGCAATAAACTTGCCCACTCATCTTCACCATTTCTAGCCCATAACATACACTTTCTTACCAGATATTGGGTTCTAGAGCTTTAATGTTTTCTAAAGGACATCCCCTCAGCTCCAAATAGATCTTCCATAAAACAGAAACTGGGTGCCAAGATTAGCCCTTTCCCTAAAAATAAGCTAGCTTATCAAGATCAATGTTAGCATTAGGTCTGTCATTTTCACTTACTTATTAATTTTTTTTAAAGGTTAAATTGCCTTTCACCCATCTTACTATAGGAGAAAAACATATTAGGCCTTACTTAGATTCCTTCCAAAGTTATTTTTCCTCATAGTGACATGAATACTACTGATAGTCATCAACAATCAGGCAGACATTCGTTATTTCATTTCAGGGTTAAAATTTAAGTTTGCTCCCTGAATTGGTAATTTCTAATTCTGAGCTGTGGCTCTTATCTTCTGCCATTGTACCTTCAATCAAAGGCTCAGAGGCTTAAGGGCTTTATTCTTTTGTAAGCTACTATGTTGGTGGACTATACTGCATGGCCATCACTTATCCAAGTCCATTTCAAAGGGTAATATTTTTCTGCCAACTCTCTTCACTTTCAGAGGCTGAGTGGTGACCTTGCCCCCTGTTAACCAACCTCATGGTCAGATGTTGACACTTCTGGTTATTTATTGTCACTAAAGTAAAAACTATCTTTGAAATAAAAGTCCTCAGAAGTATTTGAGCTTCTTAGTCTCCTATTGGCCTTCCTTCTAATTCTTCTCTAATTTCTTATTCTGGGAAATTAGTGATAGTAAGGTACTAATTATGTCTTTAGAAGATGAAAAAAATTCATGATGAATCAATGTAAGATAAAATTGCTATAATTTGGTTAACTGGACTAGAGGCCTTAGTCCATAATGGACATAGTGACCCCTAAAATAAATTTAATATTGTCTATTATTGGTTGTAAACCTTACAGAGTAGAAATGTTGGTACACAGAATGAATCTGAAGAAAAGAAATGCATACCCTTATAGAATATGGTGAATATAGGCATCATCTCATCATGGAGGGTAGAAGGCACAAACAGGTTCTAACAGCATTGGCAGGCAGAGAAATGCAGCATATCTATTATAATGAGGGGCAGGTAAAACTGGGAGATGGAGACAGCATGGTTGCTGAGTATAGAAGTGTACCTATATAAGAAGAATAACTGAGGCATGTTCAGTAACACAATACAGTAGCTATGGATAACATAATAAATTGACTATTTTAAAATAGCTAGTAGAGAATACTTTGAATACCCCCAATACAAATACTTGATAAATGTTTGATCTGATATGTGTGCCAATAACTCCTATCTGATCACTAAACTTTCTGATTATAGAACTCATTAATCTGAATCCAAAAATATACACAAATATTACATGTCACTTAAAAACTACTATAATGAAAACTCAAGAATCATACATAATTAGAAAATGAGTTTTCCTAAGTCATACAAAAACTTGTTTTCTTTTCCAGTCAAAAAAACTTTATCACAAACTCTTTTACCATGTAGGGAAAATGACTAATGTTTGATTGTTTTTTACATTAATTACTAGAGAAGTTTCTTGGTTTTATGACTATCCAGGAGGCATTTGTATCATCAGTCCATCTCAAAAAGAATAGAAAATATTTTATAGCCAAGTCAAATCCTCTCCTGACCAAGTGTACTCATTTCCCACGTCTGCCGGGCTGTCCTAGCTTATGGTCACATAATGTATAAGTTCATTCAGGGTCAGGACAGTGGAGGTAGTGTAGGGAAAATTAACCCTTGTGTGGCATGAGCAGACTTTGAATCCAGCTCCTGGCAGCCTGTAACTACCATGTAGCTCATATGGATGTCTAACTGCCATCTCCTTGTCTACTCAGTGAGGGGGATGGAAAGGCTATTCTCCAAGAGCCTTATCCATACTTAGAATCCTACAAATAAATGAAATACAATGACTTACATGGAAAAAAATTCATTCAATCAAGTCATATTGCCCCAACCTAAGTAATCTTTCGGTTTCAAAATTCAAATGTAATTACAAATAAATGAAGGGGATGTCAATGAGCTTCCTCTTAAGGCTCACAGTCTTCACAGGCAACAGTTCACTGTCTTGAAATATACATTGACAATTAGCAATTAACGTTTTCTGGAGAGCAGCAAATGTTCAGAAAGCCTTCTGGAAGGAGCAAGTCATGAAGTTTTGTTTGATTGCTTAACTGATATTTTAACACATGATAAATTAGGTAACTTTCTATCCATTGTAATAACATATATCATACAATAATTAGAGATGATTCAAAGACTGGCATCCTCTGGCCAAACCAGGCCCTACGGAAACTACTTACTTTGTCAAAATGTGGTTAATTTGGACCGGAAAAGAATCATGATCTATAATTAGTTTCTGGTGTCCAGTAACAAAACAACAACCATCCCTCAATCTCTATCCTACCCTAAAATTTTGTAGCCTACTTAGCCCTCATTCAGGTAAGGCTAAATTCAAGAGATAACATAGCGCCACTTTGGACCTGATCTATTCTACATAGATTTATTACCATGTTCCCACACAAATATAAACCTTCAACTCCAGGATCCTCATATGACCGAGAACATGCAGAGATTGTCTTTCTGGGTCTGGGCTACCTCACTCACTATAATTTTTTTTCTATTTCCATTCATTTACTGAAAATCTCACAGTTTCACTTTACTTTGCAGCTGAAAAGAATTCCCTTGTGTATAGGCACCACATTTTTATAGTCTGTTCATCAGTTGATGGAATCTACTGATCCAGGCTATATCATGTAGGCCACTTCTATGCCCTGGCCATTGTGAACACAGCAACAAAGAACCTGTATGAGAATACATCTCTGTGGTAAGAATTAGAGCTGTTTGTGTGTATGCCCAGCAGTGCTATAGCTGGATCATGTACTACATCAATTTCTAGTCTTTTGAAGAGCATCCACACTGGTTTCCATAGCCCCAGTTTATACTTGCACCAACATTAAGTGAGGGTTCTCCTACCCCACATACTCACCAGCATTTGTTGTTGGTTTTCTTGATGTTATTTGTTTTGGCAAAGGAAAGATGAAATCTCAAAGGTATTTTAATTTGCATGTCTCAGAAATGGTTAAAGATGTTGAATATGTTTTCAAACATCTTTTATCCATTTGCATTTCTTCTTTTGAGAGCTTTCTGTTCAGTCCATTCAGCCTATTTTGAAATGGGGTTACATTTTTGGTGTTTAGTTTTCAAGTTCTTTGTATGTTTTAGATATTAATCCTCTGTCAGATGCATAGCTGAAAGGATTTTTTTCTCATATCAGCTGCTTGTCAGTCAATTAACAATTTCCTTCACAGTACAGAAGCTTATAAATAAGTCCCACTTATTGACTGTGGGTTCTATTTTCCTTGTGATTGTGGCAATTGTGGTTGGCTGCTTCCAGCTATGGGTCTACATCTTCCTGTATTTGGATTAAACTCCAAAAGTCAAGAAAAAAATCCTGAGCATGAATTAATCACATTATCAAGTCTAAACCAAAAACTGCAATGCTTGGTTACAAATGCTGATCTGCTCCATGGTAGATCACATGCCTAACCTTAACATGGTAGGACTAGAAAAGGTCAGTCACCACACACACACACACACACACACACACACACACACACCTATCTGGTGGAACAAAAGTCAGGGTGAAAGATGTTCTTTTGGGGAACTGGATTAGTGTTAGTTAGAAGTGGGTGATGATATATGATTACTGTAGAAATAATTATTTATAAATTGTTTACTAGTATTTATATTGTCATTAATTGGTAGGTGGTGTTAATTCTTAACCCGCCATTATAAATGAGCACACAGAGACACCTGATGGATTTTAATAAGACTTAGCCTGGATTGTGTAATCTTGGCACATCTAAGCTAGCTTATAGTTTTATTCCCCAAATATGACCCCATATATACATACGTCTCCTTGTACTGTTAATTCTCCACACTATGCCGATGTTCCAGGCCACATGGAATGAGGTTCCTTTCTGAAACCTATGGCATGTGTCCTCCTTCCTGCTCCTCTGGCTTCTTTTCTTCTGAAGGCTTCTCCTCTTCTTTGTCCCAAGATGATCTCTGCTTCAGAAGCCCTTACACCTTAGTCCCACATACCTCTGACTTTGCCCAATCTCAGGCCTCAGCATTTTTTTAACCAATCAGAGACAATGGTTAACAAGGAAGGCAGCATAGCTTCACTTGGTGTACAGCAAGCAGGCTTCTGGGAGCAGGTTAATTAACATTCAGAATGCAAAACATCACCCCATCAGGTTACATATCCACTTCATAGCTGAAATGACATGAAGTGTCAAGAATGTCTTTGCAAACCTAGGTAGTTTCCTACAAATCCTATGAGAAGTCTATTTAAAGCTCAAAACTGAATATGTTCAAAAACAGAAGCAGTGAAGCACAGTGGTTATGCTCAGAGCCTGAAACCAGACAACCTTGGCTTTGAGCTCTGATTCGGTCACTTATTAGTTCCGCGACTCTGAGCAAGCACTTAAAATTTATTTATGTGAAAATAGGGAAAGTCACAGATTCACCTTACAGGGTTATGTGAGGATTAAATGACAAAATGAATATACAGCTTTTAGCAAAATGCCTGTCATCAACTAGATGACAATCATTATTAACAGAGGGAGGGAAAGTCTTGCCCAAATCCACACAGCTAATGAGCAGAAAAACTGTAACTACAATTGAGTCTTCTCACTACTACCTCAGAGCCAGAAGTGGTTTGAGCTGAAGTCAGATGTCACACAAGACAATTAAATCCAAAAGATCATTATAAAGAGTCAATCTTTCTTCTCATATTATTACCTGGAGCTTCATGGATCATTTTTCACAGAGCTATATAACCTTAAATCACCAGACCCTGTTGAGAAAGAGACCAAGACAGGCTGGTCACATTTTACTTCACTGAACTATGTCAATAGATTAGAGAGAAACAAGACCTGAGCAGGCTCTAAGATTCTTGCTGAGGTACCATGGTCAACAGCCAAGTGTATATGAGTGCTTTCTCTGTGCTTTGGATTGTGTGTAAGCCTAAAATAGAAAATATAGGTCCAGAGTTGGTAGAGTCCTTGCCTAACATCCATGGAGTCCTGGGTTCTATTCTCATATTCTTAGCACCACATGAACTGTACAAGGAGTTTCTTAGGATCACACACACACACACACACACACACACACACACACACACACACACAAACACACCACCCTTACTGTCAAGTAAACTTCACTTGATTCCATTTCCCAGGGCTTGCTTCCAGGGAAACCAAAATTAAAACATTCTTTTGGAAACACTGTTTCTCCCAATGGGTTTTAAGACTAAGGTTGGGAAGGTAAAATAATTGAGAATTCTACATAATTTTCATCTTAAATTTTTGAAACAAAAGAGACAGGCAGCTGCTATAAAGAGTAGCCATTTGACACCCTACAGTGTGTGTATGTGTGTGTTCATATATATTGCATTTCTATGATTTTTCTGTTACAGACAGAAATACTCTGCTACTAGTTTCTTTGCTCTGATTATAGCCTACAGGGATTTCAAGAACCCTGAGGTTGAACTAGAACTCCCATGCATACCAAGCATTCTCAGCATATCAAACCCTTGGTATGAAATCAAGGATCTTCATGGAGGTCAAACACCATGAATGGGAAAAAATAAAAATAATTCAACTCAAGACAACTCTGAGATTCCATCTCACACCTATCAGAATGGCTAAGATCAAAAGCTCAAATGACAACACATGCTGGCGAGGATGTGGAGAATGGGGAACACTCCTCCATTGCTGGTGGGAGTGCAGGCTTGTGCAACCACTATGGCGATATCTTAGAAAACTTGGAATAGCTCTGCCTCGGGACCCAGCCATACCACTTCTGGGTATACATCCAAATGATTCCTCACCAAATCACAAGGAAGTTTCCTCATCTATGTTCATAGCAGCCTTATTTGTAATAGCTAGAAACTGGAAACAACCCAGATGTACCTCAACCAAAGAATGGATTAAAAAACTGTGATACATCTACACAATGGAATATTACTCAGCTATCAAAAACAACAAAATCATGCAATTTGCAGCCAAATGGATGGAACTAGAGAAGCTCATCCAGAGTGAGCTAACCCAGACCCAGAAGGATGCACATGGCATCTACTTACTGTTCACCATGGTGGTTGGAGGGCCACTTGGGAGCTACAGCTCTAGGCAGCTACCCAGCCTGGCCAAAGAGGCTCCAATCACTAGTCGGATTTTAGCCATATAGTACAGGATAACTATAATACAAACAATGCACCAAAGGGAACAGGAACATAGATTTTTTTTTTCCTGTCAATGAGACCCTTTGCCCTAGTGGTACTGTCTTGTAGGCCCCCAGTGTATGAGGAGGCTCTTGGCCCTCATATGACTGCTGAACTGGGGTGGGGGACTGTTATGTAGGGACACTCCACTCCAGAGGAGTGTGATGGAAGGGATGGGGGTAGAGGGTGGGAGGGTGGGACTTGGAAGGGTGGAAAGAGAATACTGTGATGGAGATGTAACCTGAAGTAATAAATAAATATTAAAAAGGAAAAAAAATAATTCAATTTGATAAAGAGGTAGCCAGGGACCTAGAGGCGAAAGCACACATTCAAGAATGTACATAGAGCAACACATGGGCCCATATGGTAACTGGTGGATCCCACTCCAAGGGCACATTTTCAGACCAGGGAATTATATGAGTACAGTGTTGGGTTCGTTACATTATTTATATCACATTGAGAATCCCGACCTTCTCCTCAGAGGGAAAAGCCGGAATAGACTTCCTTAGTGTAGTAACAGAACTGGGTGGTGTCTCAGTGGTTGGTTCATGAGCAGTGCTTGTGGTCTGAAAAGAACATATAACTCAAAATCTTGATTTTTCTATTCATGAATAAGGATGGACTTTTATATCTGAAATGGTGCTACACATGTAGAAATAGTTTATTTTATGTATCTAAAAAGCCATTTATCCAGGGAAAGTCTCACACAAAATTGGAGGTGAGGAGCCAGGTAAGTGATTGTGGTTAAAATGTAAAAGATGATAGTATCTGTTTTAGAGATAGAAAAGGACTTGTGGAGAGCTGACAGTTGTCATACCCCTCGTCCTGATGGTGAGCCAAACCTTGGTGTGTACAGAATCACAGGGAAACTCGACATTGGAGAGGAGGCACATAGGACTCTGGGAGTCTTATTAACACTCTGAATGTTATCTCAATTCTCAGAGATGTGGGCTCAAATGATTATTTTAGTATACTGTGGCTTCAATGATTCTTGGGAGGTCTGTCATGGGTGGATGAACTACTGGCAAAATACACTGCTTCTAGTGTCTTTAGAATGAGATAAAGAGAATGGGGCTTCAAGCAAACTTTGATTATCTGAAGTGGAAATGGGAATTTGAAAAGTGGAAGAGTCATAAAGAACTTTTTAATTGCTGACATTCCCTGGCACCACAAACAAATAAAGTAATTATGAAAAATAGAAAAAAATTGACACAAAGATCTAATTTTTTCCCTTTGTTGCATTCTTGAAGTATGAAATAAACTATGAGTCTAACCTGCTTAAATAAAGGGATTAATGGATCCAGTTGGTGTCCCACTCTGCATAAATGAGATCTGTTTATGATGAACTTCATATGCAGAGCAAATCTTTTGCTTAGGAAAGTGATGATGTGTTCACAAATACATCTAGCAGTTGATCTCATTTTGTAAGCCTAATTGGAAGAGGTTAAATAAAAATGTCTGGAGGCATTCTTAGCTCAAGTAGGGCACTAATTATTTTTTCCACATCCTGCAAGAGACCTGGGAGACAGAAAGCAATATTTTGCATTGGTTAATTTTCTCATTGCTGTAACAAAATATCTGGCGAAACCAACTTTAGGAAAGAACGATTTATTTTGGCTCACAATTTTTGGAGATACAACCCAACAGAGCAGGGAAGGCTCAGTAGGAGTGTAAAGAAGATGGTCAAATTGTGTCTACAGTCAAGAAGCAGAGAGAAGTGAATGCTAGTTCTCAGTTTAGTTTCTCCTTTTTCATTAAGTCCAGTACCCCAGCCTACCAGAAAGTCTTGCCCATATTCAGAAGGTATCTTCCCTTCTCAGTTAATATGCTTTGGAAACACCCACACACAAGCGCAGAAGTGTGTCTCTAAGCGACTTTAACTACAGTCAAGTTGACAATGAAGCTTTGTTGTTATTTTTGTTTGTTGTTGTTGTTTTAATATGTATAAGTGTTTTATCTTCATGTATGTATTTGTACCATGGGTGTGCCTGATGCCTATGGAAGTCAGAAGAGACCATTAGATCCCCTGAAACTAGAGTTTCAGATGTTTGTGAACTGCCATGTGGGTGCTAGGACCCAAACCTAGGGCTTTTATAAGAGCAGCCAGTGTTCCTAACCACTGAGCCATCTCTCCAGTCCCAACAATAAAGACTAACTACCACACATGAATAAAAGCTCCTCTCATAGAAGAAACGCTCTAAGAGAGCTCAGGTAATTCACTTTAAAACCAAAATGGTTTTCCCAGGCTTCTAAGTTTTTAAGTTTATGTTTATATTATGAGGTAAGCTGATTAGTTGGATATTTTCACTTAAGAGATGACAAGGCCAAAGTTCAATCTAATTAACAGATACCAGGTAGCTCACCAAATTTAATAATACTAGTGACATAGAAAATACTATTCACTGTACTGGAAAGAAACCCAGATTAATTGAATGACGATGAAGATATTTCAACCTAAGAAGTTCACAAAACAGCCTAACTGATTCTGGCATTTCTGTTCTCATAGATTGTGGTGCTAAGTTTTCCATCTCTGGTTTCTTCATCTATTTTCAAAGGTGGACTCATAATTACACAAGTAATTGCCAAAGTAATCCCTCTATTATTTCTTTGCTCTTTGGGAGTCCTTTTCTTCAGCTAAAGGTTATTGTTCCCACTACTCAGAGATTAAGAGAAAGGCCTTGAAGGTCATTTCTGAAGCCATGTCTTAAAGAGAAACCTTTTAAAACTTAGGATTTCTTGCTATTTTTGCTCAGGAGTTTCCTGAAGGGTGTTCTCAAATGCAAAAAAGTTTTCAATATTTCAATATTAAGTGAAAATATTTGGGGTGAGAATAAATTTAGATGAGTTAGGAGCCCAGATGCTGTAGACTAAAACTGTCCAGGATCTTAATTCATGTGTTAGAAACACATTCCCAAAGGCCATAGGGCTGAGGGGGATGAAACTAACACTTCCTTCTCCAGCATCAGTAACTAAAATTTTGACTGGGTTGTTGGTGTTTCATTCACCCTGGAGACAGAAGACAGATCACTCACTAAAAGGTCTAGACACAAGAGCTTTGCTTTCAGAAATAGACTATTGGCATTACATAAGGCCACATGGTGACTTTTCTTCTTCTTCTTCTTCTTCTTCTTCTTCTTCTTCTTCTTCTTCTT
>CAJQZJ010032121.1:202384-248015 GCA_907164525.1 Lophiomys imhausi
TGTGTGTGTGTGTGTGTGTGTGTGTGTGTGTGTGTGTGTGTGTGTGTGTGATATGTTCATGTGTATGTGGAAGGATGTTTCGTGTGTGTGGGATATACAGGTGTATATGTGTATGTAGAGACTAGAGGTTGACACAGTGTCCTTTTAGTCCTTCCTCACTTTATATATTGATATAGGATCTCTCACTTGAGCCTTGAGCTTCCCGATCAGCTACTTTAATTAGGCAACTTGCTCTGAGGATTCTCTGTATGGGATTACAGATGGGCTGCTATGCCCACTGATATTTATACATGGATGCTGGGGATCTGAACTCTGGTCCTCAAACTTGTATGGCATGTGTTCTGACCACTGACACACTATATCAGCTCATTTCTTTTCTTTTTCCTGTGACCAAATACCTGAGAAGAAACAACTTAAGGAGAAAGGCTTTATTTTGGCTCACATTCTGAGGCTGCAATCCATCACATCAGGGAAGTCACAACTGTAGAATGTCACATGGATCCAAAGCCAGGAGGCAGAGAGACAAAGGCTGGCACTTCATTCACTTTTCCTTTATATTCAGCCTGGGAATCCAGCCTGTGGAATGGTGCTTCCCACAGTGAGGCTGGACCTTCCCTACTCAGTTAAAACTCCCTGGAAACAGTCTCACAGATATACCCACAGGTTGTCCATCTGTGATTCTAAACCTCCTCAACTTGACAATAAATATTAACCATCAGAGAAACCATCCAACACAGCAATTCCCAACCTGCTTGAACTTTAAAGTTATATAGAAAGCTTTGTAAACACCACAGGATTTTAGCCATACCTCCAAAGACTGTGCTGTCATTGTCCTTTGTTTTGGTATTCTATGTGATCAGTTGTTTTTGAAAAGCTTCACTTGGGTGATTCTAATTTAGATCTAAGACTGTGAATCTCTGAGATGAGTCAACCTACTCACTTTACAAATAAACCATAGCTCAAGACTTTTGCAATGCCTATTCACAGATACACAGAAAAAAAAATCAGAACAATCTGAAAAATCCAGCACTGACTTTAATTGTCTACTTATCCATAGAGACAGAATACATCCATGTCCTGGCACAGCCTCATGGCAGAGAACACATTCCTACCACATTGGCATTGAACTTGATCATGTGATTTTTTTCCTAGCTAATAGGATGTTGCTTCATGGTTGAGTGTGTTCTCTTATCCTGCTGCCTTTTCCATAAGAAGAAATTGCCTTAAACAACTAGTACCTAATCCAAGGAAAATGAAAACCTCTCTTCCAGACTTAAGCATAGACAAGTTATACATGTATGAGTCAGAATAAATCTTATTACTGTGAAGCACAGTTCTGGGAGTCACTTAAGTTGTGGCATGAGCTGACTTTCTAAGTACTTCTAAGTATTTCTAACTAAGACTTTCTACGTCTGGAAAGCCAGACTTTCTAAGGTAGTCCATGTACTGGGCTGCTAAATGTTTATTACTCACAGACAATGGGGAAAAATCAGGAGACGATCTTCATGAAAGGGCTTCATACAAGATATACCAATCAGAATCAGATATCTCTGTTGCATAGCACACACAATGTGTATATGTAGGAGTCAAATGTTCTTTCTGATGAGCTGTACTTCCTCCATGTTTACACATGTCTATTATTTCAATAAATCCTAAATAACTGAAACCAGCAATCCTTTAGCTCCACTATATGGAACATTTATTTGTTATGATATTTTTTTACAATTAAAAACTCGATTTTAGAGATAAGATCAAAGCTGTCTGAGATAAATTACTTGCCAAACAGATAGCCAGAAGGGGAAGTACATAGGAAAAAAGGAATGGAACTGTAAATGAGTATGTTATATTGTTTCCATCTTGACTTCATTTCAGTGGTCAATATAACTATTCATATTTGTTCATTTGACAGATACACATTCACCCAATATGGTACTTCCCCCCAATCATTAATTATCTCTAATTCTTGACTTTTTATTTTTTAAATTAGCATATAGCTGTACATATTTATACAGTGCTACGGTTGTACACATGTGGATATTATGTAATGATCAAATCATGGTCATCGGCCTAGTTTTCATTGCCTTGGGGTAGGTGCATTCACACCTCTCTATTCTAGCTATTTTGGAATATACAACACATTATCACTAAGTAGACTTCCTTCACCATGCCACAGGACACACACATAAATCTGTGCCTCCTGACTATCTTCACTTCTCCCTGCCTTCTCATGTCTAGAAGACTCTTTCTTGTAAGCACTATTCTATTCTCTTTCTGTGTGATCAACTTACACTCTTTCTGTATATTTTGAGACCATGCAGTATATGTCTGAACCTGGCTTATTCAACTTCTAATATACCCAGATACACACATGTTTTCAAAACTGACAGGAATGCATTCTTTTATAATGGCTGAATAACATATTTCTTGGGTATATATTGCATTACCTCTACCCATTCATCTGTTCTGGGATGCTTAGGTAGATAACAAAGCTTGGTTATTGTTAACTAATAGCATAGTAGCACACAGCTATTCTTTTATCAAATTGACATTTAGCTACAGGAGACTATAAAAATCAGAAAACACTATATATAACACATTATGATCATTTGCTTGTGCTTCTAGACTTATAGCAAACCTATATTTTCTGATGAAGAGCAGTTCCACTATAAATAGAATTTGGGGTCAGGATAGAAATGTCTGATAATAACACTAACCTTCAAGAACTGCAGTTCTCTGGAAAATGTCAACTACGCTTGAGTAAGCTTTCTGTGGGTTTCTCTACCTGAAATTGTCTCTGCATTTTAAACTCAAATTTAGCAGTACTGATAACTGTAAAAGGAGAAGAGCTGTGGATGCAAACCAACAGCACTACAGTTCATGATTTGGGGATGGACTGCATCATCATCACCATCATCATCATCATCACCATCATCACCATCATCATCATCAGCAGCAGCAGCAGCAGCAGCAGCACCATCATCATCATCACCATCATCATCATCATCATCACCATCATCACCATCATCACCATCATCATCAGCAGCAGCAGCAGCAGCAGCATCACCATCACCATCATCATCATCATTACCATCATCATCACCACCACAGCTACTCTAGAACCTTTGTAGCAGCCATATCACAAACCCTATTTGTTTAGCAGATTCGCATAATATAATTCTCTAAAGAGACTCTTTCTGACTTGCTGCAAATGCTCAGGATCGGAAACCTCTTCCAAAAGTTGTGCAATTAGATTCTGATTCAAGTACATAACAATTAATTTCCTCACCCACCAGAAGCTAAAAATGTTAGCTTCTCTTTCTCTTATATTCCCTTCCTCCCAGGGTACTTGGATGTGATCTAGACTCTATGGATCAAATGTTGGTAGTACCTAAGGCCTGTCTCTTTCTAGAAGAAAGATGAGCATATTCCCTTAGAGACCTCTCTCCATGTAAAAAACCTTCAGCCCACAGCCATCCCTAATAGCAAAGAAAGAGCAAAACAAATATTGAACATTTTACTCTTGAGATTAGTTCTAGCAAGTTAGAGACAGCTTTTGTCTAACATTCAGGGGAAATGCATTACCATTCCTAATTTATACATAACAGAACTAACAGTTTTGAGAGGAGAGTTAGGTTGCCTTCCATAACTAGTGAGTTCAAGAGGAAGAATTTAAACCCAATGTTTATCATCATCTTAATCACTGTACCATTGTTCTGAAGAGACATCATGACCAATGCAACTGTTATAAAAGAAAGCATTTAGTTGGCTTTTTGGTTACAGCTTCAGAGCTTAGTCCATTATCATCATGATGGGGTGTGTCAGAATGACAGCACATATGGGGTTATACCACTAGCTGAGAACTACATCCTAATCCACAGACAGAGAGACTGGGCCTGGCATGGCTTTGTGAAACCTCGAAGCCCATTCCCAAAGACACACTTCCTCCAAAACTGTCACACCTCCTAATTCTTCTAGTCCTTTCAGTTTCACTCCCTGGTGACTTAAGCATCCAAATACATGAGCCTATGGGAGACAGTTATGTTCAAAAGTCTACATTATTTTCAATATACCACTGTCTCAGATTTTAAAATATCCACATGATATTTGATAACACTCAACACAATGTGGGGAATTCAATCCTTCTGTTCCTGGTAGTAGACTGTATTCAATAGCCAGTAACTAACAAAGAGGGAAAAAAACTATCTATCTCAACATAAAAATAAGGGTGCCAGACACTTTTCACTAGTGGTGCTGCCTTGTGGGCCCCCAGTATATGAGGAGGCTCTTGGCCCTCATATGACTTCTGAACTGGGGCGAGGGACTGTTATGTAGGGACACTCCACTCCAGAGAAGTGGGATGGAAGGGATGGGGGTAGAGGGTGGGAGGGCAGTGCAGGGAAGGGGGGAAAGAGGACAATATGATGGAGATGTAACCTGAAGCAACAAATAAATAAATTTATTTATTAAAAAAAATATGGGTGCCTGCCGGGCAGTGGTGGTGCACGCCTTTAATCCCAACACTTGGGAGGCAGAGGCAGGTGGATCTTTGCGAGTTCAAGGCCAGCCTGGTCTACAGAGTGAGTCCAGGACAGCCACGACAGAGAAAACCTGTCTCAAAAATAAATAAATAGATAGATAGATAGATAGATAGATAGATAGATAGATAGATAGATAAGGGTACCTAATTAAACCCGAATTACACAGACAATGAATGATCATATTCAAATATTATATGAAACATCATTATACTCACTTGTTGCTCATCTGAATTCAAATTTAAATGGGCATTCTGAATTTGTATCTAATCATGTTGGTAGAAGTACCAGAGTATGCTCTCAGAAGTTAGGTCATAAAACATACTGTGGCTTTTTCTCTTTTCTCTCTCAGATCATTTACCCTGGGGAAAGCCAGCTGCCCTTTTATAGGGCTATCCCAGCAACTCTATGGAAAGGCCCATAAGATGGAAAAATCAAGACATTTAGATAGAAATAGTCAGCTAGGAATTAAGGCTGCCTCTCAACATCCACACTCGGGACCTTACATAATTACAACCCAAGCTGACATCTTAACTTCAACACAGTGAGGACACAGAGCAAGAACTACCAACTAAGGAGAATTCTGGTTCAGAAAAGCTATTAAGTATCTCCATTTGAAACTGCTAAATTGAGGAATAATATGTTACACAGCAAGAGATAGCTAATACACCTATACGATGTGTGTAGATGCACATCTTTTCAGAACTTGTCAATCTTTCCAGCACATGATGAATCATATTGCTCAGAAGAAAACTTTCTACTCGTGTTTAGAAATATCAGATCTTCTATGAACTATGGCTTAAAAAGTACCACCAAGAATGAATCAATGTTTTAGGACTCTAGTGGCCCTTCAGCCATAAAGACCTGAGACCTTTTCATATTTCAAAGCTTAGGCCTTAGCTGGGAATACTATCAACTAGCTCATCTAAGTTAACCCAGCCACCTAGCCACATCCAGCCAAGTGGCTTGATAGTTACATAGCTATATCTTCCAGTCCTGTAGTTATATCTGTTTCCTCTCATGTCTACTGGTAAAAGGACCTTCCTCTTTCTTCTTCCCAGAGTCCCTTTCTCCCTATCAGGAAGTCCTGCCTTCTACTTTCTGCCCAGCTATTGCCATCAGATTTTTATTATAGCCAATCAGACAATTCCTTAAGTAGGTGATGAGACATACCTTCATACATTGTACCCCAACAAACTAATACAGTAATTATAGAGGCTTTTGTTTTGATTTTTTGAAGAAATATTTAATAAAAAAATAATACTTTAGAGCAAACTTTAAACAAAAAAAGTCACATACAACTCAGTGTCCTTTACAGATAGCATACTTTCACATTTGTTACAATATTTGATCATCAGAATAAAGTAAAATTATTACTTGACCTTTACAGGTTAAAAAAATAACACCAAAAAAGAAAGCTTATGGTTCAATGAATGCTCAAGGTTATTCAGCAAGATTCCCAACACAAATCACTAGATACCTCAGACTGAGCAATGTCTATTCTTTCTGACAATAGCTGTTGATCTTCAATGGTCTTCCTTGGCAGTCATTTCTTACTATCAGTATGTTAAAGTGAAGGGCAGAAAAATTGTTACGAGTCACCCAATGTCATATACAAGATTAAGCCTCTCTTGACCTCTGAAAACTCCACTTTAGTTTTACTCAGTAACTCAACAGCTATATTGGCATTGCCATTGGCGGCCAAGAATTTATTCAATTATTCGGTGAGTCATGCCATATTATTTGATTTAACATTTCCCATCATGAGGAAATGTTATCATCAACAAAATAGCACATACTAGGTCAGAACTGCAATAGGCAGGAAATTCAAGGTAAAGAAAAGCAGAATAAAATGGAGTGGCTGCATTTACACTACCAGAATTAGCATACTTGTCTTCAATTTGCTCATGGGCAAATTGGGAACCAACCAAAGCCACTTATCAAATATTCACCTGTAACACTCAGCCCCACAGAAGGGCGATGTGGAAAACTATTTTTAAGTGTTGCCTAGAAAGTTCTTTGCTTCTCTTATAACAGTAATATTCTAATATAAACAGCAAGTAATCATCTAAATGATAGGAGAATGAATTGTACACACGGCAGAAAAGACATTAGAGTTGGTTAGTAAAAATAAAAATTATGCACAAGTACAGTTACATAAGTTGTTTAGAAATCAAAATGAACACACAAAATTAGACAGTGCAGCAAGAAAAGTTACATTGGATTGGCCTGCAAGCATTTCAGCAGCTTGTGAGAAGCGGCCAAGAAGACAGCAACTGAACAAGCATGTGGTCTTTACTGGGTGTGTTAGTCTAGATACTTTACCTCTGATTGTCCTGAATTGAAAATGAGAAATTGATCTATAAATACAGCAGCCAATAAGAAGAAGTATAACCTGAAGATCTAAATTCTCCATTTTGAGAAATATCAAAGGTGATATTGGGAGAAAATGAAAAGAAAATCAGGGAAGAAGAATTTAATCACATAAAGAAATAAGTTGGACTCTAGAAATAATAAAAACAAGCTAGCTTGAGGCTATATCTATTATGTGTCTCACTGGTACTGGCCAGCAATTTCAGGTGAAAAGCCACATAATTGCTTCCTCGGCTCCCCTCCCTGTTCTACACTGCTGCCTCAAACACAGTCCTTGGAATCCAGGACAATTTCCCTTGAACAGTGTCCCTGCCTAAGGAATGGAATAATGAAAGTCTTCTTTCTGAATTGGAGAATATATTAAATCATAGCCACCAAACTTCTAAGTTTATGACAGATACAGAGGATAGCATGCTTTTGTTTTTAATTACTCCAGGTCAAAATTAGACTCAAGTCTTGAAGTAGAATCTTAAATATTGCAGTATGAGTTTGGCTTAAGAACTGTTCTCAATAGCCAAGCTACATTGTGCTTTGGAGGTTGGGAGTTGGAGAAAAAATTTGGGACATAGAAAGAAAGAGAGAGACAGCGAGACACAGAGAGACAGAGATAGAAAGACAGACAGAGAAAAGAATAAGAAACTCAAGAAATGTAAGTACATGAGAAGGAAGAATTTCATCTGAATCATAAAGATAGCAGATGTAACTGTCAGTGAGCCACAGAATTCACTGCGTACATTTGACCTCTGCAATAGGCAGTTTCCCTGACTTTGAAAGGTTGTATAGCCAAGAAACCAAGCCATCCACCTTCAATGATAGCTGTATAGTAGCTTTCATGTATCCTTGAGATTTAACAATTTCTGATTTATTCCAGAAAGGAAGAAACACCTTTCTGAAAGGTGTGAGATGGAAACTCAGAGTCGACTTGAGTTGCATTTCTCTGATGATTAAGGATGTACAGCCATTACAGATTCCTCCTTTGTGAATTCTTGGTTTAGCCCTGTTCCCCATTTTTTGATTGGATTATTTGGTTTCTTGGTGTTTAATTTCTTGAGTTCTTTATAAATTATGGATATTAGCCCTCTGTTGAATATGGGGCTGGTAAGATCTTTTTCCATCTGTAGGTTGCCATTTTGTTCTTATGCAAAAGATAAATGGGCTGAGAAAGAAATTAGGACACAGCACCCTTCACAATAGCCACAAACAATATAAAATACCTGGGGGTAACTCTAACCAAGCAAGTGAAAGACATGTACAACAAGAACTTCAAGTCCTTAAAGAAAGAAAGTGAAGAGGATATCAGAAGATGGAAAGATCTCCCATGCTCATGGATAGGTAGGATCAACATAATAAAAACGGCCATCCTACCAAAAGCAATATACAGATTCAATGCAATTCCTATCAAAATACCAACACAATTCTTTACAGACTTTGAAGGAACAATTCTCAACTTCATATGGAATAACAAAAAAACCAGAATAGCTAAATCAATCCTGTACAATAAAAAGAAAATCTGGAAGTATCACTATCCTAGACTTCAAGCTATACAACAGAGCAATAGTAATAAAAACAGCATGGTACTAGTATAGAAACAGACCAGTTGATCAATGGAATCGAATTGAAGACCCAGAAATGAATTCACACACCTATGTCCACTTAATTTTTGACAAAGAAGCCAAAACCGTTCAATGAAAAAAGGAAAGCGTCTTCAACAAATGGTACTGGTCTAACTGGATGTGGACATGTAAAAGAATGCAAATAGACCCATACTTATTACCTTGCGCAAACTTAAGTCCAAGTGGATCAAAGACCTTAACATAAAGCCCGACACACTAAATCTAATAGAAGAGAAAGTGGGGAAAAACCTCGAACTCATTGGCACAGGTGACAGCTTCCTGAACAGAACATCAATAGCTCAGGCTGTAAGACCAACAATCAATAAATGGGACCTCATGAAACTGAAAAGCTTCTGTAAGGCATAGACACAGATTTCTCTTTTTTTTCTTTTTATCAAATTTATTTATTTATTGCTTCAGGTTACATCTCCATCATGGTGTCCTCTTTCCACCCCTCCCAGTCCCGCCCTCCCACCCTCTACCCCTAACCCTTCCATCCCACTCCTCTGGAGTGGAGTGTCCCTACATAACAGTCTCCCGCCCCAGTTCAGCAGTCATATGAGAGCCAAGAGCCTCCTCATACACTGGGAGCCTACAAGGCAGCACCACTAGGGCAAAGTGTCTCATTGACAGGGAGAAAAAAGAAAACAAAAAAAGTTTATGTCCATGTTCCCTTTGGTGTGTTGGTTGTAGTATAGATATTCTGAACTACATGGCTAAAATCCAACTATAAGTGAATAGATGCCATGTGCATCCTTCTGAGTCTGGGTTAGACCTCATGAAACTGAAAAGCTTCTGTAAGGCAAAAGACACTGTTATTTGAACAAAACAGCTGCCTACAAATTGAAAAAAAATTTTTCACCAACCCCACATCTGACAGAGGGCTAATATCCAAATTTAACAAAGAACTCAAGAAATTAAATGCCAAGAAATCAAATAATCCAATCAAAAAATGGGGAACAGAGCTAAACAGAGAATTCACAAAGGAGGAATTCCTAAGGCTGAGAGACACTTGAAGAAATGCTCAGCATCCTTAACCATCAGAGAAATGCAACTCAAGACAACTCTAAGATTCCATCTCACACCTGTCAGAATGGCTAAGGTCAAAAGCTCAAATGACAGCACATGCTGGCGAGGGTGTGGAGAAAGGGGAACCCTACTCCACTGCTGGTGAGAGTGCAGGCTGTGCAACCACTATGGAAATCAGTCTGGTGATATCTTAGAAAACTTGGAATAGCTCTGCCTCGGGACCCAGCCATATCACTTCTGGGTATACACCCAAATGCCTCTTCACGGAATCACAAGGAAGTTTCCTCATCTATGTTCATAGCAGCCTTATTTGTAATAGCTAGAAACTGGAAACAACCCAGATGTCCCTCAACCGAAGACTGGGTTAAAAAACTGTGGTACATCTACACAATGGAATACTACTCAGCTATCAGAAACAATAAAATCATGCAACTTGCAGCCAAATGGATGGAACTAGAAAAGCTCATCCTGACACAGATTTCTTTCAGTGACAATAGGTATAGTGCTTTGCAAGGATGAAGAGATGCTACACTCTTTTAACTGAGACAACTATGTCTACAATGATATCATAGTATAGTTCCATAAAATACTACCATGTTTCTCTTATGAACTTTATCTTCAAATTCCCAAAATATATATGCAATTGTGTTGGTAGAGTAGTATATGTGCAGAACATACCCATCCTATCCATGTTGAGCCCTAGAATGCATTGCTATTCTCTATCCCAGTCTGCTGGCTGTTCTCTTAAATATGAAAAAGATAAAAAAATAAATAAATAAAAATGTACAACAACCTATTTGGGTGAAGATGTTGTGACACTCTGAGTTCCTCTCAGTTCACTGGCATGTCAGTTTCACAGTCTTCCTCTCTCTCCATACAAGCCACACCCAAAAGTTAGCAGGATGCAATCATTCATAAGACACTGTTTATTGAGCAATGCCTGTGTTCCTGGTGCCATGGGAGGGACAAGCAATATGATATTTAGAAAGATTGATATGATATTTGCCTTCCTAGAATTTATATTCATCAATTGTCTCTTAACTGAGAACAATATGCAACCATGAAGGACATTTGAAAATATGTGCTCTGGTATGTTTTGTTGTCATAGAAGAGGATCAATCTTATAGTTTGGCCTTTATAAAGCCCTAAGCAGGTGAATGATGAGAGTTCAGTAGGTGGTGTTTGAATAGCAGTTGTCAGTTCCATGTAATTGTTCTAAAATTATTAAAGAATAATTGAGTACATAAACAAATGATGGATATTTGTTTATAGTCCATTCTTAGATTTTCATTACTAAATCAAGGTCAAAAGTCTCTGTAATACTGCTTTTGTAATAGATACAAGTCTTAGGAAAGGTTTACACTTATTTCATGTACTATTCTAAAGAAAAGAGGAAAATCTCTAACGTAAATAAGTCAGCCCTGTGGGTTGGACTTAAGGCTTTCTAGGCCACCTTCCTTTTCTGTTTGCTCTGTCTTTACACCTTGATGCCACATGCCATATATTAGAAAACAACTGAGAAAACTTTCTAACTCTCCAGAGTTCACAGCTTTCTGATTTCTAATTTAATCTTTGGAGACAACATGCTAAATCTGAATACAGTTGCACCACATATTTCTATCACATACTCATAACTCACACATTCTTAAATGGTTCTATTCAGTAGAAGGTCAGATATTACCTATTTTCTTCAACTTCACTAACTTGGCTGACAATATTCTATTCAATAAGATATTACCTTGCTTCACCCACAGTTCATCAAATGCCCTAGAGATGGACTCTCTGGCATCCTTGGGGGATGCAGAGGATGCTCTGGTAGCAGAATTAAGCACAGAAACCAGCAATGCCCAACATGTGTGAGTGACCTATTTCGATCAGTTTAAATTTTTTTAAATGAGAGAGAAAACAAATTCATGTATAACAGTTGTTTAAGCCACTGCCAGGTCATTTGAGGAAAAGTCAAAAGAGAGGAGTTAGGGAAGACGTGTACTCTACCATTGTTTTATTTCATATGAAACTTTAAAGATATCTAAATAAGTTGCTGCAATTGGAAGAATGTTAGTAACCCATCCAGGAACCCTCAATTTACAGAGAAGAGCCATCATATTGGCCTCAGACAGAGCTAAGTATGTATGTCAAAAAATGAGTGGGAGCTTTGGAGTCAGAATTCTGATATTGCCTAGATTGCAATGTGAGTGCAAGGATTAAATAAGGCATGCACAAACGTACCTAAACAATGCCTGTAAATATTATTTATTACAATATTTAGCCAGAGTATAGAAGTATCCTACATGCTGTCTCAGGTTAATGAGGAATCAGCTATTATATCTGGGGAAATCTCTCCCAGTGCCATTCCCAGACACTGGGCCAGTAGAGTTCTTGAAGGCCTGAGGTGGGATGGACTTAAGCTATATTCCCAAACTCATACATATACATGGAACTTAAAAACCAAATCTATTAGGTTTATCATATAAACTATGTATAATATGTTGGTCTTAGCTTTGGGTGAGCCAGGAATGTGGCCACAGGTGGGCCATTTCCTAGCTCTTGTTTCTACTTTTCTCATCTGTAAATGGAAGGAGCTATGCTGCATGTCTAACCTTCTATTTGGAACATATTATGACTTGGGATGGGTTTAATGCTTTATGTCAAATAAAATCTTAGTAGGATCCACAGGAACAGAATTTATAACCTGTTAGATTCATATTATAGTTCTTTGGAGGAGTTAGAAAGCAATCACCATTTTGAAAATGAGTTGACCCTACATTATAGAAATTTGTGTTAAAAATGCTTCAAATCCTTAAATGTCTTTTATTTTAATCAGATTATTTTTCTCAAGGACCTAGGTTGGATTCAAACTTGCTATCTAGCTAAGGATGACTTTGAACATCTCATCTGTTTTCCTTGACTTTGAATCCTAGGATTACAGACATTCTGAGTTTTGAACAAGAGGATTTGTATAAGCTAGGCATATGCTCTAATCCAAGAGCTGCATCCTCACCCCTAGTTTAGTCGTATCTTAACTATGATATCTACAAAAGGCCTTGCTTCTTGACTGTTATTACATTTAGCTCTTGGAGAGCAGGACATCTCTCTACAGTGCTATGTACATGTCAAATGCACACAAATACTTGTGTAATGAATACTTGTGGAATTGTTTGTTAGATGTTAGATCTTACCATTGTTTCATGGAGTTTTGCATATGAACTTTGGGAAACAATCATTCTCCATAGTACATTCTAAGGCATTCTAGTGTATATACAATCTAACTTCAGATGGATGGTAATATAACAATAACCACCATGTAGAGGTTACCATCTAATCTTCACTTTACATGGATCATCTTTGTACAATATGCCAGGGAAGAAAAGAAAGACATTTCCCTATTTTACAGATTGGAAAACCAAAGATCAAAATTCACCCATCTAAAGTCCCACACTATTAATTAATGGTGCCAGGATTCAGTCATAGGAGACCTGAGTCTGCTTCTGTGCTCTCAATGCAGTTGAGTCTCTAAATAGGACCAGAAGAATTTCTAATTATTCACATTTCCCACTCTTCTGGAAACCACCAGAAATTCTGACACCATGGCCAGAATTTTGAGTCCTATTTGATAAAATATATAGTGTGTTCTATAAGGAGAGATAGTCACTTAAAACATTGTGTACATGTACACACAGAGATACATACATACATACATACATACATACATACATACATACATACATAAGTCACAACATCCAGAGGAAACCAAAATAAACAGAAAACAAACTGAAACAATCGTTACACCTGCAAACATCCATTTAAAGAAGTCAACTAAATTAAGAGTACTTTGAAAAATGAAACAAAGTATTTACCAAACTGTGAAAGTGAACTTTGACTTCAAGACCAGACAGTAACTGTTATTATATACAGCCCTCTGTTGGGTCAAGTCTTTGGAAAGCTTAGACGCCAAATTAGCAATGAATGCTGACAACCCCATCTATCAGCTCATCTCAGCCAATCCATTGGCAATATCCTGTTTCCTTGCAGACCCAGGGAACACACATTTGCTAAAGGGGAAAAAAAGGTACTTAATTATATTTGGTTTTGAATAATTACTTCATTGAAATTCTTGAGCTGAAGAAAAATGGCATTTCTAATTTACAGAAATCACTATTTGAAATATAGTTATGGCTGCTCAGAGAATCCCTAGAATTAAACAAATTTAAGTTGGCACATTTAAGAAAGCTGTTAGAGCTGCCTAATGGCAACCACTCTGATTTTCTCTTGATTATTTGATTATTACTGGTGTGGAAACCTGCCAAAAGACAGCCCACCCTGCTCCTGGCTGAGGTTCTATGTGGCTTCATGCCTGGGGCCCCAGATGGGGTGGACAAAGGCCTTTTACACCCACCTGGCAAGCTCAGGAGCTTGGTGGGGCTCTAAGAAGGATAGCAAAATATTCTAGGAAGGAACCACAAAGGTGGGGTGCAGATTCCATTGGCAGCTACACTGCCAGCTGGGATAACTCATATAGATACATACTGCCTGCTCACAAATATTCCAAGTAACCTTCTCTGGGTTTACTATCTCATTCAAACTTAACCCAGCATCTTAGAGAGCTATGACTCTCTGACCATTACCTTTCAACCTAAAATGTTATTAGATAGGATAGCAGACTGAGAATAAAAAGAATCTATACATCACTAAGCCTGTTTTATTGGGGCATTAGTGTAACTTAAATTCTACCATATCTCTTTATTGTTGCACAGAAATGGAGCAGGCTGTGTGCAAGAGAACACATCCCTAGGTCATTTTGGTAACTCAGGCCACTACAGATGAGTCAGGAAATAAGACAGGACTTCCAAATGAGGAGAGTAAACTTCTGACCTAGTGAAGCCTTCTGTGAACAATTCAGTAATTACTTTAGCAGAGCTCAACCGTAGAAACCTGTAGACTTTTGAAAAAGAAGGAAATGGGGTGACCTAATCTGGCCCAGTCTCACTGCTGTGATGAGAAAGGCTGTCTCCTGTCTTCAGACAAAACGTGGTCTATTTTGTCTAAGTTGTTTCTCTGTTTTAAAAGCAATGAGGCCAGGCTGAAAAGCCCTTCTGTAATCATTTTAACAGGCATGGAAATAAACATTTGTGGGCTTATAATTCCCAGGCCCCTATCCATTTTGCTCAAACAGGTCCCTAGTCAACACTTCTATTACCACTACTACATATAAAATAAGGTATGGCCAAAACTTGGAAACAAACAAAATCTGCCATTGACACTAAAGTAGCAAACACAGAGAGCCATGACCCAGAGCTCCTTCAAGAAAGGCCTTGTTTCCCTGATGCAGAGAACATGGACCACCAGTAGCTTCCTGTTGTCAGTTTATATGGGGCCTGCCACAGCAGTAGAGAGCCAGTGAACAGAGGTCATGCTCTTCTCAGGGTAGACTGTGACCACTGGGTAGGTCAAATAGAACTATATTACCCATGATACTCAGTCCAGCCAAACGGCCAATAGTTACTCCATCACTCTTTGCTAGGCTGGCACTCCTAGGCTGGACTTAGATGAGACATCAGAGTTGAATTGTTTCCTGTTGATGTTTTCTTTCCCTACCTCTTTTCAAGTGATACTGCAGTGAGCATTCAACACTTCAGGTTCAACCTCAGGTGTGTGCTTTTCTTCTATATCAAATGGAGATAGCACCAGTTAGCTAAAAGGGTTGTTGCAACCATTAAATGTGAGTATATACACAAAAGACCTACTACAATGTCTAGAACCCTACATGGGAAGTAGTTAGTTACTAATCTTCACGGCTTCTTTGGCATTTGAATGCTTTTTCCTTGTATTCTACTTCACTTTTGCAGGCATCTATACTTTCCTTCTCTTACAAATTCTAAGCTCTAGAGAACAACAACTGAGGTTTTGCTTCATCTAGATTTTCTATTTGATGCCAAGAATGGATTGGTGTTATACATGATAGAAGTAATCACATTTCATTTGTCAATTTAAATAAATAAATTAGAAAAATTATGAATGAGTTAAAATGCATCAAAGGTGACCTCTATCTAACAATCAGCTTAAAACAGGTTCTCAGAGAGTGTCACATTACAACAGCAAGTTGTGCTGGTTCATAGTTATTGTCTGGGAAGAGGGAATCACAAGTGAAGAATTACCTTGATCATATTGGCCTGTGGCCATGTCTAAAGGACATTGTGTTGACTGACAATTGATGTGGGAGGGCCCAGCCCACTGTGGAAAGCAACCTCCCTAGGCACACGAGCATAGTTTGTATTAAAAAAGCTAACTCAGCATGAGCCAGGGAACAAGCCAGAAAACAGCATTTCTCTGTGGCTTCTACTTCAGTTCCTGCCATGACTTCCTTCAATAATGGACTATGACCCAAAAGCATAAGGTGAAGGAAACCCTTTCCTCTTCTGAGTTGTTTTTGGTCATAGTGTTTATCACAGTAACAAAAATGAAAACCAACACTCAAGTGTAACACCTAATTGGATAAGAAGGTACACACAAACTTCAAAGTAGATTTCCTTCTCCTCTTCACTGCCAAATCCGTAAATGATTAATAACCTAAGGAGACATTGTGGGTTCTACCCCAGATGACTAGACCAATCTAGTCTCCCTATTCAAATCTCCTAGGCACTCAGTTGGTCCACAGACAAGCAAACATGAATCTTCAGCCTAGCCAAACAGACTGGAGAGAAGGAGCTATAGTGTGGAATCAGCTTATAAACTTTCTTCTCTCACTAGACATGAAAAAAGAAGTGGGATGTGTCAGTTTACTGTCACAGAGAGCATAACACAGGGATGTAGCTGATGTCTCTAAAACAGAGAGACCGAGGGCTCCTGGGTAGAGTGGCTGATACGCTGAGATACAGAGTGAACACTATTTCTCATCCTTCTGCTGTGTGAGAGAATATGCCCTTACCGTTTAAGCCACTTGGGGCTGGAATTCTGTTCACCTAAATCTTCAGCTGAATGTGTGGTAGAAAGACAAGCATTCAATAAAGCAACAGTAACTACCCAAGGTAAATCTTTTACAGTAGAGCAGTACCAAAGTACTTATGGTTTGGAGGTTCTATCTGTTCGTTTCTTTTTGTTTTATGGTTGTTTTTTTAATAAACAGATCATCTAATCTGGATTTTCATTTAAGTAATAAAATAGGCTCCAGAAAAGTTGAATAAGTTGTTGGAAAAGACAGCTCATATATAATGTAAAATGTGTACATAGTTAGAACCCCGAGCTGTCTACTATGCCAGATGCTAAACTCTTTCCTCAGAAATGAATTCTTCCTATAACATTTGCTACTCAATCCAAGGTACAATAAGTATTTGACCTGCCCTGTGACCATCTTTTACAGAATACTACAGGTACTCACCCCCAAACAGAAAATGAAAGTGTCCTAAGGATGAAATGGGATGGGTGTCAAGACATGGGAAAAATTTACTATATTTCAAAGAAATCTCAGTGCGCTCAGAGAAGCATTTAAAAAGATTTTGCATGTTCATTCACTTTTCCTGACTATAGTAAAATGGGTTCCTGTAAAAATGACGCAAAAGGGAAAAGCCAAACCATTTGGCAGTGTATAAGTTCATTTTCTTTTTTTTTTTTTTTTTTTTTAAAGATTTATTTATTATGTATACAGTGTTCTGTCTGCAGGTATATCTGCAGGCCAGAAGAGGGCACCAGATTTCATTATGGATGGTTGTGAGCCACCATGTGGTTGCTGGGAATTGAACTCATGACCTCTGGAAGAGCAGCCAGTGCTCTTAACCGCTGAGCCATCTCTCCAGCCCGAGTTCATTTTCTGTGTTTATGTTGTGCATTCATTCATGCATTCATTCTTCTCTTAACTAAACATTTCTTATAGACCAGGTCTTTTGTAGGAAGTAGAGATAGAGAAAAAAAAATTCTCAAAATCTTTAAGGAGCTGCATATTGCCTCCAAAAATTCAACTATAAACAAGATTTCTTTCCAACCTTTCACATCACCTTTCTTTCAAAACAATCAAGAGACTATTATACAATTGCCTAACAGTTTCCCATAAGCAGTGTTGGTAGAACAGTCCCAGTCCTTCACTCCCATCTGACTCCTCACAGAGAGCTCTTCTCAAATCAAAAACTAGACCATGGTTGATTTCTCATCTACAAATGGACAAAAATACACCATAGAAGATGACCATGGAAGACAAGCATGAAATAGCTCTGCCTAGAATGCCCACCTATGATTTACCTGACCTTATCATTATAGGCATCATGAAACGAATACAAAGGAGGGAAGAAAAATATGTAGAAAGCAGAAATACAATCCTGTCCTTTACACAATTTTAGAGAAATGTCAGGGCATTTAAATTGGCAGGGAAAGAAACAGAACAACAGTGATATCTAAAATCCTAGGCTTGAGAGAGAGCTCAGTGGGCAAAGTACTTTCTGCACAAGCATAGAGAGCTGAGTTTAAATCCCCAGAATGCATGTAAAGCCAAATACAGTAGCAAATGCTTGTAATCCCTGAACTCCTATAGAGAGATGGGAGACAGAGACAGGAGAATCTCTGGAAGCCACAGGAAATACAAAATGGTGAACAGAGGACCCTGTCTTAAACAAAGTGGAAGATTAAAACCAGCAGGTGTGATAACCAACAGATGTGATTGTCCTCTGACTTCCACAGATGTGTTATGGCACATGTGCACCTTCATTCACACACAAAAACATACATACATATACAATACATATATGCACACATACACACAGATATCATAAACAATAATATTTATAATCTTTAAATATAGAGTTTTTCAACGTGCTTAAGTGCTATTTCTTCCTTAGCATTACCTTATCACTTACTGACTTTTTCCTCAGCCATTGACTACCACCTCCATCTGTTGAAGTCTGTTGATGTCTGGAGTAGGGATATCATGGCTCTTCCCTACTGTCTGTATATGTTTTGCTTCCCATGCGCAGAGACCACATAAGAGCTTTAGGATCAGAGAACAGCAGGGTAGGCCTTGTGTTTTGTAGGTCTGCAGAATAATAAAGGACAATGTCCCCACCAGGCTGCAGTGAAGGCTGAAACCAGAGTCTCAGAAAAAGAAGGTGGCAAATGGCACCAGGAAATCTCTCATATCATCAGGGTTCATCAAAGAAGCATTCAAACTCAACACAGAGAAGACAAGTGTACAAGAGTCCATTTAACGTAACACCATAACCATGAAGGTTAGCATCAGCACATACTCAAGGAAGGAAACAAACATGAATCCAAAGAAGAGGTTACGATCAGTGAAATATGAAGCTAAGTATCTAAATGTATAAACACATAAGGAAACTCCCCTTTCCATCCTCATCATCTCATGCTGTCAAAACTTCACAGGATTCCTTATTAAGTGCTGACAGGCCTTGCTTGAAAAGCAGGCCTCTCCCCTCTCTACAGTACAGATGTTATTGGTACATGCCTATTCTTCTCCAAACATAGGAGGAGGCTTTCAACCCAGTGGCTTTCAGGCACCATTAAAATGACAGATTGCTACTTCATGATAATTGTCATAAGACTCCACTCCTGAAATGGAGATGTTTTCTTCTTCTTTTTCCACTTCTTCTATTTCAAGTGACCCTATTAATGATAGATCTCTACTTGAAATAATTGGATAATCTAAACCTGAGAAATAAGCACTCTCCTGTCCTCATTGTTTTTCCTTCTTTATCTCTAACAGCCCCAGGAGATCACAAACATTTGTCCTCAGGGCAATATCAGCAGTTAATGATTCATGTTCAAAGGCTGTGAGTTGTCTAATTAACAAAAGGCAATGCTTTACAGAGCCATTTTTGCTTTCAAGATAATAGCACACAGTAGATACAAATGCTATGATGCCATGCAGGTCTTCAAGGCTGTGGTGTGGTACTGTTTCCGAATGTTCTAGTTTCATTTATCTGATCCAAACTTCAAGCCATTAAAAACAACCCATTGTTTCCTTTTGATTTATTGGCTCTCTTACAGCACCATTCACACATCACATCCTCCTATAATATACTCATAAAAATTATATTTCAGTTTTTATTAAAAGGGACATTTGATTAATGAAAATAATATGAGCATATTTTCTGTTAAGTATATTATAATATTAGTCATTAAAAATATCAGAATCTTTAAATTAACCCAATCATCCTTTTAATGTAAATAGTGACATGAGTGAAAAATTCCAATAGCATATATGTGGTAAGACTTCTGTTACTATAGCAACATGCCATCCTGGATTTTCATACAAAAAGACTGATGCTTGATAAATATTGACATGTTCAAAATTATAGTATGTATATGTGTTTCTGTTCTCAGTGCCTTTGAAATCAGCAAACCTTCAAATCCTTGAGATGAAAGTTTTATACATCATGATCTTGGATTTCAAAGCAAACTTGTTTGCAACTAAGAGAGAGCTTGTGCTTCTGCAATGGCTGAATACTTTGCAGGTCCATTTACTTTCATTGTTCATTTCCTTGTCTGTGTTCCCATAAACAAGCAGGATTGTAACTTTGTATCTTCACCATATAGCACAGTAGTTAAGAACATCAGCTCGCAAACGCATGCTGTCTTGGTTTGAATTTAGACACCAAGCTTCCTACTTTAATGGAACTTGGAAAAGTTACTCAAACTCAAAGTGCAGCTTTCTTGTCTGTACCGTGGATACATCAACATCAGTTTTCCTTGTGTTCAGAATGAATATAATTAATACTCATCAAGTAGAAGGTATTATTGGCATATCTAGTCTCCACGGCCCTAGCATAGCTACAACATGCTTATTTAAAGTAAAAATGAATTCAGGCATGGTAGACCATGTCTGTAATCCCAGTACTTAGGAGGCAGAGGCAGATGGATCCCTGTGAGTTTGAGGTCATCAAGGACACAAAGTAAGATCTAGATCAAATAAAAAAATAAGAAAAAAATTTTAAGAACACAAAATAAAACACGAAGTAAATGAGCTACTTAACAAAAATACTAGTATTCTTATTTATTCGTGAGTAAAACTCAGATTCAAAAAGTATGAGGCTTACCCTGTGATAGTCTCCAAATAAGAAACAAAATAATTTTTAGTTGATATTTTAAATCAATTTAAAAATCAATTTAATTTTTTTAAAAAATCAATTAAAAATTTTTAAAAATATTTATACAAACTTAATATTTGTATCTTAAGATATTTGGCTATATGGGTATTGATCTTTATATATTGATACAAAATTAAGGTTAACTCTTTTTAAGGTATTGTATCTAGGTAAAGCTTTAAAAAGTAATGTGAAGTTTTGACCTTTTGACAGCAACTGTCACAAACTGTTCAGGATAATGAAGAAATGCAAACTAATAGTCATTCAAACATGTCATTTTGTTAGGTATTAGAGCAGTTTATTCACAGATGTTTTCTAAGTTAATCAGAAATCAAGGTGCTAAGAGACAAGCAACATTTGCCTATCCAAATATACAGAGATAGAAAGGTGGTCTTCAAAAACCACAAGAGATCTGTAGAATATGACATTCAAAGATGTTTATTATTATAATAAAAAGAGCCATTCATTGGTCTAAAAGGAGGAGCTGTTGAGGGGGAAGATATACTTTAAGTTTTTTTTTTAAAAAAAGCAGATTGGGTGAGGGGAAAGAGGGTAGGAGGGTGGGACCTGGAGGGGGAGAAGGGAGGACATTATGAGTGAGCTGTAACTTGAAGAAATAAATAAATATTTTATAAAAAATTGGTCTATCAATGGCCAAACTATAGACAGATAACTGGCTGTCTTCCATAGAGGAAGGGTTTTTTCACAAACTATATGCACATAAGATTTATCTTTTCCTTTCATATTCTATATTCACTAAAGGGAATTGGATTTCATTCTCTTGAGCTAAAAGGTGACCTAATTTTAAATATTAAGGAATTATATATTAAAGAGTCATCTAAAAATATGTAATGGATAAGGTTCATTTATGTACTTGTATCTCAAGTCTGCATTAAGCTGATGTAGCCTGCATGGGACATGTCCTGGATAAAAATGAGAAGTTGGTCCTAAGTTCCTAAAGACCCTAGATGCTACACAGTGCAGTAACAGTAGACATTTGAGCAGACAACAATAGCAGATATTTGTAACACTCAAATTAGAGAAAATACATTTACCAGATACTCTAATCTTAGAGAATTTGGGGAATTCAGAACAGAACTAAACTTTAAAATGAATGAAAAAGGGAAAGATGTGGCAAGCCTACCAGTATTTCAATATCTGTATTCTCTCTGTGCTTTTCTCCTCCTAAAAATACCATTTCCAGTAAAAGTTGATCAACATCCTCACATTTTCAGGCTTTTTTCTCACAATTGATGTGTTTCTGCATTATTTGTATATCATACACACGACAATGACAATAACAATAACAACTATATTTTCAGGGGGATAGAGGGAGATGTGTTATTTTTGTTAATTTCCAACAGCTCACTTCTTCCTTCTGATGCCATAGCACATGATATAGTGTCTTCCTTGGAGGGAGAACACAACTCTGCTCACTGCCATATAGCTTGGCTTCATAAGCTGACTTGGCTAATGGAATGTAGTCATGGATTATGATAGGTCCAAGCTGAAGGTCTAAGATACTCTATAATTCAACTCCATCTTGTGTTCCTTTGAAAAAGCTCTCAGCCTATATCCAGCAATGAGAAGACCCATGATATAAGGCCACAGCTGAACTCTAGCCTCTGGTATGTAATGGGATCAAGACACAAAGAAATCTTGCTATATGATTTTTTTGGATTCCGATACTGAAATATAACCCCATCAATATTTGTATGCTGTAATTCCCATCAAAATTTTTGAGAAAAATATAGTAGTTATTTTCTTTAATCTCTCTTGAGCTTCCACCGAACAATCTGTTTCTCACTATGCACTACCTTTTACCTTCATTCTACTATTGTCTCCCTCAAATTATTATCTGCCTTTTTCTATTTTTACCCCTCAGTCTCCTTGGATGCAATTGTTCCTCCCTAAAATGCTCCCATCTCTTGGTTTCTCCTGGCTTGACTGCGACCTCATGGTCCATTCATTTGTGACTGTTAGTTCCCTTTCCTCTTTCCAATGACCAGGATTTGCCAAGGCCTTATGTCTGTTTATAGATTTTTTTTTTCAAATCATCTCATGTAGACCACAGTTTTAAATGAAATCTATGTAATGATGGCTCTGTATCCTAAACTCGATTTAGCTTAAAAAACCATGTGTTTATCTACTTGACATCCCATCTGTTCATGTATATGTATTTCAATCTAAACTCTGCCAAGAGAGGATTGTTGATTTTTCCTGACCCTCCCACCATCTTCCCCATCCCTACAAGTAGCATTACTATGCACAGAGCTGACTATGACACAACCCCAAGCCAACGAAGAGGAGACATTACTAATATACCTTCAGAAACCTGCAGAGAAGAGGCATGCAATAGGTTCTTCCTCACAGTTCTCAGCCAACCCTCCTTTTAATGATTTTCTTTCAGACTTTAAGCCTCTAAAACTACAAAAGACTGGGTTTCTTCAGTTTAAAATACCAGCTTGTTGGTGCTTTATTATGGCAGCTGCATCAAACTAACAAAAATCTCTACATTGTCAAATTAATGAGAAATTCACTCTCAGCTGTGAGAGGCATCCAAATTCCTCCTCATACTCCAGATGTATCTTTGGGTTCCAATGTGAAAGACAAGATACTGCAGGTGAGGCCCTTACCCTAGAGAAGTGACCCTAGGAAAAAGATCACCTTTGAATAGCTTACCTATGGATAGATATAATAGTCTAGACATACCATTTACTGCCAAGTTTCTGCCATTTGGAAAGGTGTCAAACTTTGGGATGCTGATCTGTGTTACCTTGTGACCCATCATCCTTTATCCCAGCTGCTACAAATTTGTGATTGTGACCCCTTTAGAGGTCACATATCAGAAAGCCTGCATATCATATATTTACATTGCAATTTATAACAGTAGCAAAATTACATTTATGAAGTAGAAACAGAATAATTTTATGGTTGGAGCATCACCACAATATGAGGAACTGAATTAAAGGGTCTCAGCATTAGGAAAGATAGAGTATATCCCATTCTTGCATTCAGGAATCTCTCATCTGTCTCCTGCTTCTGTTTCCTCTGATTTGGTGGATGTTCTATCTGATCTTTTATATCCACTAACTCCAAACATAGACTAATATCTCAACAATTTATTCTACCAAAGGAGATTTGTGCAGTCAAGATTTATTGAATTGGTAACAACTTTATAAACACCGTATCTATAGTCAAAATGGTCACACTGTGATGAGCTCACAACTAGAATCCCACACAGCCTGGATAGTAACATAGCTCACGTATAAGAAAGCCCTTAAAGACATTGGAAGCTGCAAGGCAGAAATACTTCAAGTTGTTTCTGGACACCCAGGTATTTCTTCTATCTCCTCCCATGCTGTTTCCTATTCCCTCGCAGACTCATTTTATACTTCAAGCAAATAGTAGAAATTAAAGGAGGTTGAAGAGCATGGCTTATACTAGTAAGCTCCTAGGCATTTTTATTCTTCTTTCCTCCCAGGAACTTCCTACTTACTGAGCATTCCGAAGCTCCTCTACATTAGGAAATGAATCTGGTCCTTGCCTGGCAACACATTCATTATAATGCTGTTGTTCCTGAGAATAAAAGCACCCCAAGGTAATTAAATAAGAGCTGGGTAGCTTTTTTTTCTGAAACAAGAAGTAAACAATCTATCCTTTTTTCTGTGATAAATTACTATTTTTCTCAATAACACAGTATTATATAGATGATACAACTCGCTTCCTTTTCATGCCTACCTGTAATCCCCTGAATGGGCCTGGATGCAAGTGTTTCACGACATTCACTATTACAAAAGAAGCTTTGTTTTTTTTTTTTATGTGTATAGTGTTTTGTCTATACACCATGTGGATGCCCGGTACCTGTAGAGGCCAGAAGAGTGTGTCATAACTGAAGTTACAGTTGTCAGCTACCATGTGGGTTCTGGGAATGAAACATGGGTCCTCTAGAAGAGCAACCTGTGCTACTAACCACTGAACCATCTCTTCAACCCAGAAGCATAGTTGTATATAATCTTCTCATATAGGAAAAACTTGCATAGAAGCTTAATACATGTTTCTATATAATACCCACAAAGTACATATTTTACTAAGCTGCACTGAGGACTGATAAACATAGCAGGAAAGATTGCCAAGAGGTTGCATATTTTCCCACATTAACTTCTCATAGCAGGCATATGTAATGTGCACCTCAAACCTTAATGTTGCAAGAAATATCTGAATGACATTAGAACATTATCCCCACTGTGCAGAAAACAAAATGGAGGAATATATTTAGTTGGATCTATAATACCCCCAGCCAAAAACTCACAGGATTTTCCATTAAAATGGTTCACATACCTGATCCAAACTCCTCTAAGATTCTTTAAAATTTCAAAGTCCACTGTCCTCAGTGTTACTACTATTCTCCAACTGCTCTTGGTCTTGAGGTTGTAATTATGCCCAAAATCACTAGAAAGATTGAGAAACATGGATTGAAAGAAGAATTGGGGAGCTTTTCTTTCTAATACTAAGTATTTTCATATATTTAGCAATATTTTATTTGGATGCTTCTATCTTGTTCTGTACACAGAAAGTTCCAGATGCTGGAAAACATGAGTGAGGAAAAAAAATTAAGTTATTGTTCTGTGAACAGAAATTCCTGGAAAGAGCCCTACCTTTCCCTGTACCTTCTGCAAGCCTGACTAACTGATGAGAACTTAAGTGCTTCTTGGGAGGATGGAGACTACCATCCAGAGTCTAACTGGGTGGCTCCTTGGGCTAACTTTAGTCTCCTTGATGCCATTCCTTGCCAACTCCAATGTCACAACTCACATCCTGGTGACTACTAGGTGAAGCCATTTGGAAGGTATAAACAGTCCACTAATTCTCACCAACCTAAAGGCTTAGAAGGTCTGCAGACAGCATCTAAGGCCTAGAACCTAGATTTCCAAGTTTTGCTGTAACTCTCCTACCTGATTGTTTCCAGCAATGTATTTGAAAAGAGCCTTGCTGTATGAATTTCCTTGTTTTGTTACTACATAAACTTTATGAAGCTGTTGGCATGTTGGAATATGGGATTTAGGAAAATGTAAATATGTTCCTGGGCCGTGGTTACTTGTATCTGACTCTGGAATAAATCATCTTTTATCCCTCCGAGGGGAGGGTTGTGTTTTTGCATCAATAGTTCACATGGAACATGCATGCATACATGAGATATTAGAGATATAAAAGGGCTTTTTACCAAACACACCTTCAAAGTAGAAAGAGCCCAGAAGATAGAAAGTGAATTCCGAGTTTCCATAGGAAGTTAAAGATATATTCTGAGTTAGTCTCTTGTTCACTATGGTTGAAAGTTGATAACAAAATAAAAACTAAGAAATATTATGTTTTCTTACAACATTATGAATATTAATAGTAAGTGTGGGTTTTAGTTCTTATCTTAGTCTTCAAAATAATGGTGTTGGTTATGTAAACAACAGCAACACATGACAATGACCCAGAACTTCTTTAGTTTGTCATCTATCTAGACCTCAGTTCATCTTCAGCGAGAGATTGATAATGTGAGAGTCCCGCCTGGCTGCTGCTCTGTCACATGCTTCTACAGTAGTGTCTCTCTCCAACTCGACTGATTCTGCACATGGAGTCCTGACTAACAGACTCTAAGCCTGTTAGCTGGGTCTAGCTGAGGACCATTTGTATCTTGGACGTACATTAAATGATGAGCCTCTCCTCAATTCACCCATATCCTCAGCTAGGTCGTACATTCCTTCCTTGGAATATTAGACTCTACCCCTTCTCCATGCTGCCCTAGAATCAGAGATAGCCTAATTACAACCTTGTACCATGGACTACTTATCAAGAACATGGCATGGACCTCTACTTGTCCTCTAAAATCTGTAAGAAGGGACCTCACTTGCCTAGGCGGGCCTGAATTCCACTAGAGCACCCTCCACACTGTCTGTGGTGTTAATATCTCTTAGTAAGTCTCTTATCCAAAAGATAATCTTTCTCGGGGGTCCCCTTGAGCCCCAAACCAGAACTTTTCAGATAGCATCTGTGTTGTATCCATGCTGGCAATGTTAAAGTTCTAAGGGCATGAACACTGAATGCCTCCTTTGAAATATCATAGCACTGAGTAATAATGACATAACTTAACTATAGGTCAGACTGACTGCCAAAGCATGAGAACTGGAGATCCCCTTTGTCTTTCAAGTGCAGACAGCAGAGCTGTTTTTATATTTTCCACCAGACAGACATGATGCCACACAGAAGATATAACCCTACTTGGCCACTGTGTTTCTCCTGATAATCAGCTTTCCAGCATATCTGATCACACTCCATAATACAGATATTCTAATCACTTTGCTTAGGTGTATAAATCAAGGTTCTGAGAATATCTGTGGTCAGGGACAGAGCCATGTTCAGAACCTATTTCTTCCTTCCTTTTTTTTTTTTCCTTTATATTTTATTTCTTCAAGTTACATCTCAATCGCAGTCCCCTCCCTATTCCCCCTCCAGTCCCACCCTCCCACCCTCAACCCCCCATTCTCTCCCCTTTTTTTTTTCTTTTAAGTTTAAGGTACATCTTATTTCCCACTACAGTTTCCCCTTTCAGTCCAACAAATGGCTCTTTCTCTTATAATAATAAATATAACACAGTACAACAGAGGTAATTAGGCCACAGTTATGAGGGTTATATGGCTTAACGTACATTCCCAATGACCAGTCCATATGTATTTGGTACCTGACTTTAACATTCTACTATCTAACCATCTCCATGAGTTTAAAGTTCTATATCTGACTCAACATTCGTACTAACTTGCAACACAATTTTAAAAGTATCTTCTTAGATCTATAACACTCTCTTGACTCCTAAACAACTCAAAATTTAATTATGAGACTCTAGCTATCTGTTCTTCAACCACCTCAGAGACCTGAGAGGGATAAATATATCTGATTTTATAGGAAGTGCACGGCCTGCAGCTTCCCAAACTAAGAAATGACATACCAGTGGCTGCCTGGACAGTTCCCATTTTCTCTCCATACATTACAGCATCGATCTTCAGTCATTTGGCCCTGTTTCTCTGACAGACATTGATTGTAGAGCAGGGGTTATGAAGGACTTACCTACCCTGTCTTGGCAGAGCTAGGCTGTCGACTTACCTGCTTCCAGGTTTTGTCGTTTCTGGACAGCATTCTGTCTACAGTTGGAGCAAGGGGCTTTTCCTACCAAGAGATAGGCTTGCGACTAATTCAATCATCTCCCACTGGAGATTCTTCGATGCTCATCCTCTACTTGGAATATAAAGGGGTTGCTGTCAGGAGTTGATATGTCTTGATATAAAAAAATCTAAAGTTACGAAAACATCTTTGAATGCCATATTCTACAGATCTCTTGAGGTTTTTGAAGAGGCACTATCTCTTATATTAGGGTAAGCAGATGTTGCTTGTCTTGTAGCAGGTTTATTTCTGATTAGCTTAGAAAGTAACTATAATAGGCTGTCATAGTACCTAACAGAATGACTGGCTTGCATAACCATTAGTTTTCATTTCTTAATTATCCTAAACAGTTTATGACAATTAGTAGTAAAAGGCCGAAACATCACATTTCATTTTTTTTTTCTTTACCTCCTAACCCTTCCATCCCATTTCTCTGGGGTGTGATGTCCTTATATAACAGTCCCTCATCTCAGTTGAGAGGTCGTATGAGGGCCAAGAGCCTCCTCATTCATTGGGGGTCTATGCAGCGGTACCATCCCTGAAAAGTGTCTCGTTGCCCGGGCGAGAGAACTACTAAACAGACAAACCAATAAGCATACAATAGATAAAAAAGACTAAAAAATAGAAAAAATATAACTAATATATAAAAAATAAATAAAGAATAAAAATTAAAAATAAGAAGTCTATGTCCAAGTTCCCTTTGGTGTGTTGGTTGTAGTATCGATACCTTCTACTATATAGCTAAAATCCAGCTATAAGTGAATAGATGCCATATGCATCCTTCTGAGTCTGGGTTAGTTCACTCAGGATGAGCTTCTCTAGTTCCATCCATTTGGCTGCAAATTGCCTAATTTCATTGTTTCTGATAACTGAATAATATTCCATTGTGTAGATGTACCACAGATTTTTAACCCATTCTTCAGTTGAGGGACATCTGGGTTGTTTCCAGTCTCTAGCTATTACAAATAAGGCTGCTATAAACATAGATGAGGAAACTTCCTTATGATTCCGTGAAGAGGCATTTGGGTGTATACCCAGAAGTGGTATGGCTGGGTCCTGAGGCAGAGCTATTCCAAGTTTTCTAAGATATCGCCAGATTGACCTCCACAGTGGTTGCACAAGCCTGCATTCCCACCAGCAATGGAGTAGGGTACCCCTTTCTCCACACCCTCACCAGCATGTGCTGTCATTTGAGTTTTTAATCTTAGCCATTCTGACAGGTGTGAGATGGAATCTAAGAGTCATCTTGAGTTGCATTTCTCTGATGATTAAGGATCTTGAGCATTTCTTCAAGTGTCTCTCAGCCATTAGGGATTCCCTCCTTTGTGAATTCTCTATTTAGCTCTGTCCCCCATTTTTTAATTGGATTATTTGGTTTCTTGGCATTTAAGTTCTTGAGTTCTTTGTAGATTTTGGATATTAGCCCTCTGTCAGATGTGGGGTTGGTGAAGATTTTCTCCCAGTCTGTAGGCTGCTGTTTTGTTCAAATGACAGTGTCTTTTGCCTTAGAGAAGCTTTTCAGTTTCATGAGGTCCCATTTATTGATTGTTGATCTCAAGTCCTGAGCTGTTTGTGTACTGTTCAGGAAGTTGTCTACTGTGCCAATGAGTTCGAGGGTTTCTCCCACTTTTTCTTCTAGTACATTTAGTGTGACCAGCCTTATGTTAAGGTCTTTGATCCACTTGGACTTAAGTTTTGTACACGGTGATAAGTATGGGTGTAATTTCATTCTTTTACAAGTGGACATCCACTTGGACCAGCACCATTTGTTGAAGATGCTGTCCTTCTTCCATTGTGCCGTTTTGGCTTCTTTGTCAAAAATTAGGTGGCCATAAGTGTGTGGGTCTATTTCTGAATCTTCAATTCGATTCCATTGATCTACTGGTCTGTTTCTATACCAATACCATGCTGTTTTTACAACTATTGCTCTGTAGTACAGCTTGAAATATGGGATGGTAATACCTCCAGTTGTTTTTATATTATACAGGATTGATTTAGCTATTCTGGGCTTTTTGTTGTTCCATATGTAATTGAGAATAGCTCTTTCCAAGTCTATAAAAAAAATTGTGTTGGTATTTTGATAGGAATTGCATTAAATCTATATATTGCTTTTGGTAGGATGGCCATTTTTATTATGTTGATCCTACCTATCCATGAGCATGGGAGATGTTTTTATCTTCTAAAGGCCTCTTCCATTTCTTTCTTCAAGGGCTTGAAGTTCTTGTTGTACAGGTCCTTTACTTGCTTGGTTAGAGTTACCCCCAGGTATTTTATGTTGTTTGTGGCTATTGTGAAGGGGGTTGTTTCCCTTATTTCTTTCTCAGCACATTTGTTTGTTGTATAAAGAAGGGCTTCTGATTTTTTTTTAAATAATTTTGTATCCAGCCACCTTGCTGAAGGTGTAAATCAGCTGTAAGAGTTCTCTGGTGGAATTTTTGGGGTTGCTTATGTATACTATCATATCATCTGCAAATAGGGATAATTTGACTTCTTCGTTTCTGATGTTTATCCCCTTGATCTCCTTTAGTTGTCTTATTGCTCTAGCAAGAACTTCAAGTACTATATTGAAGAGATATGGTGAAAGTGGACATCCTTGTCTTGTCCCTGAGTTTAGAGGAAATGCTTCAAGTTCCTCTCCGTTTATTTTGATGTTGGCCACTGGCCTGCTGTATATTGCCTTTATTATTTCTAGGTATGGCCCTTGTATGCCCGTTCTCTCCAGAACTTTTAGCATGAAGAGGTGTTGAATTTTGTCAAATGCTTTTGCTGCATCTAGTGAGATTATCATGTGGTTTTTTTCTTTCATCTTGTTTATGTGGTGAATTACATTGATAGACTTTCGTATGTTGAACCATCCCTGCATTCCTGGGATGAAGCCTACTTGATCATGGTATATGATACTTTTGATGTGTTCTTGAATTCGGTTTGCTAGTATTTTATTAAGTATTTTTGCATCAATGTTCATGAGGGAGATTGGTCTGAAGTTCTCTTTCTTTGTTGGGTCTTTGTGTGGTTTAGGAATCAGGGTGACTGTGGCCTCATAGAATGAGTTTGGCCTTGTTCTTTCAGATTCTATTTGGTGAAAGAGTTTGAAAAGTATTGGTGTTAGCTCCTCTTTGAAGGTCCGGTAGAATTCCATGCTAAAGCCATCTGGCCCTGGGCTTTTTTTGGTTGGGAAATTTTTAATGACTGTTTCTATTTCCTTAGGGGTTATAGGACTGTTTAATCTGTTTATCTGATCTTGATTTAGCTTCAGTAGGTGGAATCTATCAAGAAAATTGTCCATTTCACTTAAGTTTTCAAATTTGGTGGAGTATAGATTTTTAAAGTAGGATCCAAATATTCTCTGGATTTCCTCAATGTCTGTTGTTATTTCACCCTTTTCATTTCTGATTTTGTTGATTTGTGTTTTCTCCCTCTGTCTTTTAGTTAATTTGGCTAAGGGTCTGTCTACTTTGTTGATTTTCTCGAAGAACCAACTCTTGGTTTCATTGATTCTTTGTATAGTTCTTTTTGTTTCTAAGTTGTTGATTTCAGCCCTAAGTTTGATGATCTCCTGTCTTCTGCTCCTCTTGGGAGTGTTTGCTTCTTTTTTTTCCAATTCACCCAGTTTAGCTATTAATTTGCTAATATGAGCTGTCACAATTTTCTTTTTGAAGGCACTTAATGCTATGAACTTTCCTCGTAGCACAGCTTTCATTGTGTCCCATAGGTTTGGGTATGTTGTGTCTTCATTTTCGTTGGATTTTAAGAAGTCTTTGATTTCCTTCTTTATTTCTTCCCTGACCCAGTGGTCCTCTAGTAAAGAGTTGTTCAATTTCCATATGAGTGCAGACTTTCTGTTGATTCTTTTGCTATTGAAGTCCAGCTTTATTCCATGGTGGTCTGATAAGATACAAGGGGTTATTTCAATTTTCTTGTATCTGTTGAGGCTATCTTTGTGTCCAACTATATGGTCGATTTTGGAGAAGGTTCTGTGAGGTGCTAAGAAGAAGGTGTATTCTTTTGTGTTTGGGTGAAACGTTCTGTAGATATCTGTTCGGTCCATTTGGTTCATGATCTCTGTTAGACTCATTTCTCTGTTTGGCTTCTGTCTTGATGATCTGTCCATATTTGTGAGTGGGGTGTTGAAGTCTCCCACTATTAAAGTGTTTGGATCAATGTGCGATTTAAGTTCTAGAAGCATTTCTTTTATAAATGTAGGTGCCTTTGTATTTGGGGCATAGATGTTCAATATTGAGATGACCTCTTGGTGGATATTTCCTTTAATGAGTATGCAATGCCCATCTCTGTCTTTTTTTATTAACTTCAATTGGAAGTCTATTTTGTTTGATATTAGGGTGGCTACTCCAGCTTGTTTCCTGGGTCCATTTGCTTGGAAAACCTTTTCCCAGCCCTTTACTCTGAGATAGTGTTTATCTTCAATAGTGAGATGTGTTTCTTGTATACAGCAAAAAGATGGGTCTTGTTTACGGATCCAGTCTGTAAGTCTGTGTCTTTTTATTGGCGAGTTGAGTCCATTGATGTTGATGGATATTAGTGACCAAGGGTTGTTATTTTCCATTATTTTGGTATAGCTGGCTGTCTTGTGTTTCTTTTTGTTTAGTTGCTGTGGAGGTTTCTATGTCCTCTGTTTTCTTGGGTGTAGTTATCTTCTCTGTGTTGGAATTTTCCTTCTAGGATCTTCTGTAGAGCTGGGTTTGTGAGGAGATATTGTTTGAATTTGATTTTGTCATGGAATATCTTGTTTTCTCCTTCTATATTGATAGAGAATTTTGCTGGGTATAGAGTCTGGCTGGGCACCTATGTTCTCTCAGGGTTTGTAGGACATTCGTCCAGGCCCTTCTAGCTTTTAAAGTTTCTGAGAAGTCAGGTTTAATTCTGATGGGTCTGCCATTGTATGTGACTTGGCCTTTTTCTCTTACAGCTTTTAATATCCTTTCTTTGTTCTCTACATTTGGAGTTTCTATTATTATGTGGCGAGAGGAGTTTCTTTTCTGATCTAATCTGTTCGGTGTTCTGTAAGCCTCTTGGATTTTTACTGGCATCTCTTTGTTTAGGTTTGGGAAGTTTTCTTCTATGATTTTGTTGAAGGTATTTCCTGGACCATGGAGTTGAGAGTGTTCTCTTTCCTCTATGCCTATAATTCTTAGGTTCTGTCTTTTCATTGCGTCCTTGATTTCTTGGATGTTGTGGGTGAGAGATTTTTTAGCCTTCTCATTTTCTTGGGATGTTGTAGTGATTTCTTCCATCGAATCTTCCATGCCTGAGATCCTGTCTTCCATCTCTTGCATTCTATTTTTCATACTCACATCCATAGTTACTATTCTCTTCTCTTGATTCTCCATTTCCTCTTTTAACTCTGACTGTGTTTTCTTTATTGTTTCCATTTCTATTTTCATGTCTTGAATGGTAGTGTTCGTTTTGTACATTTCCTTCTCCAGTTTGCTTGTTTTTGCCTGGAGATCTTTCATTGCTTTATCCTTTTCCTGTTCAAGCTGGGTCACCTTGGCTTGGAGCTCTTTAATGGTGATATTCGTTGTTTTGACTTGTAAAATTGTGGCTTCTTTGAATTCCTTCATAGTTTTAAGTTCTTCTTGAAGGGACTCTATCACTTTCCATAATGTAGAATTGTCATTGTTCATCTGTTTCCATTGTGTTGAGGTGGTTCGGGCTGGACGGAATAGCGTTGCTTTCTTTTGTTGGAGACATTCCGCTCTGGTTTTTTTTTTTTTTTTGTCTGGGGCCTCTGGCCATGTGAAATTTTTTTGCTGTCTTCTCGACTTGGGTCCAAAGGGGGCACTCTGGTGTAGGAGTAGTGTTGCCTTACTCCACCCCTATAAGGTGAGTCATTTAGCCCTGCCTCCCAGGTGGAGACCTAACTAATCCAGGTGGCGGAGCTGTGTACAAGTAAGCTCTGGTTCCCTGCCAGAAGGGCCTGTACTAGTACAAAAGTCTGATATACGACAGTTTCATATATCTTGCAGTTTTCCCGGGGTTGGTTCCTGTAGCGGGTAAATCTGCATTTCAGCTCCAATAGCCTTGCCACTCCCGCAGCTTGGAAACTGGCCAGTGACGTCACAGACTGTGATCTGCAGTCTGAAGGCACTTTGCAGCGGAGCTGTGCTAACTTCCAAGGGTCGCAATCTTTTGCCAGATAATTGGTTCGTCTGTGTGAGACCTGGGAGTGCCCATCAGGGTGGGGATTATCGCTGCATGGGTTCTGAATCTGCCGGCTGGGTATTAGGTTGAAAATTACCAGGGGTCTCTCCTGTTGGGGAATGGGTGATCCCAATTCCCGGGTCCAGTGGCTTCCTAGTGTGTCCAAGAGTGGGAAGGGGCGTCCTGCCCAGGGATCTTCCATGGTCCCTGTGTAGCTGGGTGAGATTTAGAAGGGGTCATGCCCTTTGAACAGTGTCCTGCAACACTTGCCACCTTGTGACTGTTTATCCCGAAATCAAAATACATCCGCGCAGGCCGCCGCCATCTTGGATCCCCCCTATTTCTTCCTTTGAACAAAAGCCACTGGTTTAGAATATTATGAGTCTTCTCCTGCATGTTGTGCCATTTTATGCAAGTTACAGAAGAGCTGGTATGATGCCTGAGAGGCAAAATTGTAAAGAGGCACAATTTATCTTTCCTTTCTCTTTTGGTCCCTTTCAAAGTCAAAGTCTCCCACTTCAGGTAGGTGAGCTTAGAGAAAGCCCAGGGATTAGGCAACTACCTTAGGGGTTCATCGCAATATCTGCTCCTTACCTCAGTAACACCCAACACCTCCCTTCATATGTTCAGACACATCCATGTGGAAGGAAATGTACTCCACCGGGTTAGACTGGTGTTGAATGCAAGCTCAAGGAAGGCTAGTCTGTATCTGAAGATAACTGTCAGAGGAAAATCCCTATTAACTTTCTCATGTACATACATGGATGAGCACACACATGTTTAAAATTACAAGATATGCAGTCCATGCATGCACAGATTATTCAAATCACATAACATCCAATATGTCAATCAGGGTAAGAAGCCATCCCATTCCCACCCCTAGAGACTGACTCCTCTCTTCACCTAGTAAAGAACTCCAAAAAAGGACTTGGGGTTCTTAAGCATCCTGTGTTCTCCAGTCCCCTCCTATTCTATGGATAATTTTTTAACTTTTGTTTTAATAAACCTGCACCTTAATAACTACTATGTGTCTTGTATAACTTTCTGCTTGTGACACCAAGAACCTGAACATCCTGTCACAGGAAGCCCTGAGGACCACTCTGGTATAACAGTCCTTCCTTCTCTCTCTCTTTGTTTACTCTCTTCTCAGCAAATCCACTCTAAGCAGAATGCATCTTCCATTTACATATTTTCATAATTTCCCACAGATAACTCAAATTCAAAGCTTCCAAAAGGATTATAGAAATCTTTTCCTCCTGTATTCATTTTACAAATTTAGAAACTGTCAATGCAAAATAAAGTTGTTACCTCAAAGGGGAGAAGTAATAGATTATTCTGGAGCCAAAAAAGAGTGTCAATGGTCTGGGAACACAAACTTAGGTTATCCTCAATTCAAGTTTCAATATGGAAGCAATTCCATGAAGTTTTTATACTAACAGAACAAAGAAAGTCATAATCCAAAGTGCTTTTCAAATACATTGATGGAAACATTACGTAGGCTGTTATAACAAACCAGAGAAATCACAGATATATGTTTCAGATGATGACTGGTGGCATTCAGATTTTGGTTAGCAGAAACTAGTTTTGTTAAGTTTATATATTCTAGAAGGTTTCGGTTAGTCATGGGATATTAGGTTTAACACAGAGGTGGGCAAGGAATGGCTATTTAGAGGGCTAAGGGTAGCACGAGATAACTTGTAATTAGGTTCTAGACCTACAATGTTCCAAACTCTCCACTATCATTGAAGTTCAAATGAGTTAATCAGTCCTGCAGAAGGTGCCACATGAAGGGGCAGCATCTTTGCCAGGACCTTTATTAACAAGACCAAGCCACAGAAAAGGCTTTGGTACCACCTGAATTCACAGAAATAATGACTGTACAGCTGAGGGAGTAACTGTGTGTCCACACTTCCAACTCTGGACTCTCTCTATTCCTGTCACTTTCAAGAAGACATTTTCCATCAGAAATTTTCTTTGCTTCAAATGAAGGGCTCTGACTCCTAAGAAATTTCATATGTCAAGTACTAAATAGGAAAGTATACTGAAAGACGGGAACCTGGCATTAGCCTTTGAAACAACATTGACAGGTGGCTGCCTACTTTCTTTTCATGTGAGACAGGCCCTGCTGGGAAACTCCACTGATGAGCACACAAAACAACATCATGTTATGCACACTCCCTCCTTCCTTTTAGAAGAGAAAATATCTTTTCCTGCTCCACTTCTCCACAACAGCAACCATTAAGGCCAAATTGGAAGCACCACTGTGTAAAAGCATTAATAAAACTCCTAAAGAAGAAAAGAATAGACTTTCCCTTCCTGTTTTGTCCATTATCATAGATTTTCATTGGTCTTGGATTACATAAAGAAACACATTGGAATCTATAGCTGAATCCCAGGTGCAACATTTGATTTTTTTTCAAATCAGTATGAAATGGAAGCCAGTTTGTGTTAAGTGCATGGCTTCGGCTCTGAGGACTAAGGCTGTTGTGTTGCATTTAGTCATCCAGATAGTTGATCATATTCTGTGAAACTTGCTCTCCTCTCAATCTTTATGTCCTATGTAAACATGAGGCTGTAAATGTCAGTGGTTTTTGAGAGTTTCTTGTCTGTCTAAATAACTGTTCGGTCTTCTCTAAGTATTGATGCTGGTGAGTGTGTGTGTGTGTGTGTGTGTGTGTGTGTGTGTGTGTGTGATTTATGTGTGTGTGTCTGTGTGTGTGGTTTGTGTATGTGTACTGTGTGTGTGTATATATATGTAGTTTGTGTGTGTGTCTGTGTGGTGTGTGTGTGTGTGATTTATGTGTGTGTGTCTGTGTGTGTGGTTTGTGTATGTGTACTTTTTGTGTGTGTGTATATATATGTAGTTTGTGTGTGTGTCTGTGTGGTGTGTGTGTGTGTGTGTGTGTGTGTGGTGTATCTGTGTGTGTGGTTTATGTATGTGTATGTGTTGTGTGTATGTTGTGTGTTGTTTGTGTATGTGTCTGTGTGGTGTGTGTGTGGTGTATCTGTGTGTGTGGTTTATGTGTGTGTATGTGTTGTGTGTGTTGTTTGTGTGTGTATGGTGTGTGTGTTGTGTGTGTGTATGTGTGTGTGTGTGGTGTGTGCCCATTTCAATGAAGATCAATGAAGACAGAGAATGAGACAGATTATTAAGATACTATGGGGCAGTGGGGTTAGAAAAGGATGGAAGACCTTCAAAGACCAGTCTCAGTATTGTGGTTTGATGGGTAATCAGTCAGCTTTTGGAAGGTCAGATCAAGGAGGAAGTAACTTAAAGTCTTAACAAATGACACATCCAAGGCTAAGATAAAAGAAGCAATAAATATTCCTCATAACCTAAACTCAAAACTGAATGTTCTAACTCCAAGTTCTATACTTCATACTTGTTTTAATGTCAACAACAGGAACATTTCTCACCTCAAGGGAATAAAAAGTTTAATCTGGAGCATATATGAGTGACCAAGGCTTGGGAACTCAGATTTGGGTTTCCCTAAATTCCATCTTACAATGTGGAAGAAGTTTCGTGAAGTTTTACACTTTTATGGAACAAATACTGTCATATATCAAGGCAAGTTTAAAGTACATTGGTGGGTACGTAAGAGAAGTGGGTACAGCAAGATGGTGGGAAACATTTCTTTTAGTCTATGATGCTATCTGAGGACATTCTTATCTTTGTAGGGTAGTGATCCAGTTTTAAAATTCCTGTTATATTTTATTGTGTAATGTTGACTATACTTTAACATTGTCTCCCTAAATACTTTTCTTATTTCCAAAATAATATTTTTGTTAATTATTTGGGAATTTCACATTATGTACCCCAATCACATGTTCTTCCCAGTCCTCCCAGGTCTGCCTCCTCATCCTTCTGACTTCACCCTAAAATAGAGAAGAAGCAGAAGCAGCAAGAACAGGAAGTTGGAAGAAGAAAAAGAAGAAGAAGCAGAAGAAGAAGAGTCCAATTTGTATTGCCTGTACTCTCACTTGAGCATGGTCAATTTCCCAATAACCGGCCTCTTAAAGAAAACTGAGTGTTTTTCCACCTACACCCACCCCCCAAGAAGCCATCAGTGGAAAGCTATACCTCAGCATCCTTATCACAAGTTTTTAGAGTTCTCTTTGATGGTTTCTTGTCCCATTGTTATTTTTTGGACAGTGGGCTGGGGTGGGGTAAGATGTACATAGGAATTGTTACTGAAGCTTTCTGTGTCCCTCTTTCTCAACTATGAGTCTGCAGTCATCTAGACCACTGCAAAAGTAGCTTCCTTGCCCTTCACAGTCGGTGGGAACATGGATCATGGACTTCCCCATAGTCTCTGGGGTCAGCACATGCCACTGACCTCTGCATGGTCTCTCATAGAAGTACAGACTTCAACATGGGCCGATGCCACAGCACAGGCCACAGACACCATCTGTCTTGCTAGCAGTACAGGCCAAGGACAGCAACATGGTTTCAAGTGGCATCACAGACCACAGACATCCACATGGCCTCTGGTAGTAACAGAGGCCATGCACATCACTATGGCACTGGCTGAAGTAGCACCATGGACTCCAACATCATCCCCAGCTGCAGCAGGACCATAGACACAACATGGCCCTCTGTGGTACATGGGCCATGGACATCATCACCACAGCCCCTGGCTGCTGTGGGACCATGGACTCAGAGATGGCAGTGGCGTGGACAAACAGATATCAACATGGCCTCAGAAGGCTGCAGAGGCTACAGATATATTAGCTTGGTTCCCCCTAGGTCTGAGCAAAGTTCTTAGGTGCTTTCTTTTGGATGTAATCATAAGAAATGAGATGAGGGAAGCAGGAAGATGATATAAAATAAAGAAAGGGAGAAGTTGTAATGATATAATCTGGCTCCCACTATAGGCACTGAGGTCTTAATACCACAAGGCCCTCATTATCACTAGGAATCCATGGGCACTTCAGAAATGCACTTATCATGAGAAACAAGGGCACTTATCCACCCATTCTTGTACTGTAAGGGGTTGCCCACAGAGGCATGTGACTTTTCTGGACTTTGTTGCTACCTATATCTTTACTAAGCAAATCTAGTGACTTGAGCAAAAACCCAGAGATACAAAAGCAGGATGTCTATGTTGTGCCACTTTTAGAAAATCTCCATCACAGCTGAAAGCAGGTGAAGCAAAGGCAGATGTAAAAGGCTACCAAGTATCTACAGGAGAAGCTTTTAAACTGTATTGCAGAGTTCTGGGTTTGTTTTGCAAAGAAGCCACGGGAGATCAGAAGGAAGGCAGGTATATTAGTCAAGGTTTTTCAGAGAAATAGAATCAACAAGATATTTAGAGATGTGGAAAGGGATCATTATGGGAACTTGTTCATGTACTTAAGGAAGTTAAGTATCACAATACATTGTCTGTAAGCTAGAGAACCAGGAGGGTTGGTGATGAAAGGCAATCTGAGTCCTGAAGCCTTGAGAGCCTAGACAAGAGCAAAAGAGGGACAAGTGTAAATCATACACTCTGAAAACTTGATTTCCAAAGCCTGGAGAAAGACGGATGTTACAGTTCTAAAACGGAGAGTGGCCTAGCTTTTCTTCCATGTCTTTGTTCTTTTGGGTCTATCAGAATGTTAGATGTTATACAATTTTCAGAGGTAAGAGTGATTGATATTCAACCTACTGATTCAAATAATAATCTCTCCTCCAAAACCAAGGAATAAGGATCAATCTGGGTATCCTGTGACCCAGGCAAGTTGACACATAAATTAACTGTCACACATCTGAACCTTTTCAGTATGGCACTAATATGTATTTCCTCAAACAGTACTCAGTCTTAAAAATCAAGAAAATAATTAAGACCATGTTGCCCTCTGGTACAATATAACTATTCTGAATATAACCCAAAGTTGTCTGATACCGATACCTTCCCTAAAGCAGAACTGACATCATTTTGTCATGTTGTCTCTTGATATCCCATAATTAAAATGTAAAATTAATAAGACTTAAATACTGATATTAGCATGTCTTAAGTTACATGATAAGGAAATAAGAAAAGAACGAGTGCAAAGGTATTTGCTTCATAGCACATATTCATGACAAAAATAAATAGGAAGTATTTATGACAATTAGATTCCTTGTTTGTTTTAAGTCCTTTTATTCTTTGAAAGTTTCATTCATTCATTTATATAAAGTATATTCATTATAACCATTCACAACTCCCTCCCTCTGACTCTCCCTAGTTCTCCCCACCTTCCCTCCATCCCAGCTTCCTAGCCTTTTTCAGTTATTGATATTCATAGTCCCCTGCATCTAATAAGAGTTGCCCATATGTGCATGGGTCTGTAGCCTGTAGCTGGAGCTTAAGCAGCCCACCAGCAGTCAAATCCCCACAAATGAATGAGTCTGTCTCCCCTCAGCAGTCATCAGCTACCAAATAGCTCTCTGATGGGGCTGAGGCTTCAGGGACACCTTCCCCATCTATGCTAGAATTTTGACTAATTTGGTCTTGTGCAGGTCTTGTGTATATAACCACCACTGCTGTAAGTCAATACATGTATCCATCTTGTATCTGAAAGTCCATATTTCACAGTACTCCTCTCCATCTGCCTGTTCTTACACTCTTTCTAATGCCTCTTTTGTGAGGTCCCCTGAGCCATGACGGTGGGAAGTTGATATAGATGACAATTCCACAACTGGGCAGTCAGTGTCATTTATGCTCAGCACTTTGATGAGTTATGTAGACATCTTGTTTCTACAACTGGTCATGCAATCTGAAACAGATGCTAGTATTTATAACCACCTCCTTCTCTTGGTCATTCTGCATCCCCTTTGCCTTCAACAAAGTCCTCAGGAGGTCATAGTTCTTTGCTTGCAAAGCTGACCTAAGTCTCCATTCCTGCGGGTCTGGACCATGTGTAGTCCTGCTTGATTGGATTATTGTAGTGTTCTATTATACTTAATCACAGAACATAATAATATGAAGAGATGCCCTAAGGAGACTTTTATATTCCAGATGCATTCTCTTTCTCATTTTCATTGTGGAGAAGTCCAATATCCCATTGGTAGTGCAGAAATGATGTGAAGGCAGTCTCTGAGTGATCATTTAACCCAGTTGGGTAGGTGATAAAAATTAGGAACATTAGAAAACCCACACTGTAGATTTTAGGAGTTCTATCTCTGCTAAAGGTAGAGAAAATGTACGTTCAGCATGCACCAAAATCACCTAAATGATTTGTTTTTAAAAAAAAAACTCATTCACATCTTCCTTTTTACAAAGTTTCTAACTTTGTGTGCCTACCATAGACCAAAAATGTGTACTTATGAACAACTTCAAAGTAATACTGATACCTCTCAACAGATGAAGTCACAGGGACAACTTGCATTCCAAAGCAATGTGGGTGAACAGAGTCTACTCTTTGACAGGAAGAGTGACAAAGAATCTTTAATCTACTATAGGGAACTTAGTGAAAATATCTAACATAAGAATAATTACATATAAGCAGATAAGGGCAATCAAATGAGTTCACACTCATCAAAAGGATTTTTTGTTCCCCCCAAAAAACTATTTAGAGATGGAAATGCTAACATTGAGCACAGGCATTAAATTATCACACTGCTGTTCATATAAATGGACATTTAAGATAATATAATTTAAGATGAAACAATAGGAAACAAAACATTTTAATACATGAAGGTGATCACAGAAGGAAGGAAAGAAGGAAGAAAAGAAGGAAGGAAGAAAAGAAGGAAGGAAGGAAAGAAGGAAGAAAGGAAGGAGAAAAGGGGGAATAGAAGGGAAAGAGAAAGAGGGAAGGAGAATATTTATTCTAAAAATCGAATCACAAAGAAATATTAGGTTATCAAAGCATTAACAGAATGAAGAATAGCTTTTATGGATTCATCAGTCGAAACACAATTGTCTGTGTATAAAATTTGAGGGGAAAGCAGCTAAAACAAACAAACAAGCCTCAAACTGTCTGGAAATAAGTGATCACAGCAAGGCTGCAGTATGTGGTGGTTGGTCTCAGTAGTTCATTTGAACAGACTAAAATCTGCCTAGGAGTAATGAAACGTGTGTGGTGTGTGTGTGTGTGTGTGTGTGTGTGTGTGTGTGTGTGTGTGTTCCCAGAGAAGAGATATGTGGTGTAATGACTAGGGGCAGGGAAGCATACCTTGCCTCAATATGGCGACAACTTTGAACAGGCAGGCTTCATGAATAAGAATAAGAAACCCACAGAAACAGTAGCATAGATACAATTCCTGCCCTTGCTCTGAGCAGCTGCACCTCACACTGTGCTGTGGTTTCTGTAGCCTTTCAACTGGCTCTGGCTGTCTTCTATAGTAGGGTTTAGTCCTCATGTAATAAAAAACATGGTATAGTTTGACTCTGTCATAGACTAAGACATGGGATATAATAGGAATAGCATCACACCTATGACCACATAATGTAGTTCAAAATGTTGATAGAAAACTAATACAAGGAAGTTCTGAGAATTATTATAGGAAAATATTTTCATGACTTTTCAGTAGGCAAAGTATTTTTATAAGAATTAAAAGCACTAACCATAAAGTAAAAGATTGATGAAACTAAACTACCTTAAATTAAGCACCTCTGATCGTCAAGAGATATTGAAGTATTAAATGACAAACTGCATAGAAGAAAAACTTATGTGCTGGAGTTAATAATATACACATAACATATAAAGGGTATGCTCATCATCATTATCATCACTGGCTCAACAAGAAAAAACTGGGCTTCAAACTTCAATTGACATTTTATAAAAGAGGACATCTGAATGGTCAACAAATGTTTAAACTGGCTCTATTTTCTTAATTAACAATGAAACACAAATTGAAAGGTCAGTGAAGGGCCCTCTCCATAAGGATCATAATGGCCATCCCCAAATATCATGTTATTTCCCTTTTACTGTCATTTTACATTTGAACAGTTTTAGAAGATATATTATGGTAATTCAACACATGTACATATCCTACAATACTCAGAATAATTCACACTTCTACCTCTTCAAAATATTTATCCTTTCAGTGTATCTGAAATGTCATAACTATAATGTTAGGCAAAGTTATTCTTATAAGAATACATAGTCTATGATTCTACCCATGAAAAGATCAAAACTAAGTTGACAGTGTACTGTGGATAATGCCAGTGTAAGATATGAGTAAAGACTAATAGAGAGAAAGGGGAGGGTTTTAAGACCTACATCATTGTGAAATGGGTTTATTCACAATGTGGAACCCCACAACGCTGTACATTTGTACTATAAAAAGTACATGTATTGGGGGTTTTTTGCATGTATTTTCTTTGTGTTTTTAATAGTTTTCTCTCAAAAACATGAATATCCATAAATATTCACATAGAAAAATGATTTTATATACTATGTATTGACTTTATAAGCTAAAAATAGCTTATTAAGAGAGCAACATCCATAAAATAAATAAGCAAATAAGCAATACTTCAAAAGATGTTCTTAAGCCTACTTCTTATGTCTGTGTAGCCTAAACTATCTATCTTAGGATTCATTCCTTGGTTCCCTGTTATTCTTGCTGAACAAAATAAGTATATTAGGTGGTAGTTTCTATATGCCCGATGTAATATGACTCATCTTCCTGGGTTTAGAAAAGAGAGAAGAGCCACAGACTAGTTCCTTTTTGCACACATGCACTTTGGGGAGAGGAGAAAAAATAGAGTAATGTCTGGCGTAGATCTGGATTCTTGAGTTAAACAATATTGTTTTAAATTTTCCCAAAAATATGCAGAATTAAATTAGAAAAATTTACAAAGATACCTACTTTAAAATGTTTCAAGATGGAGAAACATTGACTTTCAAAGACACACACACACGCATTCATACACACAAACCCATGAGTTTCATGTATGCTTAGTAAGAACTTTATCATCCCCAGCCTAGACTAACTTTTAAAATAAATTATTACTAAAGATTTACGACCTTATATTGTTCCCATCACTATATAGACAAGTCATTTACCTTGTCTTCAGTTTCATTATCTATGAACTGTAAAAACTGGATAAGGTTCCACTTAGCCTTAACATATGAAGAAAATGTTGATGAAGTTACATATCCTAAAATACTAGATTATCCTGGCTAATATTAACTCTTACACAGAGCATTCAGAAAGATCCTGTTCACTGTCCTTAAATGTACACCATCTATGACCTTGAAGGTTCCAAATGTTAACTCAGGAAGCCGACTCAAATACATCACTTTTAGAAGTTTCTTTTGTTTCCCTTGTTAGTCAATATTATGAATGTTGGTATAGTGCTGTTTCACAGCTAGAACATATCATCACCTTTTGGAACTTTTGCATTCTAACAGCACATGAGAGACTTGTGAAGCAGCAAAATCTATTTTCATTGTGTTTTCTGAGGAAAACAAAGCAAGTTACATTCCCAGAGGAATGGCATTTTCATCTATTCCTGATAACACTGATAAGAAAGTTGACAGCATACTCCTCGGTAAGAAAGAGGATGATAGGAGAGAAAAGAATCAAAGATCCATCAAGAAGGCAGAATGTGTCTAGAAAATGCTATGCTATATTCAAAGATGTCACAAAACTACACAAGTTTTTGTCAGAATGCTTTCTGTCTTCGTAACAAGTGCCAACATAAAAAGAATGTGTTACTGTTCAAATTCAAGTCAGAGAATACAAGGAGGGGGCTCAATAAAAGACAGTCTGTGTTAAAAAGTAAACAGAATTTCTTAGGACACCTTGGTACCCTGGAATGCTTTTTGACAAACACATAGAATGATAGACTCAATACTCCATTTTGTTTTTAGTTAAACTATGCTAATGTAGTGTACTCTGTTCTTCAATGATAGAGATAGCAATATTAGATCATTAAACAAGAGTAAAATACTAAGGGAACAGAAGTAAAATGACTACCCACACTTTTCAGTCCAAAATATTCTTGATATTACGACTAGAATGCCCTAAAAAACATGTCCTTAGAAGGGTGTGTGTGTTTGTGTGTGTGTGTGTGTGTGTGTGTGTGTGTAAATATACCTTTGTGACAAATAGCCAAATGTAATGCCAATTTTGGTTTCTTTAAAAACCCAGTTATGTCTGTGGGATATGGGGTTGCTTCAGATTGTACACAGCACCTAACTATAACATGTCTCATGCTCTGGCATGGGCACGATTTGTACCAGCTGCAGATAGTTTGATTCTGGGAACTCTTGAGTGGATATAAATGGGAGAGCCCCTAGAAGGCCTGGGGTGGCTGCTGTTCTTCCTGCTGCTGCTCTGTGTGGCTGCTGGTTCATCCTGTGACTGTGTTTGCTACTTTTTACTTGCTGGTCTGCTGTATATCCTGACAATAAAGACTGGACTTGCCCCCAAGCAACTATGTCCCTATTCAGCAGGAAGTAGCCTATAGAGGTGTATGACCCCTTTCCCCTCTAATTTTCTTTGTCTTCTACCTAGTGTTGGGGATTGGAAGGGATTGGGTAGATAAGGGTTGGAAGGGAGGTAGAGACATAAGAACCCAAATGAAATAAACAAATATGCCTACACTCAGATAAGTAAAATGTTTTGTCTAAGGTCACTGTCAAAGGTCCTCACTCCTTAAAGGCAGAGTCAGGACCTGTTACCAACAACCAGTGATGCTATGTAGACTTGACCTCC
>CAJQZJ010032121.1:266675-290103 GCA_907164525.1 Lophiomys imhausi
GAAGAAGAAGAAGAAGAAGAAGAAGAAGAAGAAGAAGAAGAAGAAGAGGAAGAAGCACATCTCACAGCCTTTACTTCATCAATTGGCAGGGGGCAGTCAGACTTTCTCCAAACCTGACTGCTTCCACTCTTCCCTTCCTTATTCATGTTGTATCCCGCCTCATAACTAAAACTTGTATTCCAGTTAACAAAGTCAATTAATGTTTTTTTCTCCAGTGCTCACTTCTCTGAACTCCAAACCTAGCATCAACAGTTTGTGTTTCACAAGCACCTCACACTTAGCAAGTGAAAAGAAGTCTTAAAATCTATTCTTCCCATGATAGACCTGACCCTCCCCCGCTGGACTCTAGCTGCTAAACAGAATGAACTCTCAGCTGAGAAGTTCTTCAGCTGCAAGGTAAAGTACAAGTTGAGGTATTATATTTTCTTTATCCCACCCTACATTGAGTCTATGAGTAAAGCCATTCAAGAGTCTCTATTCATTTTCCCTTTCACGTATGTGGTCTACGCTATCAATATTTTTCACAAACACGGCTTACCAACATCTCTCTGTTGTGATTTCCTAGACCAAGTTATTTGCCTTACGGAGTCCAGAGCAATCTTTTCAGAAAATTCCATTTAGAAGGATAGCCAAGCCCTGCCCCGATGCCCACAAGCACAGGCATCATTCGGCTATTCACTTCTCTTACCTCACTGTGTGAACCCGCTGCCTTCACCCCACCGCTGGAGCTGTGCTCCACTCTAAATTCCTCCATCTTCTTTCCACTTCAGAGCCTTTGTGCATCCTGCCCCCTTATTGGGAGTGTTCTTTCCAGCTTGAAAGGCTGTTTTCATTTATACTTCAGAGCGCCTATTAAAAATCACTTATAAAAAGAGACCTTGGACTACCCTTGGAAACAAGGCCCTAGCTTCCCCCTGTTGTCCTTCATGCCAGCAGCTTTAAGTGCTCTATCAAAGCATTTGTGACAACCTTTAGACATTTATTGATTTGGCTATTGGTTATCATCCATTTTAAGTCTCTCAGCTAAATGCCAAAAGCTATCAAGTCTGTCATCCTCTGTCTCACTACCATGTCTTCAGCACCAAGTATATAGGGCATAATAAGTATTTTTTAACAAATGAAAACAAGAGACAGGCATAACATTGTTCTCTCTACCCAAAGAGGACACAGACACAGACTTTATTCAATGTCAATATATTTAACATGATGGAAAGAATATCACTACTGAAGGTTGCTAAAACACCATAGTGTCTACTCTTATTCTTAGGAGATCCTTTATAAACAGCATCCCATCCATCAAGGATGAATTAAATTCATTGCTGGCTTGAGGGAAGAAAAAGATGACATCACCAAGTCTCGTCCAATCTTATGATTATATGAAAAATCGATAAGCTTTTGTTCTTACAGCACTCTGATAACAAGGTAATTACCCTTTTAATGAAAAGGGGATCCCTTTGCTATCTATTCTCATTGAATTATGGACATATTTGAATTGGAGCCTAATGGACATCAAGCACAGCTACCTGCCTGCTTCTGGCAAGAAAGGAGATACTCTGTAATGACACTGTAGGACTCAAAGAAAACTGCTGATGGAATGTCCTCCCCACATTCAGAGGGAACATATCTGTATGAATATCAAGTCTACACATATTCATTGGGCATCTTTCTCAGTTTTTGATCCAATACATGACAAAAGGAAAAAAATACCTCTATCTGTTAAGGGGGGTTGAAATGAGGCCTCTGTGCAGATTCCCTTAGACCTGTGACTTTTTCCATCATGACTGTGTTGATCTAGATCAGCAGGCTGGATCCAATCCTAATAAATAGCACATCAGTTTTTGTGCTGCAGTGGACTGAAACCTCAGAAACCTCAAGTGAAACTTGTTCTGAAACATCTTTGGTGGCTTAAAAACTATCAAAGTCCCTGGTATCCCTTTCTTCCATTCCTCAAAGGGTCAATTTATGGAACCACAGCATTGAAATCCCATCTCAATTGCACCAGTAGCCCCTTCTCATTCTCCTCCAGTTGATGAACATTGTATTTATCAGCAGCAGTTCAGATGAATCCAGCTGACACATTGCACAGAGACTCAGCTTCCTCACTTCCTTCTTCCATATGTTATATAATAAATTTTGTTCAACTTACACACTTGCAACCAAACTCACACATTTCCTTAAGTTTAATACTCCAAGGTTTCTTTGCACATAACTGTTAGTTTGGAGGCATCATCTTATAAACCTTTAATTTCCAGATAGTGGCATTGGAAAACTTCATTGTTTTCAGTTAAGATTCAACATAGAGTAACAAATGTAGCCTTGGAGAGCTGAACAACTTTTTGCCCTTGAGAATCTCTGTTCAACTTTCTATATACAGTACCCAAGGACAATTCCTTTCTTCCTTTGCTAACATAGAGTACAGTGAGGTTACACTATCTAATAAAAGCCCTCTACTGACAAAAGATGCTTTTGAAAAGTCACTCAAAAAAGGAGCTCTGTCCATAGCTTTATTAAAATAAAATGTCACATCATTGTGAAGTTAAAAATCCCTGGATTACAGTTAAAAGTCTGGTCAATTCTAAATACAATCACAAATCTTTTAAGAGTCATATTTTGCTGCACCTGACTGAACTATGTACAAGAGATAGGCTATAAATTTAGATTCTCTTCACCCATCTAATATTTCCTTACCATGTCATATAAGTATTCTAAAGTAAAGAACAAACCTACACAATATGATGAGATATCGGCTGTATGCTGAACACTACACAATAGAAAGTATATAAATCATCATACTGGATCATTTCATTCAGGCAAAAGAACTAATAACTGTTTCATCCAGTTTTCCTCTCTCTATAACAAAATAACCGAGGCTACATGACTTACAAAATAACTGAGATCTAATTTAGATCACAGATCTAGAGAAAGTTGAAAGGTCCAAGAACACATTTTCATTTTCTCGGAATCTAGACAGAGCCTTTCTGTTCAACAATAACCTCATAGAGGATGTCATAAACAAAATAAGCATGCCAGAGAGCTCCAAATACTATTAAAATACAACTTGTGATTAATTTCCCAATGCATCCTACCAAAAGCTATGTACATATTCAATGCAATTCCTATCAAAATACCAATACAATTCTTTATACACCTGGAAAAAACAACTCTCAACTTCATATGGAATAACAAAAAACCCAGAATAGCTAAATCAATCCTGTACCAAAAAAAAAACCCATCTGGCAGTATCACCATCCCATATTTCAAGCTATACTACAGAGCAGTAGTAAGAAAAATAGTGCAGTAGTACTGATATGGTACTGGTATAGAAACAGACCAGGGGATCAATGGAATTGAATTGAAGACCCAGAAATGAACCCACACACCTATGGTCACTTAATTTTTGACAAAGGAGCCAAAACTATACAATGGAAAAAGGACAGCATCTTCAGCAAATGGTGCTGGTCTAATTGGATGTCAACATGTAAAACAATGAAATTAGACCCATATTTATCACCTTGTACAAAACTTAAGTCCAAATGGACCAAGGACCTTAACATAAGGCCGGTCACACTAAATCTATTAGAAGTGAAAGTGGACAAAAGCCTCCAACTCATTGGCACAGGAGACAACTTCCTGAACAGAACACTTAGAGCTCAGGCTCTAAGACCAACAAGTAATAAATGGGACCTCATGAAACTGAAAAGCTTCTGTACAGCAAAGGACACTGTCACTAGAACAATATGGCAACCTACAGATTGGGAAAAGATCTTAACCAACCCCACATCTGACAGAGGGCTAACATCCAAATTTATAAAGAACTCAAAAATTAAACAAGAAACCAAATAATCCAATCAAAAAATGGGAAACAAAGCTAAACTGAAAATTCACAAAGAAGGAATCTCTAATGGCAGTGACCCATTTGAAGAAATGCTCAACATCCTTAATCATCAGAGAAATGGAACTCAAGACGACTCTGAGATTCCATCTCATACCTGTCAGAATGGTGAAGATCAAGAACTCAAATGACAGCACATGCTGGCAAGGTTTTGGAGAAAGAGGAACACTCCTCCATTGCTGGTGGGAGTGCAAGCTGGTACAACCACTATGGAAATCAGTCTGGTGATATCATAGAAAACTTAGAATAGCCCTACCTCAAGACCCAGCCATATCATTTCTGGGTGCCCATCCAACAATTCCTCACCAAACCCATATCCTCATCTATGTTCATAGCAGCTTTATTTATAATATCTAGAAACTGGAAATAACCAAGATATCCTTCAACTGACAAATGGATTAAAAAAAATTAAAAATAAAAAACTGTGGTACATTTATACAATGGAATACTACTCAGTCATCAGAAACAAGGAAATCATGCAATTCTCAGTCAAATGGATGAAACTAGAAAAGCACATCCAGATCTAACTAACCCAGGCTCAGAAAAATGCACATGGCATCTATTTACTTATAATTGGATTTTAGACATATAGTGCAGGATAACTGTCCTACCAACATACCAAAAAGATCAGGAACATAGACTTTGTTACCTATTAATGGGACAATTTGCCCTAGGGGTGCTACCATTTAGGCCCCCAGTACAAGAAAAAGCTCTTAGCTCTCATATGACTATTGAACTGAGAGGAGCTGATATGTGGGGACACTCCACAATGGATGAGTGGGAGAGGATGGAGAGGCTGGGAAGTTGGAATCGGGATGGGTGGAAAGAGGCACTATGATGGATATGTTACTTGATGTAATAAATAAACATTATAATAATAATAAAAATAAATAAAAAATTTAAAAAGACATTTCAAGATATATTATTAATTTCTTTCCTCATCTCTGTGATAAAATATTTGACAAAAAAAAACAAGATAAAGGAGAAAAGAATTATTATTTTCTCTGGTTGCTTGAAGGAAGAGTCTATCATGACAGAGTCAGAATGGAAGCAGATGGCTTCATGGTAACTAAACCATGAATTGACTGGCTTTGATCTTTCTAAACCAAGAATCAGAAAGACTCAGTCCTGAACTGAAGATCTTGAGGCCCGTCCCAGAAATGTCTAAATCCCTAACTAGACTCTGTCTCCTGAAGGGTGAGCCTCCAAAAACAATGCCAACAAATGGAACAAAGTACCAGTGGGCAACACTTCACATACAAATCATAACAGAAGGATGCATTCAAACCATGGAAGGTCCCATTTTTGCTCATTATTAGAGCAAGAATGTTTAGCTTTTATTATTGGCCAGTATTCAAGAAATTATATTCCCACACAATATCACCCAAATAATAAATTTTGAAGCCTTTCTAACAAACATTTTGATGAAACATACTGAAAAGCAAAGTGAAAATTCCCTTAAACTCAGCCACTACTCTAAAGAAAGTCTAGCAGAATACTTACCCATGTGCAGAAAAGAGTTATGATCATGATGCTCATTATAGCATTGTTCATGAGAGCAAAGTCATCAAGATTTACATAAAGAACCACCAAAAAAAGGGACAATTTTAAATAGTGAAGGATCTTCACAGGGATAAAAATCTGGGAAGATGACTACATAATAAAAATAATACAATCCAATATACACAAAACTTAAAAGATTTTTAAATTTTTAAATTTAAATAAAAAGTATACAAATTTAAACATATATAAAATTGCTTTTCAGCCGTTTGGATAAGATCAGGTATAAATGTATTTTAAAATGTTGTGAAAAAAACATTATTAGTCATTGTTTCATATGTTATTTTAAATACTTTAAATAACATATTTATTATAAATACATGGTTGGCTAATTTCAAATAGTATATCTTCTATAACAAATCTAGTAACATAAAAATATTCTTAAGTAGTTTTTAATCACATATAAAGAATGCTTACAACTCAAAGAAAAAAACTAGTAACCCAACTTCAATATGGACAAAAGACTAGAATAGCTGTTCTCCAGAGAACATATGAAAATTTATATAGGAACACATAAAGAAACTAAAGATCAATTACCATTAGTAAAATGAAAGCCAACATCACAGAGATTTTTTACTTTGCATCTACAGGATGTCTGCAGTCACAAGGACAGACAGGAACATGTGCTGATGAGGTTATAGACATGGTAGAATCCTCAAACATTTCTGGTGGAGACGAAAAATGGGTTGCTGCTACAGAAAACAGTTTATCAGTCCCTCAAAAAGTTAAACATGGAGTTACTGTATAAGCCAAAAAGTTGACCAAGTAGTAAAGTCAGGTCAGATAGGCAGCAATAGAAAGAGAGGAAAAGCCAGGGGAGAATATGAGCAGGTGTGTGGAGCTTCCAGGGAACAATGAACATTTGTGGCTATGGTTATAAAAGATATCTTAGCTGGGCGTGGTGGCACAGCCTTTAATCCCAGCACTCCACTCGGGAGGTAGAGGCAGGCAGATCTCTGTGAGTTCAAGGTCAGCCTAGTCTACAAAGTGAGTCCAGGACAGCCAGGGGTACACAGAGAAACCCTGTCTCAAAAACACCAAAAAAACAAATAAATAAAAATAAATAAATAAAGGATATCTTGTGGGTCAGATTCTTATGCATAATTCAAACTATACATGCATGTATGTATATGTGTATCTGTGTGTGTGTGTTTGTTTGTGATTGTGATTGTGTGTGTGTGAATCAAAAGCTTACAGCCACAGGAATGTCTATAAAGTATTGTTCATATTGCTTTAGACAAATCAGTACAACACAATGTCCACTCACTAATGAGCAAATATAGAGAGTGTAATATATTCATACCATGGAATATCATTCTTCCATTAAAAAAAGAAAAGAAGAGCTGAAACAACATGCAAGAACATATGAATCCTGGAAACATTATTTTCAGGATAGAAGTCAGACACAAAGGGAATTACAGAAAGACTACATTTATATGAAGTAGTCAAAGAAGTAATCCATAAATAAATAAATAAATATAAATAAAGGATATCTTGTGGATCAGATTCTTATGCATAAATAAAACTATACATACATGTGTGTATATGTGTATTTATAATAAGTAGATTAATGCTTGTTGGAGCTGGAAAGTAGGAATGGAATTGTCTGAGAATGGGGAGATAAAATGTCCTAAACTTAGCAGTGAAAGCTGCAGGACACTGAAGATACTAAAACTCACAAATTGAGTTGCAATTTGAAAAAGGGTGCAATTTTATGACATGTGGATTATTTTGCAATATACCTGCTATTTTTAAAAAAAGTAAAAATGTAAAAGGCCTTGAAGAGCACCTACAATAGTGATTAATGCAATGACAGTGGGAGAGCAGATTAACACAATAAGAAAAGATTTACACATTTCTTATTACTTATATAATTTAAAATATATTAAAAGGGATGCAGCATTATGAGAAAGTCACAGTACAGTGTTTTATTTTGTCTGAAGAACAGATATCCATTGCAGAAAAAAAAGCAGTTGAGGGCAATCTTTTTGGCTCTGCATACATATACAAAAATGGATAATCCATTTCTTTTTTCTTCCAGGAATTTATGGTGCATATAAGCATAGAATCCTATGGATGCATCACTATTAAAAAGTGGAATAAGTGCTATACAACTAGCCTATACCATCTAGCTCTGGTAGTTCCAGGTCTAAGATCCAGGGAAGAAGGGCTGAGCTGTCAAAGATCAGTGGAAGATAACCAAGCAGAGAAGAGGTAAAGGCAGGGCAGAAAGATTGTAGAAGCAGTGAAAACAAAGGGCTGCAGGTACATTTGCTGGTATGTGGAGTTTTCAAGAAACACTATCATCAGTGGCTAGAACCATACAGATGTCTGCTGGGGAAGTTTCTTAAATACATTAATTTGTGGTGAAATAAAACTGTGCCTTGTTAGGGTCCAGAAGGGCCAAAAACACCAGAAGAACGTGCCCCATAGAATCAACTAACCAGGGCTCATAGGAGCTTACAGAGACTGAAGTGGTAGTCAAGGAACCTACATGGGTCTGAATGAGGTCCTCTACATATATGTTATAGATGTGTAACTTGATGTTCTTATGGGACTCCCAACAATGGGAGCGGGGGTTTCTCTGACTCTTTTGTCTGCTCTTGGGACCCTTTTCTTCCTACAGTGTTGCTTCATCCAGCCTTGAAATGAGGATTTGTGCCTAGACTTATTGTAACTTGCTATGCTTTGTTCAGTTGATATACCTAGGATGCCTGCTCTTTTCTGAAGGGAATAGAAGGAGAAATGGATCTCAGGGTGGGGGAAGCTGGGTTGAATGGAGGGGGGGTGGAAATTGAGGCCAGGATGTAATATATGAGAAAAGAATAAAAAATAAAAATGTTAGATTGGGGGATCTAGAAAGATGACTAAGTGGGTTAAAAGTGTGTTCTGTTCTACCAGAGGATCCAGGTTTAGAGTTCAGAACCAACTCACAACTCTATGTCCAGCTCCAGGAGATCTGGTGCCCTTTTCTAACCTCCACTGCTACTCACACATGTAGGTACATAAACACACACACACACATAACATTTGTGTTCTACTTACCCACCCATTGTGGCACAATTGGACTGAAATTGAGTGGTGGACCTGAGAGGGGAAAGCAAGGCAGAACAACTAGGAGCTGAGGAGATCTCAGGTGACTGTGAGCTCAATAAGAACAGACTCTTGGGAGACAGGCTTCAATGAGACAACTTGTTTATTGGGGAGGAGGGCAAAGGCTACTTAAACCTTTGAGTGTGAGTAGGGATAGGGGGGATTTTGAGGTAAGCATACATTATTGGTCAGGGCCAAAGTACTGGAAATGTCTCATTTGCATATGTAGGAGTTTCAGGTGCTTCCAGACATGACTTTATAAGGGGAGAGAAAGTTTAACCTGGCTGCCAGGCTAAGTGACCTCCTGGGGTAGGGGGACAAAGGTAGGGACTCAGATCTATATGTGTCAGGACATGAAGGCTTAGGGAAGTAGGGGAAGCTATTCTATTCCTGCCCATCACAGAACAGATATCTGGGTTTGGACACACCTCGACTCCACTCTTGCTCCTGGTAGCTTTCCCTAGTCCCATAACACCCCCCCCCCCCGCACCATCACACACATGCACAAATAAATAATAAAAATTAAAAAGAGTTAGGTTGATATTCTTTAGACAAATGGAAAGACAAAGCAAAGAGCAGACAGGGTGGAGAGGCTGGAGGTTGAGGAGTAAGTTAGGGATCCCATTTCTAAACCAGGCAGGAGAGGGGTGCTTCTAAATGAAAGCAGTAGTAGCTGTAGCACAGGGAAGTCCTATTCCAGACACACTTAAGAAATAACAGTTATACCCTTGTGATAGTCAGAGACAGAATATTATCCCTTGTAAAAAAAAATTGCTAATTAAATGATTTATCATTATTTAGGTTATATTTAATTTGTTTGGTGGCTGTTAATCTTTAAGCAGTCATTATAAATGAGTACACACAGACACCACACAGATTTTAAAAAGCCTTGGCCTGAATTGTGCAATCCTAGCCCATCTAAGCTAGCCTTAATTCTATTACCCAAATATGACCCCATATATACATACGTCCCCTTGAACTGCCATTCTCCATGCTAGGCCAATGTTCCTCGCCATGTGGAATGAGTTTCTTTTTTCTAACCCATGGTGTGTGTCCTCCTTCTTCCAGCTCCTGGCTGGAATGCACTAATCCTCTGTCTAAAGTGCAGGCTTCCTGTTCTAATCTCAAGAAGTCCCACCTTTCTCTGTCTTTGCCCAATCTCAGGCCTCAGCATTTTATTTAACCAATCAGAGTCAATGTAAGTAACAGACAGCAAGCAGGACCAATTAATTAACATTAACACTATCCCATAAGTTCCCTCCTTTTGTCTAATAAAAAGGCTAATTTTTTTAACTCATAGGAAGAATATGAAACAATCAAGAAAACCATATATAAAAGTTACACTCACAATGTTTAGCCTATTTGTATCAGGCAATCATGAAGAAGAAAAAAATCATGTATCTATCTTGGGGTGTCTAAAGTTCTGAACCTAAATATTTAATTAATTTCAATAATATCCTATATTTATAAACCTAAAGATTTTATTTAGACTTGAAAATATCCTTTTAAATCCTAAACAACTCAAGTTCAATTAAAATTTTATAACTATTATGCCTTCAAGCCCATCAAAGGCATAAGAAGGGATAAAGTTATTATTTGAGTGAGTAGGAAGCATAGGAGAGCAACTTCCAAAAAGAAATATGACAGTTTGTTGCCTAAACAGTCCCAAATATCTCTTAATATGGTTGGCACATCATCTTCAGCCTTCTGGCCAAGTATTTTTCACAGACTAAATTGTGCATCAGGAAATAAGAAGGATTTTCCCATTATGTCTCTGGAGAATCAGGACATCGACTTACCTGCATTTAAGCTCTGGTCCATCATTGGATTGTATATAGTCTGTTGAGAGAGCAGGGGCGTTTTTTGCCCAGTAGAAGTTATCTCCTGATGGGAGATTTCTTTTTGATGCTCATTGTTTTCTTCCAAATCAAATGGGAGCTGTCAGGAGCTGAATGTCTTTAAGTCAAACAATTCTTGAAATAATAAAAACAGTTTAAAATGCCATTTTCTGTGTACCTCAGAGGGTTTTGAAGACATCTATCGATTTATTTATAAATCTATCTATCATCTATCTTCTATCTATCTATGAACAAACAAACTGTATATTTTTAACCATTTACTATCTGTTTAACCTATTAAGTCTATTTTGTGGTAAATTAGGACTACTATTTGGCATGACCAGAAGCTCAACTGGCCAGTCAACTTGTATTATCTAGACTCCTAAATAGATTGCAATAACAACCCATAAAAGGATTGGAAGTAAACCTGTACTTTGAAATGATTTGTATAGGCACAATACCTTATATAAGTTGAAATATATATAAATTCTATACCAATGAATCAAAATTTAACCTTATTTTTGTATCAATATACATAATTCTATACCAATGTATCAAAAGATAACCTTATTTTAAGAATAACAATAGTTTTAAGTTTCAGAGCAGATTCAATAATCTACCCTTATATCTTATCATTTCTATAATATATGTATATATATATATATATATATTCCCCTGCTTTTTCTTTTCAAGTCTTTTCCCCCTATAATAAGAGAGAAAGAAGGATAGAGAAAAGAAAAAAATCCCTGAGCCTAACCTCCTACATCTTGCTTAACAAGATCATATAACAATTTGTAACCATTCCCCTTAAACAACATCTATCATCCACACCACTTTTTGTGAATGGGATGTTACTCTCTTAAAACTGCTTCCTGCTGAATTGGGATGAAGAAAACCTGTTTGGGGGTCCAAATAAAATGGAAATAAATGGTTAATCATTTTTAATAGTAACATTTGCTGTCCAGTCTCTATGTGCTCAACAATTTGAATGTCCTGAGCAGTTTGTAGTTCGAAGCTGGACCTTGGGTAAGAAAGTTCAGAGATTTATTGAAGCCCTGTCTGGAACAGTATTTGAGGCTGGGCCATCTCAGCAAGCTGTTTGAAGTTATTTTGGATGCAGATTTTGGAGGAAACAGCTATCGAGGCAGTCTATGAGGCTGGATCATTTGGCTTACTTGTCTTGTCTTCTTTGGACTCTGTTCCCATTGTCCTGAAAATATATAATTTCTCACAAGTAACATATAGTTCTGCACTTAACAAAATGCCTTGGATGTGAAGAATGAACAAATCAAGTAAGGAATATATTCTGTTCTTTGTTCGAACAGCAGAAAAACATTTGTAAGTCTCCATTCATGCCATATAAAAACATGGCATGTAATAGTAGTACATATATATGCTATATATAATCTATATTAAATTGAAAATACAGCATAAGACCATATGGAGTTTAAGAATTCTCCTCTACAGTTGACATAAATTTGTTAATTGATTAAAACAGGTTAATTCTGTGTTGTTTTGGCTTTTTGTAGATTAGGTTGGCCTCAAACTCAAAAGGAACCTATCTGTCTCTGTCTCTGTCTCCCATGTTTTGGGATCAAAGGTATGCATTCATATATTTTTTTCTTTTCTATTCTCTTTTCTTTTAAGATTTAATTTCTATGTGGATGAGACAGGGTTTCTTTTTGTAGCTTGGGCTGGCTTATGTTGCTCTGTAGAGCTCTGTAGATTATATTGGCAATGAAAACACAAGGAACTTGTTTTCACTTGTCTCCCAAGTTTTGAGATAAAGGTATGAATTTAAATAATTGAATTACCCTTATTAAACAATAACATTAATTAAACCATTTTGTATTAGTTTGAGCTCCAATTCTCCCATGGAAGCGCCATTCTTAAGGAGATTAGTGTAGAATAGCAAGGTATGCTATTTTATGTTAGCTTTTCTTTGAACTATTGGATGTGGAAAGCATGCAGTTTGCATGTTCTTCCCCAGCCTAACTCAGGGTCCTTACATTGATTAACAGAATATCTATCTTCTCTCTCTCTCTCTCTCCCTTCTTTTGAGACAGGATTTCTCTGTGTATCCTTGTCTTGGCCTCACTTTGTAGACCAGGCTAGCTTTAAATTCACAGAGATCAACCTGCCTCTGCCTCCCAAGTGCTGGGATTAAAGGCATGCACCACCACACCCAGTGATTAACATATCTCTTTTAGGGACAAAATGCCTTTTGAAACCAGTTCTCCTGTGGGACCCCCACACCTAAGGAGACTGGCTTGTGACCCTTTCTCTTTATGTAAATTTAAGATTAGGTGTATTTATCCATTAGATCAGTAAGGACATTATTAAATTTAACATCACGGGAAAAATTTGTCATTTTTTAATTCTAGACTGTCTTTAGTAAGCAGCCGTATCTTCTCAACAGGGTTCCCACCCTGCCTTCATTGTTTAAACCAGGCTGGTCTAGAATTCAGAGATCTACCTGTTTCTTCCTAGTGTGATGGGATTAAGGCCATGTGCTAGTACCACCCTGCTCAAGTATTTCACTTAAATCCCAGATATTAGTAACTCTGTAAGCCAGAGAACAACTTTGAACTATAGTGAAAATTCAAAATCTTCCCAAAATCTTCAAAAATCTTATGTTTTAGCAATGCCAAACCAGAAAAATATCTTTCTACCTCCTGATATAAGAAAATCAAAGACATCTAAACAAAAATCAAGAAAAAAAAAACAACATTCCAAAAGCTTTGGCATGTCTAACCATGCCATCCCATGCTGAAATTAAAGCTTTGTTCATTATTCCTTAGAATCTAGTTTTGGCTGCATTTCACTGGTGGACGGATGGATACCAGAAACTCCTGACAGGCGTCTAGTACCCAGGGAGTGGTGAGCTCCAGCTGTCATCAGTTTTGCCTTATTTATCAGGAAAGGCCTCCTTCCTTCCCCCATTATCATTGTTGGCAATTTAGCATTCCATCTGTAAATTCTTTCCTTTAAGACTATCCTCGTCTGAACTTTCTCAAAAAAGATACACAGAACCACAATTGTCAGGATAAAAATCGTTTGCATGCTAAGAGGAAAAAACTCAATTGGAATCCAAAAGTATTGAGGCATTATGAATTCCTCCATTTTTGATCTAGGCAATTAGTTCCACTCTCAAGTTCTGTTTAGAAGTTGTCAGTCTTTTAGTACATAAGAAGAGCTAAGCTTTCTAACTTTGCTGCAAGGCAGTAGCTTTTGCTAAGAAAGTCGCTCCTTTGAAATGCATTTGGGTTCAGTTCCTTGCTCTTTGGCTAGGAAACCAGCTTTCACCCGGGGGCTTCTCACATTGTAAGCATGGATTCTAATTGCAATAGTTGGATGCCATTTGTAGAAAAAATAATAATTAAATTACGTTGGGCACCATATGAAGAAAAAAAGGCTAATAAAATGATTTAATAGTATTTATATTATATTTAATTGGCTTTTTTATTAGACAAAAGGAGGGAATTGATGGGGTAGTGTTAAGCATTCTAAATGTTAATTTATTGGTCCTATTTGCTGTCTGTTACTTACATTGACTCTGATTGGTTAAATAAAATGCTGAGGCCTGAGACTGGGCAAAGACAGAGAAAGGTGGGACTTCCTGAGATTAGAACAGGAAGCCTTCACTTTAGACAGAGGATTAGTGCATTCCAGCCAGGAGCTGGAAGAAGGAGGACACACACCATGGGTTAGAAAAAAGAAACTCATTCCACATGGCAAGGAACATTGGCCTAGCATGGAGAATGGCAGTCCAAAGGGGTGTATGAATATATGGAGTCATATTTGGGTAATAGAATTAAGAGCTAGCTTAGGTGGCCCAAGATTTCTCAGTTCAGGCCAAGGCTTGTTAAAATTCTCGTGGTGTCTGTGTGCTCATTTATAATGGCAGAATAAGAATTAACAACCGCCGAATCAATTAAATATAATATAAATACTAGTAAATAATTTAATTAGCTATTTTTTCTACAATCCCTAATCAAAGATGCCTGGAAGAGGTTGAACTACATGAGTTAAGCAGTCTCCTGGATCACTTCCAAAAGAGTTAAAGCAGGGGACAGACTCATACTCTTCTTTCTCTCCCTGGACCCAATACACATCCAACACACCCAGTATATTTGCACAGGTGTGACCAAAGTGACTTCAGTTCTGTCCAGAATGTCCACAATGACAGATGAGGCAATGGAGGGTGAGGCAGGCACAGTCACATCAAGGAGCAGTGTGGCTCTGTTACCTGCCATGGGTTAAAGGCATACCATAAGCCACAGCCCTTCCTTTAGGCCAGAGGTCGTCAACAGGGGTTCCAACCTCTTTGGAGGCAGAATGACCCTGTCCCAGAGGTCATATATCAGATATCACACGTCAGTTATTTACATTATAATTCATAATAGTAGAAAAATTAGTTGAACTAGCAACAAAATAAGTTTATGGTTAGGGGTCATCACAACCTGAGGCACTGTATTAAAGGGTCACAACATAAGCAAGGTTGGGAACTACTGCTCTAGGCCAATGAAACAGTGTAACCTAGCACTCAGGGATTCAAACTCAAGTGCAGAGTGTTTATATTGTTCCTTTTTTAGAATCTTCAATAGATTGAATCCATTTCTGCAGCCACCCTTATATTCTCTAGAGAAGTGCAAATGACCTAGGTTCAGTCCATGTGGTAGGTGTTCTTTATCTCTACCTTAATAGGTAAGCAGATGATTCAGGTGTGGTTATACAACACTGTATCACCCTTACCCCAGGAATGTGATATAACCTAGACCATTGAGAATAAGATCCAAAACACTGTTTCAAATTGCTCAGTATTTTTCAAAATGTTTTTTTTTTATTTCCTATGTTTAAGCCTACAAGAACAAAAAAATGTGGGACAGTTCCCGGATATGGTAAAGTTCTATCTGGGAAGATAGCCAAAGCCAAAGGAGAAAGAATTAAAACATAGCAATGAAAACGTTGAACCATCAAGCCAAACAAGAAACCTAAATTGAATGTTTAAATGTTATATAATTTAGTACCTTCTGCTGCAGTGCTTCAGCCATTTTCAACATTTTACATGGTTTGGTGTGCAACCAAAAACACCTTTTTAAAAATCCCACAAGAAAGACAGAGAAAAAAAACAAATAACCCTCCAACACATGCCTGGAGAACTAGACTGTGCTGAGCAGGCAGCTAGATTGCCTTCTAGAACCAACAGTGCCCCAGAGGGGGCTGCTTCTCTGGAAGGGTGCTTTGGCAGGATCCGCAGAGAAGCAGCACTATTGTAGGAGCTGTCACACCCAGAGTTGCTTGCACTGGTCTCGTAAATAAACAGTACACAGCATAGAGAAGCTGTATACTATAAGGAACAAAATAGGAAATTAAGTAATCTCTGTGCACGTAGCCTGGCTCTGCTGTCAGCCTGACTTTTCACATTCTGGTAGATATAATGTTTTCTATCCTGACAGGGTGCAGAGAAGTTCTCCCCCTCAAAAGTCCTCCCTCTTCAAGCTCAGATGCTTACACCCTAACTTTTTTTTCAAGACTCACCTCCAAAGAACCTTCTATCGTCATTGCAGTCTTCCCTGCTACTTTCTCTGAGTTCTTAAAACATTTAGCCATATTATTACCTTTGTAGCATCTGGGGGAAAGAAATGAATTTGCATATTTAGTGTACAAATACACTCCCGAGGCATACTTTCTATGTGTGCTGCTAGGCTGTGGGTGAGGACACACAGAGAAAAATTTGAGGGTATTTTGGGGTTGATAAGAAGACTGAACTTCAACATTACAAAAGAGGAATGATAATATTCTATGACTTTGTGGCCTTTGTGTTTCTGCAAAGGATATCCTGGGGGGAAACAAATATGCACCACAATTCAAGCTTCAAGACACTTAGGCATTGAACAGAGAGATATTGAAGTTTCTCCTTTGCTTCTTTCCTCCCTTCTTCCCTTCTTTCCTTCCTTGTAAGGTGAGAATGTATGCTTAAAACCTTATGAAGGTAATGGTAGGAATAAGGAGAATTGTATAGCAAATAGATTCCCAGAAAACCTGACTTCAGGAGACATCAAAGAGTCTAGGAGATTGCTCTGATAGGAGAGTCTGAAGGAATAGCTTTAACCAGTAATATCCATAAGGAGCAACAGTAAGCAGTAGTTGTTGGCACTGTGGCCATAAACATCAGGAAAATACTTTGCCTGAAACTGCCTCTATGAGGAACAGGGAGATTCTATCTGCAGTGTAAATGGAGATAGAATCTGGCAAAGACTCCGCTTCTTATCCTGCCAGTGTAAGATTGTGTGTGTACAAGATCATGATCCCTGAACTGTAGACTTAGACTGGAATCATAGCTCAGCTCCTGACTATTCTATGACTTTGGAGAAGGAGAAATAACTTGCACACTCTATACAATATTATTCCTGGGGGGGGGGGGGGCAGACAGACAGAAAGACAAACAGAGACAGAGAGACAGAGACAGAAAGAATAAACCACCTCAGAAGGGTTTGGGCAAATACATGGGATAACACACACAAAAGGTTTTATTCCATGCCTGGCACATGCTAGGCAACTCAGTACATGCTAGGCATCAACATCATTATTATTGTTATTAGCTGAGAGAAAATTATGAGGATTAGAATTGTTGGCATGGCAAGATACTGCATTGAGAAGAAGAGATAATGAACTCTTCCCTGGAAGCCCAGAGAAGTGACTGTGGTCCTAAGCTTGACTGGGGGCTCACTTTGATCCTTGAAACCTTACACTGTAGAGGTACCCATTGAAGATGGTCCATCAAGGAAAGATATAGACATTCTGTACTAAACTGTTTATGATGTTTTCCACATAACTTAGTTTTGTTTGAATGCAAACTTCTACAATTTTCATCTATATCCAATATATTTCATCAAATCCTTGAACAATTTAAATCAAAGGCAAACTGTCCCAGCTGGTCTGATGGTTGATGTTAAGGCCCCACTGTGGGTGGTGCTCCTAGTTAGCTTCAACTGCCAACTCAACTCTGCCTGGAGATGCCTGGGGGATTCTCAGGAAGGGGGTTGCTTTAATTATACTTGTCTGTGGCCATATCTTTGAGCCTTAAATGTTAATTGATGTAGGATGCCCAATGTGTATAGCGCAGTTGAGACTGGATTGTATAAAAAAAATAGCTGATACCCAAAACTACCTACAATTCAGGTTAAGTCAGTATACAGATATACATGTATAGTTTGAATGAAATTTTCCCATCTGAACTGACAGTGATCCCCCTAAAAGCCAAAGACCATCTAACAACCATGCCATCTAACCAGGCATGAGAAACTCTCTTTTGAGTTGTGAGTGAGGGTTTTCTAAAAGATTCCTAAAACAATACAGGATTTTGCCTTCCTCCCCCACCTCCCACCCCAGCCATGTGAAAGGTAAGTCCCTATTACTAAAGATACATGGACTTTAGACACAGAGCCCAGAGGACCCAAAACTGGACCTAATCTGAAAGCATACTCCCTAAGTATTAACTTTTATGGTACCAGAAGACAACATGCAAGTTTCCAAAGGAGGGAAGCAACCAATATTCATACCCAGCTATAATGCCTATGAACCACAACAATGACCAGCATAGTACAATGACCCTAAAGGTGCAGAAGAGTAATTGAAAAAATTGCAAGAGCCATAGGAATAAAGAGTTTGAGATTGTGTCTGTTGAGATTGTGTCTCCTAGAAATGTTAGAAGCTATATCCATGAATCCTTGTCCACATGGACTGCCCAAATATGACCTGAAGAAAAATGACACTAATAAACATGCTAATGAGAATGGGGAAAGCTCATAGGGCCTCAACCCTAGAAAAAGAACTACAGTATAAGCTGGGCATGGTGGCACACGCCATTAATCCCAGCACTCGGGAGGCAGAGGCAGGTGGACCTCTGGGTGTCCAAGTCCAGTCTGTTCTACAAAGTGAGTGCATAACAGCCAAGGATACACAAAGAAACCCTGTCTGGGGGGGGGGGGGGGGGGGGGGGAAGAACTACAGTCTACTAAAAAAAAAAAAATTCCAAGAGCAAGAGAAATAGTCTTCCCCAGGGAAGACCTCCCAAACTGGTTATCCAATACCAAATGGTCATCCCTGAAAACATACATACAAGTAACATTATATAGATTGAGCAGGTTGTATTTATGCATTTGGGAATACACACAGAGAGAAAGAGAGAGGTATATAACAAGTTAAAGAAAACTGGGCCATGAATTTTCGATAGCAGCGTGAGGGTGCAAGGAGGGGTTTGAGGAGTAAAGTGAAGAGAGAAATGATGTGATTATATCATAATCTAAAAAACAAATAAAAACATTGAAAAACAGAAATAAAGCTAGTTTAGCAGACCAGAAGGAGCCAGTCATAAAGAACAAGCCAGTAAACTACGTTCTTCCATAGTCTCTGCTTGAGTCCTGCCTTGACTTCCCTTTAAAAGGAACTGTAACTTGTAAAATGAAATAAACCACTTCTCCCATGTTCTATTTGGTCACATGTTTATCACAGCAACAGAAAAGCAAACTAAAACAGTGGCTTTTCTCAGATTCAGAATGAGGAGATGTGTGGCAAAACTCCAGACCCAGAGAGGGCATCAAAGGTGACTCTAACCCCTGGATTATCAGCAAAAAAGGAAGACAACTTCACTAAAGGCATAGTATGAAATATTTACAACAAAATCATAGAAAAAAATTCCTAGACATAATAGAAGAGATGCTCATCCATGCACAAGAGGTCTATAGATCACCAAATAGACAAAACTAGAAAAGAAACTGTTCTTGGCATATTACTGTTAAACAATAAAAAGCACTGAAAGCTGCAAGAGAGTCACTTATAAAGGTAGGCCCATGAAAACAACAGTTGGCTCTTTGACAGAATCTTTCAAGCCAGAAGAGCCTAAAAAGATGTATTCCAAGTTCAGAAAAACCACAACTGCCAACAGAGACTATTACACCAAGCAAAGTTATCTATGGGAAAACTATATGATTAAAAACAGACTAAAGGAATTTATGACCATTAAACCTACTCTGTGGAGGATAGTGGAAGAAATATTTTAATTCGATGAGAAGGTTAAACACACCAATAGATCACAATAGACAGATAAATACTAGGATAATTAATCAAAAGAAATCTAAGAAAAACTCCATGAAATAAAAAGGACAAGAATTAACATACATTTTTCAATAAGAACTATGAATTTTAATTGTGTCAACTACCCAAGAAAGACTAACAGACTGAGTTACCAAACTCTTTTTCCTGCCTGCATTAAAGACAGATACCTCCTTACAAGATGGAAAAAAAATGTATTCTAAGAAAATGGAACTAAGAAAAAAGCAGACACAGCTATTCTAAAATCTGACAAAAGAGACCTCAAACATAAATCAGTTGGAAGAAATGAAGAACATTGCTTCACAGTCATCAAAAGAGCAATCCACCAAGAGGATATTATACTTCTAAACATATATAAGTGCAACTAACATCACAAAAAACACTACAAAATGTAAAGCCATGGACTTATCCTAATATTTTACTCATTTATTTTGTTTCAGATCCAAAACAAGCTTATCACAATCCAGACTCAAAGCAATTTTGTCCAGTGGCTACAAGTCCATCCTCCTGTACTCATGAAACCACATTCCTAGAGCCTGTTTACATGAAGGCAGAATCAGTCCTTGGTAACCAGCCCACCGTCAGGAGCAATCTGTCCCTTCCCCACACCAATTCAGTCTTCTTTTTTTCCCTTAATTCTTAGAAATGGGAAGGTTATTTTCTCACAAGGTTTCCCTGGGCTGGTTCTAGGAATGGGGCAGTGGACTTCCAAAGCACAGAAAGTACAGTGGTGGCTAGCCTTCCTGTGCCTCAGCTTACCACCAGCTACCCTCCCACCTTCCAATTTGATCAGATGCTTCTTACAGAAAACTTGAAGTAGGATACTGCCAGTATCTACATGTGTAAGGGGGGGGGGTCTGTGCCCCAGAAAATAAAAACTAGAGCAGAGTGGGGAGCCATCTTGGGCTCTTGGCATGTAGAATATCTGTCCAGTGCCATTTAACTGGGTTGGAATGGATGGGCATAACTTTAGAGCCAGGAGACCATGGGATGTATCTGTTTCATCTTGGTAGAAAATATTAAAGACATGGGAGGAGGCAGGGCACAGAGAGAGGAGCTAATTTAGTCAGTAGGTCCAGGTCTGGCAAGGAGCTTCATTCTCTGACCTGTCTTTCTTTGGAGCATGTCCTCTCTGCAGCTACCTTCCAAGCAAGTGATCCCATTGGAGGGAGCTGGCAAAGAGTAGCAAGATGGAAAGCTAAATAATGGTTTATTTATCCCAGATTGGTCAATGAGCAGGTGCCCAGAGTTCAGAGGAAGTGAGCCAGTAGCCATTCTCCAAGTATCAGCCTCTACTATGGATTTCTGTTTCTGGAAACTGTAGTGTTTTGTCTGTTCTCAGTCTCTACTACCTATCTAGGTAAGTAGACATCACCGTAAACCCTGCTGTCTACACAGAGCAGGTTCTGGCACCTCTCTCATAGAAGCAGGGCCAGCCCTTGGTTGTATTTCAACTTTCACTTGAATCAAGCACTTTGCTTTTAGCTTCTCCGCTACCAAGGGGAGAATGGCACACTACGTCCCAGCTACTGAATCTCTCATCAAGAACTGAGTAGTTGATACCAATGGGCATATAAAAGCCCAGCTTCTGTCTTTTTCCCCTACTCTCCAAAGTCCCTGGAGCTCTCGTCCTGATCAAGGGTCTCCTGTGCATGTTTCCCACTGAAAGGTAGAATAAGGAGAAAAGTGAATCTAGCCAGGGCAGCCTTTCTCTGTTCTCTAGTGTAAATGAGCTTGGCTTTGTGCAAATGGAGAGATTGAAGGCTTTTGATTTCTTATTTGCATAAAAAATGTTAGAAAAGGAAGTGTGTATGTGTGTGTGTTTACAGTTTTGCATCTTTGCTGTCTACATAAGCACTCCTTCTCCTGTTCCCTCTCCCCTGAAGCCTGAGTGAGACACATGAAAATGCTATGTTTCATTTAAAGGCGTGACTAAAACTTGAAGGGAAAAGGGGGAGATGCAGAAACTGAACAGAGCACATAATACAATAGTTCTGTAAATGCAACGTGTTGGGAGGTGGAAAATATTCATGTCTTCAGATGTAACTATTTTCCTATGAAATTACCTTACCCAAGCAATATAAAGAGAAGATGAAATTTTATATGGGAAGCCCTACTTTCATTAGAATATATAGTCAAAAAAATTTTGAGCCAATCTAAATATTCAATTATAGAAGATATGTTATATAAATTATAGACTTCTTTCATAACAAACATCCTTAACGCTTACAAAGCACTTTTTAAATTTTGATTCTCATATATATATATGTGTGTGTGTGTGTGTGTGTGTGTGTATGTGTGTATGTATACACTTATATATTTGCACATATATATGGGGGCGAGCCATATGTATACATAAGTGTGCAGACTTACATGCCTCTGAACCTAGAGTTCAGAAGAGGATATCAGGTGTCTTGTTCTATCACACTCAACTTTATTTCTTTGATATAGGGTAACTCTAAACATAGAACTACACTGTCTTACCCTCTCACAGCACTGGGGCTACAGGTACACACATGACCACACCCAACTTTTTAAAGTAAATTTGGGGGATTTGAACTCAGATCTCCACTCTTCACAAGTGCTCTTACCTGCTGAGTCCCAGCCCCAAGAAGTATGTTTAAAGGCTGTGTGCCTCAACAACTCAAAATCGCTAAGATCGTTCAGCTCCACAGACAACTCCAGCCAGATCTTCAGTAAAGCTCTGAAGATCAGCTTCTGTCTATGAACTTCTTAGGACATCTAAATAGCTGAGCACAAAAGGACTGAACATCAAATGATTCTATTAACATTTTTAACCATTTTTCCATTCTTATTTGGGCCCCAAACAGGTCTACTACGTCCCAAATCAGCAGGAAGTCATTTTAAGAGAACAACGTCCCATCCCCAGAAGGTGGGGAGGGTGTTCCCCCCACTTTGGTTATTTGATAGATAATAGAAAATTTTGCTATTTAGGGGAAAAGACTACAAGCTGTTAAATGGTCTTGTTAAATGGGTTTTGGAGGTTAGACCCAGGGACTTCTCTCTTTTTTCTTTTCTGTATCCTCCTTTCTCTCCTATATAGGAGTGAACAGACTTGAGAAAAATGAGACATAGACATAGTATAGGAAAGATCAAGAAAAAAGGACAGATTATTGAATATAGCCTTATACCTTTGTATATTGATACAAAATTAAGATTATATTTGGCCACATTGGTATTGATCTTTGTATATTGATACAAAATTAAGGGTAATGCTTCTTAAAGGTATTGTTCGTAGTAATACTTAAAAATGAAATGTCAAGTTTTGACCTCTCACTACCAACCGACATAAACTGTTTAGGATAATTAAGAAAAGGAAACTAATAGTCATGAAAACGTGTCATTTTGTTAGTTACTATGACAGTCTATCACAGTTATTTTCTAAGCTACTCAGAAATCAAGTTGCTAAGAGACAAGCAATATTTGCTTATCTAAATATAAGAGATAGATAGGGCATCTTCAAAAACCTCAAGAGATCTGCAGAATATGGCATTCAAAGATGTTTTCTTAACTTAAGATTTTTTGATATCGAGACATGTCAGCTCCTGGCAGCACCCCCTATTCTACTCCAAGTAGAAGATGAGCATCGAAGAATCTCCAGTGGGAGTTGATTGAATTGGTGGTAAGCCGTTCTCTTGGCAAGAAAAACCACTTGCTTCAACTGTAGACAGACATCTGTCCACAAAGAACAAAACCTGGAAGCAGGTAAGTCGACAGCCTAGCTCTGCCAAGACAGGGTAGTTAAGTCCTTCATAATTCCTGCTCTACAATCAATGTCTGTCAGAGAAATGGGGCCAAATGGCTGAAGATTGATGCTGTAATGGATGGAGAGAAAATGGGAACTGTCCAGGCAGCCACTGGTATGTCATTTTTTAGTTTTGGAAGCTGCAGGCCCTGCACTTCCTAT
>CAJQZJ010032121.1:295072-308675 GCA_907164525.1 Lophiomys imhausi
ATGGATGGATGGATGGATGGATGGATGGATGGATGGATGGATGGATGATACAGACAGACAGACAGACATTAATCTGCTAAGGATATAGTACTGGGATCAGACTTAAATCTCTGGAAGTAAACTATCAATTTTGAGTAATTAAATTAGCAATTAAATCAAATTAGCTAAAAAATGTAAAAACTGAGAAGTATTTTAACAAACCTTATATTACTCCAAAATATTACATATGCCCACATGTGCAATGCACATACAAAGTTCACAGAGCTTAAATTTGCACATTAAGAAAACACTCACAGGGCTGGACAGATGGCTCATTGGTGAAGAGTGCAGGCTGATCTTCCAGAGGACCCAGGTCCAAATCCCAGCACCCACATGGCAGCTCACAACTGCCTGTAACTCCAGTTCCAGTGCTCTGGGACCCTCACACAGACATACGTGCAAGCCAAACACTAACACACATGAAATAAAAATAAATAAGTTTTAAAAGAAAACATTCACCTAACACAGTGATTCTCAACCTTCCTAATGCTCCGACACTATAATACAGCTCCTCATGTTGTGATGACCCCCAGCCGTAAAATTACTTCATTGCTAATTTATAACTAATTTTGCTACTGTTGTTAATTGTAATATAAATATGTGATATGCAGACTATCTGATATGAGACCCCTGTGAAAAGCACATTCAAACCCCAAAGGAGTCATGACCCACAGGTTGAGAACTACTCATCTAACATTTACTGTGTAAGAACATTTTGTCTGTCACCAAACTAGGCATTCTGGAGTACAGTGAATTGGAGGCATGGCTGATGACACATTCTAATATGGTGGAAAGAAACTACACATTTGTAAAGTCACTCCTAATCAGCATTTCACAAAAGACCACCTGGGAGGCTTTTGAAAACTGTATACCCCATATTCATATCATCTGATTATACACAGTCTGAGGAGGGCAGAACATGAGGAAAGCCTGTAAGAGCTAGAGGGAATATCTGCAGCAAAACAGTATTTTCCATTGACAACAGTGCAATCCTACACATGAAAACCCAATAGGAGGACTGTGTGTACTAGACTTACATGATCAAGATCAAGGCAGCCAAAATCTCAGCATGGGTGGGTGAGGGCACATGAAGTCTTACTCCATCTGAGGAGCTATTGGCAGCTGCTAAACACTGGGTGATAGAGAGTAACTTTTCCTCAGAGATGTAATACCTTAGAGGCTACCTGTGCTCCAGTAGCTAGCCTAACACCCATGCACATACAGGCAGCATTAAATGAACCAGTGGATATTAAATTAAAGAAACAAAACAGTGCACATACAGTTGGGAGGAAAAATTAACGGAGATATAGGAGAGAATTGAGGAGGATAGATAAGATCCAAATATATTGTATGAATGTATGAATATGGAATGAAATATTTAATCAAAAACTTCTCCAGGTAATTCTAAAACCCAAGCAATATGGAAAAGCAATCCAGGCCACCCCCACCACCTCCTAAATACAAGTTCTTCTGAAAGATAATAATGTAGACTCTATTACCTCAGTGTAAATGATCTCACCAGAAGGCTAAAAATAAATGATCTCGGGCAACACAAGACTAATAGCAAGAGAAGGCCTTAATGATCTAAGATAATATGCTGAAACTTAATAGCAGACACAAATCTCTTTGAAGATGTGAGAGGTTATTATTCCAGCTTAGGTCACATTTCACAAGCCAAGCAATTCTACCAAAAGTGTTTTCCAGTACTGAGCCAACACCTGTCTTTCTGAAACTTTGTTCTAGTGCTTTGAATAAATCCAGACTAAAGTTGATTAATAAGAAACAAAACAAAACAAAAACATGCCCATCCCCAGAAGGAGACATAAGAATTAATACTACTTCCATCACAGTAGGTTTCAGTGGTTATAAGCTGTGCATCTGTTGAGTTTCAGCTTCTTCCTTAACCCAAAGATCCAAAGTCCATTCAACCAGACATCTCTCTGGGCTTTCTGTTCTCTACTTGTGCTGCCAGAGAATTTCAGCCTACTTCACTGAGCACTCATATTTTGTTCAGCAACTGCTATCTATATGTCACCTGTCAATTATTACTAGAGAGCCAGCCATTGCTATCTGTACACTGTCATTGCCTGTGCACTAAATTCCATCCTCTGTGCATCTATTCAAGGCCTGAACTCATTTTGCATTTATTCTTTCATGTTCATGACGATATATGAACCCCACATTTAGATCAATCACTGACTTTCAATTGGAGTATTTCTGCCCCCATAATTATGTGCTTAGTTGTTGCAACAGTTAAGATCTACCTCCTCCCACACCATTACCCCACTTTTACTGGTATTTAGTGTACAGAGGTTGTGGAAAACTGGCACTCCACCAATTACGTACAAGCACCAATGGTACTTTGTACCTCGACATTGTTGCCGGTGAAAACTCCTTTATTAGTATATGAACTTAGATGTTAAACTTCACTTACATATAACCTAAGGGTATTTTTTTTTTGCGAATTCTAACATGATACAAATTTTCAGAATTTCCTCTAACCTGTAAATCAAGAGGAGATTCTACTTTTCAAAATTGTAAAAATTGTTCGCTCTCTTGAAAATCACTTCTTCAATAATAAAACGACCTGCTTTGGATTTGAGCCACAAGTACTAAGTTCCTGTTTCAACCTACACTTTTGATTTCTATTTTTCATGCAGAGACAAGAACCTGACCACTTCATTACTTCTTTCAATAAAACCAGGCTCTAAGCTCTTATATATTGAAACTTATATTACATTAATTTTAATTATTTCACACCTCCTAAAACATATTAAAATTATGACATCATGTTGACTTGCTTTTCATATGAAATCATGAATGAAGACAGATTGTGCTAAGAATTATTCTTGTCTTCAGGAATTAGGAGGGCACTGCAAAATATCTGTTGGGAAATGAGATATTAGGACTAACAGTTTTGAGAGACAAGTATCAGTCTTTATTCAGAATGCCGTGAACTTTCTACCTGGAATCCTAGACATACCGTTTCAGGGTCCAGTTCTGATATCAATGGCACATCCACAGTCAGCCCCTAACACGGTATCCTCCAGGCTCAGGAGATCCCAGCATGCATTTCAGCCAAATTTACTCATTGATAGATTAAACACTATAATTTAGAAAATAATCGTGAAAATTACTTGTGTAATTCATTTGAAGTGAAACCTATAATCTCAACTGAGGTAGAATAGAAGAGTTTGGTCATTATTTTTAAACCTGTATTCCAACAAAGCTTTCAATATAGTGAGTTTGTTTTGCCCAAACAATGTTATGAAATGGCAGAGATTGAACACTACTATCTCTATTTACCAAGGAGCCTTCTTGAGGCTCTGAGAGTCTGACCAATTCAGAGTTAGCAAGAGAGAGCTGGAAATCAATGCCATGCCTTTAGAATCCAAAAAATGGTTCTCTTCTTTTTGATTATGTAACTGAAACCACTAACGTGAGAAAAACATAGCAAGAACAAAGTAAAGGGGGTCAATGTAAAATGCGAAAAATATAGGGACACAAATAGGAGAGTGGGAATGTCTGAAAGCCTAATGAATAGAATTCAATGCTGCCACCTAGGAGATGAAAGGAAAGGTTCTCTTTTGACATATGGAAATACACACATCAGCCTCATTGAATTTACAAGGCCCAAGTACAAACGCCTTGATCAAAAGACACACCAGTATGCTGCCCTCTAGTGCTGTAAAATGAGCAAGCATGCAGGTTGTTACTGGATTTGCTACCTACATTGTCTGAGTTCAGGGGAACAGATTTTAATACATTTTATTTTATTTTATTTTATCTTTAATGATGGACAGCAATGGTGTTAAATGCATCACTTCACTTTTACCAGTAAAGTAGTTCAATGGTAGGTTTCTATTGAAAGAAACATTTTGGCTACCATACAGTTCAAGAAATTCCTTTGACTTAACAACTACAGTATCACCACAATTGAAATTGTTAGTATTATTGTTTGAATTCTATTTTCAATCTACTTGAATGGACACAAGCATTCACACATTATACTTAGATTTTATATTCTTATAATTTCAAGGTTAAAAGAGCCTTAAAGGTTCACACCAAGACAAATAGCATGCATCTACTCAACAAATCTGAGCCATGAAAAGTTGTTGCCTGGAGAAAGAAAAAAAAATTAAAATTCTAAGACTGTCTAGTGTAAGTGAAAAAAGGTGTCATTGTTGATTTAGTCGTGTCTGTCAAGGAAAAGACAGTAGGATGATAGCCCCACCTGTGACATTTGTGCCATCCTTGGGTTAAATCGGACGACAATTCCTAAGCTCCTCTGATCTGCTTATTTCACAGATGAGGAAAGTGAGGTCCAGTGAGGTGGTTAAACAAGACTTACCAAAGGTCGTTAATGTGAACAAGTCTCCTGCACTAACAACAACAGAGCAAGCCAATATGGAGTTTACTCACGGGCTCTAAGCTTTCCTTAATTGCAAAAGGTTCTGTGAGCAATTAGCCAATTAAGCTACGACCAATTAAATTAGCCTCTCCCTCAAGCTGCTTTCTCCAAAGGCTGTCAGATCTTATTGTTGGCTGGAACCCTTTGAACCTGCTTCGCTTCCAGGGGTCACCTGCTCAATTCACAGATTACTTTTTGTTTTACTTTGTTGGGCTTTGTTCTGTTTTGTTTCTAATTGCTCAAAGACATGCCGCTAAATTTGATTGGTCTCCGGAATTTTCCCTCTAACAGACTGTCAAAGAGCTCACCGATGTTTGAAATCATACAAGGTCAAGTACGAAAATGTTCTGTACTCCAGGACAGTTTTCCCACTAGATGTAAGTTTCTTAGTTAGACCTCCAGGAAGAGTGCTCAAGATATTCCAGCCCAGACTTCAGAGAGTGAGAAGTGCTGTTCATTCTAACTGCAGGTTTTTCATAATTCTTTGTGGGTACCACTGTGTTTATAGTCATCCTTCCATGGAACAAAAGGCTCTGAAAGGCAGGAGTACAGGCAAGGCCCTTTCATCTTACAATTGATCTTCTTGAGGATTTGTTCATAAGAAACCAGAATTTTGCATTATGGAGTCATTTCCATGGTTACCTATTGATTTCCTATTGGAAGTGAGCTGTTTACAGGGGCGGCACTCCTTTATCGTGGAAGGTAAATCACCTCCCAGTGCCTGCTCTCTCCACAGCCTGAGGCACATAAAAGCCAGCTCCGCAAAATTACAAGAACAAGATAAATGATTCATGCAAGTTGGTTTTCTATGAATAAGTGATTAACCCTCTCTTTCAACCTTGCTAAGAAAATAATGAAGGATTAATGTCATTCTATGCAAACTGAAGCTCAGTTTCCTGAATTTTGACCTAAATTATAGGTAGTCGGGAGGCAAAATATACCTGAAAATTTTTGCTGTTAAAATAAATAACTAAAAGCTGCTACTGAATACCCAGGAATGACATTTGCTTTATAAACTTGACCTGCACAGACATGAGTTTGTGATTCCCCTGAAGGTTCTCCCAGAACCTCCTGTGTGTTCTTTCAGAACATACAAAGTCATCTGATCCTAATGGTATAAAGCAAAGGTCTCTTTTAATCTTTCATTTTAAATAGTCTAAATGTCAGCCTCGGCATCCTGAACTGATTACTGTGATGAAAACAAGACCCCTAGGATACCATTGTCTCAGTTGAATGAGAAAATACACAGATCATTCGATAAGTCAATTAAAAACACTCAAGAACCCAAGACAAACATCAACAAAATGACATTCCCTTAACTTGAAGGCAGAAAATAGACATACCCTTCATTAGAAGTGTGGCTCACCTCTGGACAAGAGGGTAAAGTCTCTGCCCAATGAACCCTTCATTTCACCTCTAACCTGGGGTTTTGAACATAAACTTTGCCCAACTAAATAATTCTATAGACGTCCCAGACTAGGATTGCCTTAGAGTGTAAAATGGTCAGAAAAGTCTTCTTGGACAGAAAATGTGAGGAGTGTTCTGAATATTTAGAGGAACACTGAAAAAAGCAGTAAGGTTTGAACAGATAAGAGAGGAAAGCTGTCATAGCTATTTAATGAACCATCACTGTGGAGCTTGGCCCCTCCCCCAATCCCTTTTACACCCATTAGCTTATTTCGTTTTTCCGCAACTATTCAATGGGGTGTGTGCACTATTAGCATCTCTTTTATCCAGGCGAGAGATGGATAGGATTTCGGTGCAGACTGTCTCCCAAATCTACAGTTGCATTCTGCTGCTGCTGGCATGGTGAGTACCATGGGGGGGGGGGGGGGGACAAATTACACAGCAAGAGACAGGCAGAGGGCACATCACCTAATCCAGGGAGGAGTCGTAAAGGCAGTGGGGGAAGGGCTGGGGAAATGGCATGAGGGTGGAGTATACAGAGCAGAGCTCTGAATGCCATTCTTCGGAGGATAAGAGGGGAGAACTGAACTCCAACTGAGAAGATCCCAATTAATTCAGGTGGCGCTGACCTGTGAGAGGGAAGAGGTCTTAATCACAAGAATGTGGAATGCTCATTATCCAACCTTTTAATTAGCAAAGACACTGCCCAGCCTGCTGAAGTGATCAGTAAAGAAATAAAATCTGATCATGCTGTTAAGGAAAACGGGTGGGGGGGGGGGGGGACAGAAAAGAAATAGGCATTCCTCTGATCTCTCCCAGGCAACAAATCTGTATTTCAGATGTTTATTTTCCTACCTTCCCAGTCCCCACTGGAGAGAAAACAAGCAAAAGATAGAGCAGATGGGACTAAAAACACAAAGAACCTGAGGAAAGAAATAAACAATAAAAAGCAAGGCTTGGGGAGGGGGTATAGTGAGAAGACATGGGGAAGAAGGACAAAGTACACAAAATGATTATCATCTATGCATCGTGAACGACATAGGCAAATGTTGGTGGAGATGCCTGGGAACAGTCAGTCACACTAATATTTCAGAAGACGGGTCCCCTCACAGAGCCAGATTAGGTGCATTGTCACTCAGGTATGAAAATATACAACGTAGGGATGGTTCAGTGGTGAAAAGCACTGGCTGCTTGTTCAGAGGACTGGGGCTCAATTGCCAACACCTATATGGTGACTCACAACCTTCTGTAACTCCAGTTCCAAGGGATCTAGTCTCTGTGGGCACCAGATACACTTGCAGTACATAGACATACAGACAGACAGACAAAACACCAATATACAAAAACATTGAAATATTTTAAGTTTAAAATAATCAGAAAAAGAAAATATAGGATTGAAAGACTGAGCCCCCATCCTGAGCTGAGCAAAAGTTTGTGAAATTCCAATGCCTTGACCTGGCAGCGACCTTTGCCACCACCCCCTTCTCCACTGCTCTTGCTAGGAAATGACTAACACAACCACCCAGTCCAGGGTCTCCTTGAAATCCCCTTGAGGAAACACCAGCCCAGCTCCAGAGATAAGAAGGTCTCCTTGGACAAACAGCCAGGGCCCTTCCTCCAGGAATTTACACCAATGTCTAAACTATTATTGAAGCCTATCCCAAAACGTATACAACCCAAAACTTTGCAAAGTTTGGGGTCACCTTGCCTCTCCCTCTGGTGAAGGCCACCCCACGTGTGTCACCCCCCCTCCCAAGTTGGAACAATAAATTCCTCTTGCTTTTTGGATCGATTCAGTATTTAGTGTCTGTTTCTCATTGAGGGTCTGAAGGGAAATAGGGGTTTATCCCTTCCGGGAGATGGGCCTTACAAGGATAAGCAAAGGCTCTATCATCTTCAGTTGGTATACATGTAAATAAAATCTAAGAAAGGACATTGGACTGGGAATCAGGAAGTGAGTCTCTCCTACCAAGAAATAAACAAAGCAATGGAGGGCCAACATTATGTTTCCCACTGCTGAGGAGGGAACGCCTTCTCTCTTTCCACTGCTAAAGGAACTCAACTGCACTTGAAACCTGCTCTACTACTCCCTAACTCTATGACCCAAGCAATTATTCTCTTTGCCACAAAAATAAATAGCACACTTGTTTGCTCTCAAAAATCACACTCAGCAAGAAAGACCAGATGAAACAGGAAGAGCCCACATTTGGCTATTCTACTTTTTGTAGAGTAGAATATGCCACCGCAGAAACAAGTGCCTCCTCCTTACCCAAAGGAGATGCCTTTGGTGTCATTGAGGAGGGAAAAAGAAGTTATGATAGTGCCATTCATGAAATAACATCTATTAATTATGCAAAGATGTCTAGCATAGCTTGTAGTTTTCCATACATTATTTCATTCAATTCCCCAGTAATTCTGTGTATTATTATTTTAGTTGCACAGATGAGAAACTGGAGCTTCGAATAGATTAAGTGACCTAAATCCCTTTGGAATCAGCACTGTGCTCTGAGCTACCTGCAAACCAGGAAGCTGATACAAGAACATAGCTGAAATCTTCTCAGTGCTTCTGCCCTGACCCCTCTCAGGGACACACAGCCCATGCAAGGAGTGCACATACACCAGACTGCACATACTCCTTAATGGCCAAGAATTATGTCCATTTCCTCTGGAAATGATTGAATGCCAATTTAAGAAATTTAGCTACACACCAGTGACTTGTGGGGCATTGCAGTGATGTGTCAATTGGAAAAAAGTGATATTTTTCATAACTTCAAGGAATTTATAACAGCATGAAGGTGGGGAATTGGCAAATAACAGAAAGTTAAGGAACCTTATGCTTCAATGTATCTGAACAGCACAGATGAACAAGAAGAGAAGGAAATGCATCAAGAGGGAGACAGAGGTGAGGGATGGAGAGTGTGGTGAGGAAGAGAGAGAGAGGGGAAGTGGGGGAGAGAGAGAGAACAGCTACAGGTCATGGAGACACACTCTGCAGCTTGCATTTCATTAGGCCAGACATTTCCTTATCTTTTATTCTCTCAACACCCCATATAATTGCCAATATTTCCATTGTATCCCTGTTTGCCATGTGTCCCCACATCACTTAGAATGACCTGGTCTTATACAATCTTGTTCCTGCTGTGACATGCCTCCTACCACACCAAATCCTTCCTTCTGCCTCAAACACAACAGTTCAGTGTTGCGGGCACCCATGCCCAGGACTTCTGGGGGCGGGGATAAACTGGCGCAGAATCAAAGACTCAGATTCCAGGGGTTTGGTAAATGACAAAAGCAGACTCATTTATTTAAAAAAGAGGGTGGCCCCTTTATAACCTCCATCCAGAGTCCCACTGGCTCCTGAACTGCAGGCTGCTGCAGCTTTTCCTCATTGGCTACCCGCGGGGGTGTCATCAATCTCCAGGCAGGTCCCAGTCGGTCTCAGGTCAGGCATGTGCAGGCACTCCTGTTGCATACAGAAGCCCAGCTATGCATGCTCTGTTGAACAGCAGGCCTTGCTTCTGCTCAATGGCAGACCTTGTTCCTCCTATAGTTCAGTTTTGTTCTCTCCACCCCGAATTCTCTTTTTCTCCTTATGGGTGTCTATGAACCCTGTTTCTTTCCCTCCCTCAACCTGGTCCCTATACAAATGTTACTACTTCAGAGTCGTTCTCCCTGACTCCCCTAACAGTACACTTCCACCCTCTGCTAAATGTATCCTTGGTCTCCTGGATTTTCCTGTGAGAGACTTATCATTAACTAACTTGCTTTCTTTCTATTTATACACCTGGAATATAAACTGCACAAAGGTGTGACTTGATTCAACTTAATACATCCCCAAAGTATACATAGTGTCCTACACACACTAAATACTCAAAAAAAAATCTATATATTTAGTCCTGCTTCAGACTTTGAGCCTTAAAATTCCTTCGGATTGTACCTTTACTGATGTATAGTTATCTACCTGGTGCCTTCTCATCACTTTCAAGAGGACTTCTTGGATCATCCTATTTACAATTGTTCTTCCCTGTATGCAATCACCCTATATCTACTTATTCTATTTTGTATTCTTCATGATCCTTCCTTGTCAATGAAATTTTATTATTTTTTTTGTTTTTGCTTTTGTTTTATTTTGTTTTGCTTTTTATTACCTACCACACTAAATCCTAAGCATCATGAGAAATAGAGCCACTGTGAGCAACTTTTTGTCATTCACTGCCCATGTAGAGCAACAGAAGCACAGAGCATGCAAAGCAATGAAAATCAAGCCAATAATTGAACAAGCATATTATATAGATCTCTTGTCATAATACATGTCCATAATAAATGCTTACTAGTTATGAATTATTTACTTTTTACTGGTATACTTTGTAAAGGTATAAATGGTAAAAATTTTAATAGGAAAGGAAGACAGGAAAGACAGCAAAAAGAACAATGTGAGTAGTTTTTCTTAGACTGTATCTCCTAAGGAGCTTAGCATGTAAGTCTCTGTGTTGGACAAAAATAGTAGAGATTGCCCTCAGTTAATTCAATGGCTTCTGGGAGATTCTTTCACTTTCATTCAAAAATAATCAAATAATCAAATGGTCAAAAAAATTATGCATTTGCTTTAACCAAATGCACAGCTCCCAACAACTTTCCATGATGTTCCCACTATGTGGCAGAATATTTGATCACATTGTGAAGCCCAAGAAACCGTAAAAACCTCTTTCTAATTGTAGTATGGCTCAGTCTTTAATCCTAGAACTTTTTGTTTATTATAAACAAATGGTTATGATGTGGCTCAGTTCTAAGCACACACCTTTAATCCAAGAGCTTTCTGTACATAGGATTAAATAAAATAATCCCAGGTTAAGAGGTGGAGCAAGAAACCAGCTGACAGGGATTTAACAGAAAAGAGGGACATTGAGCTGAGGGATATTTAAGACAGCATGGAGGAGTTGAGAGTTCTCCCTTTGAATTTTCTCCTTTGGGGTTTTCTCCTTCTAGACTTCTTCCTCTAGGTTCTTCTGAACTTTGTGGCTCTGTGCTTTTTTTCTCTAGGGTTTTCAGCTGAATAAGAACATCAGCTGGGAGCTTGGGAGCTTTCTCTACCTCTCTGAACTAGCAGGCTTTCACCCCAGCGTCTGGCTCCTGAGTCTTCACTGGTAAAATCAAATGACTGGGATATTTTAGTTTTATAAAACAGCACAACACATAAGTATTTCAACCTCAGGAATGGCATCTAACATACAGATTAATTTCTACTCATTTTAAAATTCTCTACACCAAACTAAGAAATGTGGTTATTTTTAATATACAATCAAAACTTAGGAGGAGTTTTTATGTGCCCACGCAGGACTGAGAGAAAACAAGAGATCAATCAATAAGTCAGTGAAGCTGGAAGTGCACTGTTACTATGGCCTTAAATGTGTATGTCATTAAGTCAATAATTATAGCAAGATTTATTATTCTAAAAATAATTATGTGACATAAATGAGCTTCTAAAGTGTAGAAAAAATGAAGACTATGCTTACATATCTTCAAGATTCCTTTATAGATCCCAACAGAAAAAGAAGGGTTACTTCTGGATCTTGTTCAAACTCTTCATGTTGATATAGGGGATTATTTGAACACAACTGCTATTGTTAAAAAGGAAAAGACAATTTCCATACTATAGTCACTTCTGGAATACTTCACAACCAGTCTTGAATAAAATAGGCCAGTAGCTTTAAAAAAAAAAAAGTTGCAAAGAGCAGTGAATCTTGATTAAAAACATCCGGATTCCAGTATTGACCCTTGGGAATGTTGTGAATGGGAGCAGTGAGACAGTGCAGTCGATGTTTGCTCACAGACCAGCACCCATTGACTGACTACTTTTGTCTGTGCTTCACCATTTTTCTTGAGAAGGGCAGATTAATGTGCTCAAATATTGAGTCCACCCTCTCAAGAGGACAAGCACTTTCCACAAAGATCCAAGGAAACTTCCAGCAATGGCCTTATGCAATGCTTAAGAAAATTAATCCTGGTGAATCAATCTCTGGCCATGCCAGCTTCACCAACCATAATGTGGATGTGGCAGATCCTGTGGGTGGCTGTGAGACCACATAGCTTGAATCCCAGTCTGCAAATGACTCCAGGGGAGACTTGCATAGTATTTGGAACACAAGTGCTAAATCAGCAACATGGAGTACAGTCCTGCTACGTCTGGTGACAGCTCCTGACTATAGGAAAGAGGACCTTATATTTCCCTAAAATTTCAACCTAAAAGACCTGAAGCCCAAGAACAGAAATCTCACACCCAGATTCTGACTTCTAAATATGCTGAGTTGCTATGTGTTCTTTACCTTAGTTTACACAGTACCTATGTAGCTTTTTCATCACTATCCTGAGAAAACAACTTAATGGAGCATGGAAATGTCCCTCAAAGGCATGTTCCCAGTGACACAGTTCCTCCAGATAAGCCCTACTGCCTGTTTTTCTGTAACCTCCCAATAATCACATTCTAAATCTATCAAGAAATAAATCAACTAACTTGTCAGAACTCTTAGGATCAAATCAATTCAAAACAGCCCCATCAGCTAGGAGCCAAGCTTTGTCACAAAGAGGCTTTGAGCATGATTTTAGATCCAAACCACAGCAGTGCCTCTATTGATAGCATTACAAATGCAGCGGTGATACACAGTGATAAGATTTGGAGGTTGCCAAAATAGGAAGGTAAGATTTAAAATATATAATTTTGAGGGATAAATTTGTACATACTTACTTTACAACTTTTAATATCTTTCTTCATGTGTACATATATACATATATATATGTGTGTATATAAACACATTCACATATATTCCACATATTTCAAATGTCCCTATGGGTTTTTGTATACATTGTATGTATGTGTGTGCCTGTGTTATTAAATTTATACTTAGGTTTGTGGGCACAAAATCCAGTGCTTTGTGAAATGGATGTCCTTAAAGTCATAGATTCCTATGACATACATGTGGAGAATACAGGAAGCAAGATATCTAGGAGACTGACCAGACTGGCAAAGGAGCTGCTGTCATAATGGATGTTGAGTTCTCTGGTCTCCCATCTAGTCATTTTGCTCAGATATTTGTACTTTTTTAATGTTTATTTGATTTTATCTTTAATTATGTGTATATATGTATGTGTGTATACATATGTGAACATGAGTACAGATACCCAAGGAGGCCAGAAGAGGGCATCAGATCTCCTGACTATTTTGTGAACTGAAAAGAAAATTCAAATTTCTACTAGAGCAGTATTTGCTCTTAACTTCTGAGACATCTTTCTAGTGCCCTGGCAAGCAATTTACATGATCCAGATCCTACCAAGTCTGTAGGGACACACAGACACATACAAACACAGATACAGACACACGCGTACACACATAAACATACACACACACACACACATTCTGCAATGGATTGTATTAAAAATTAGTCTCCATATCATAGTCTCAATATCAGAAGAAACTGGTCCACTGTCCAAATTTCTGACTCTGTTCCCTGACTTATGCTTTGTAATTTCTTATCTAAGCCTTGTTCATAACAATAGATCATTCCAAGAAGCTGCCAAAGTCCCTTACGGATCACAGTCAGCAACCATGATCTTCTTTGCTCTGGATATAACAAAAACTAGCACAGACTAGATTGAAAATGAGCTCTCTGTGGTCCTGAACCACTTGCATTTTTCCATAACAAAGTGTGTGTGTGTGTGTGTGTGTGTGTGTGTGTGTGTGTGTGTGTGTGT
>CAJQZJ010032121.1:308685-334582 GCA_907164525.1 Lophiomys imhausi
TGTGTGTGTGTGTGTGTGTGTGTGTGTGTGTGTGTGTGTGTGTGTGTTTTAAAATGTACCTCATACATAAGAAAAATGTTGGAGTCCTAATCTGTAGTTTCTCAAAATATGATTTTATTTGGAGATAGAATAATTAGAGAAGCATACCTTTAATCCCAGCACTCAGGAGGCAGAGTCGGGTAGATCTCTATGAGTTCCAGGGTGGCCCAGTGTACAGAGGAAGTTCCAGGACAGGCAAGGTTACAACAGAGAAACCCTGTCTTAAAAACCAGAAAAAAAGAAACAGATAAATTAATCTGAGGTCATTAGTGTGAACCCTAATCCAGTATACTGATGTCCATTATTAAATGGAGGAAATATATGTATAAATAGAGACACACAGAAGACTCACATGAAGATACATAGTGAACAAATCAAGCCATCTGCAAGCCAAGGAGAGAAGCCTGGAACAGATCTTTGTCTTACAACCCTAAGTGGGGGGAAAAAACAGTCTTACCAGATTTACAACCTCTAGAACTCTGAGTAATAAGTAATCCTATTTAATCATCCAAATGGTAGCATGCTGTTATGAATCCCAACATAGCAGGTATAATGTTCTCAACTTAAAAGCCCATTTTTCTGAGTATTCTCTTAATAAAATTTTGCAAAGACACAGTGCACAGCTTGGGCAGGCAGCACTCCCAGGGGCAGCAACATGGCACATTCCTAGCTGAGAGCTGCACTCTGCAGGACTTCACACAGTGCACCTAACAGAAGCAAAGATGCTACAAGCATGGTCTGCAACACCTGTTGTGAAGACCGAACTTCACATACAAATCTAGCTAACTTACCCCTAACTAAAAAGGGATGAAAAAATAAAGTTAGGGAGACACTGGCAGGCTTGTTGAATACTTTCAAGGGTGTACAGAACAGATTTTTTCATAACAAAATTACAAAGCTAGAGAATTAGTCTATGCTTTAGTGTTAGGAAACTCATTTGAATATGAGCTGGGTAATGTTTTGTCTGTCAGTGGAAGCCTGCTGGCTCTAGCTTCCATGAATTCGGCACTATTTCTGATTATGAGATTCAAACAGCCTGATAATTAAAGCTGTCTGAAAGTGGATTCATTTTTTTTCCTCTATAACCCTGGCATAGGGCTTTTCAATGAAGATTAGGTTAATTTATCCATCCACCTGAATAATAAATATTTACTGAATATTAAGTAATGTCCTGTGTATTGGAGAGTTATAAAGAACAGTAAAAATCATTTCTACTTTGCCCTCAATGTTTAGACCCAACTAGGAAAGGCACAACAGACAAAAAAAAATTGTAGGACATAAAAAATTTTTAGTGTTACAAAAAGTAGTCAAAATGTTACAAAAGTCCAAAAAAAAAATGGGATGATAATGTTATAGGAATAATGACATTTATGCAAGGCAAAGGTGGGTGTGTGTGTGTGTGTGTGTATTGTATCTTTACTATATATAGATAATGAAAGAGAAATAGACAGACAGACAGACAGACAGACAGACAGACAGACAGACAGACTGACTGACTGACTGACTGACTGACTGACTGATGGATGGAGAGAGACAGAAAGAGAGAGAGAGAGGGAGAGAGAGAGAGAGAGAGAGAGAGAGAGAGAGAGAGAGAGAAAGATAGTAAGGTAAGTAGGGAGTTTGAAATTACACTTAGGGGCGTTGGAGAGATGGCTCAGAGGTTAAGAACACTGGCTGCTCTTCCAGAGGTCCTGAGTTCAATTACCAGCAACCACATAGTGGCTTGTAATCATCTATAATGGGACCTGGTGCCCTCTGGCCTTCAGACATACATGCAGACAGAACACTGTTTACATAATAAATGAAAATACACTTAGAAGGTCCACGTATGGAACATTGGTAGAGGTTTTAACTGTGCACCAGAAACAGAACTTCCTGCAGGTCAAATAAATGACCTATACATGTGTCCACAGAGAAATGCCAGAGGTGAGAAGACTTAGTAAGTGACTTCTGATATCTCCTTCCCAACCCATGAAAGTCTACATTTGTACAAAGGAAAACAAGTCCTTATCATAGACAAGACAGGATCAGAGTGTAGGCAGGTTACAAAATATTCCCATGAACAGGGCCATAAAATTTAAGAAACAGAAAATCTTAGCCCAAAAGACTATTCCTTCTGAATCTCCTTCACAAGAAGCAAATTCAGAAACTTCATGAACTTATTTTCTTAAAAATGACAGTTTCTCAGCAGGACATAACACTTTATCTTTTTGCCTTTCATTCTTTGGAACATAACTGGTAGACTTACACATTACCCGATGGTTTTATAAAAATGTTGAAATGTGGGGATGGAGGGGGAGAGCAAAGACATAGCAACTGCTAAGAGCCCTTGCTCCAATCATGAGAAACAGAATTCAATATGAGCACCCACATAGCAAGCTGAGTGTTCTGTATCCACCTATGACCTCATCTCTGAGGTGGGAAGATGGGTGGAATCAACTAGAGTTTACTAAAAAGCAACCTAGATGAGAAAATACAAGACCAAAGTTGAGAGAAAGAGCTTCAATCACAGAAATAGGTGGAAGGCGATTGAAGAGGATATCCAGTGTACTGGGATCTGCAGGCCTCTGTGTGTGCACACAAGTACATGCATGTGCACACACATATGCACAGTTACACCAACGCAAATAAATAAATAACCTTTTGTAAAATTCACCAAAGACGCTTCATTTTTGCAGCAGACAAAAGCTACTACATAAATCTACAACTGACTAAAATGCAGAGTGTAATAGGTTAGAATTAGTAAGGATTCTTCAAGGACATGAAGATCAGCCTAGCACCTGTGGGCACTTGGCATGGGAGCCTATGAACTAAAAACAGGGTTTATGGCTAGCAGTTGTTTTCAGCTGCTAATAGCCTTAGGACACGGACAGAGTCCAGATTGGATTGGGGCATACAAAAGACGCCCAGTGGAGACATGGCTACAAAGCCACAAAAGTCACAGGAATTGCATGTTGCCTCCAGCAAGTTTGAGAATCCATGGGACATTTCAGAAGACCACTAGACAACCCCTTATATAAACTTGGGGGCTTCACATGACTCTCTCTTGCCCCATGATGGAGAAGAATAATGAATCTCCAGATTAAGCAATGTAGGCCTTATGCCCTGATGCCACAAGAAAACAGTAGGAGCAAAGAAAAGAGCTCTAAACTGCAGACTGACAGCGAAAACTGCATAAGGTACATTAACAAATGAGCGAAGGCTGAAGCAAGCTCAGGCAGAGGAGACCATAGAAAGTTGAGACTGGTGGACACCAGGGAATTGCTATTATAGACTTTAAATCCTGACCCGCGAAGAACGCACGGGCTGATGAGATTGTGGAACTGATCACACAAACCTGCAAAGCTAAGCCTGGAGGGAGCTGAACCGAGCTGAAGATAATTCTGCCATAATTGCCAAAGCTATACTTTTAACCAAGATTCCAGAATGAACCTGCATTGGGGAATTTTAATATCCTTTCAAGAAAATTAAATTAGGGCTGACTAAATATCCTTAGGTATGAAGTATTTGTAGGTAGGTATTAGATTATAGGTATTAGACATTGTAGGTTATAAGTGTTTTATAGGTAGAGATTGTTATGTATTAATAAATATAAGTGATTTAAATAAAAAATTCTGTCACAAAGGAGAATAAATGACTATTGGGAACTGAAACCCAATTGTTACCTCTACAATGCAACCCTTATATCTAAGGCTCAGAGAAAATTCTGGAAGATGGGGCAGAAAGATTTTAAAAGCTATAGGACTAGGAATTCTGCTGGTAGACCTGACAGAGGTGCACCATGAAATATCAACACTACAGTTGTATAAACAGGGACTACGTAATGATTACCATGAAATATCAACAATATAGTTGTATAAACAAGGACTACATAATGATTACCATGAAATATCAACACTACAGTTGTATAAACAGGGACTACGTAATGATTACCATGAAATATCTACAATATGGTTGTATAAACAAGGACTATGTAATGATTACCATGGCAAAGTGGGTTAGAAAAAGGTCACAAGGCCCCACCACTGAATGAAAAGATAGGGGTAATCAATTACTTCTGAAAAAGGGAGAATCAGTTTTCCCAAGGAGTAAGCCCCCTGATAGGTTAACCAAACATGTGTGTGTGTTTCTGTGTGTGTATGTGGTGTGTGTGTGTGTGTGTGTGTGTGTGTGTGTGTGTGTGTCTCACTTCTTCAATAAATCCAGAATCACCTCTAACACCTCTAATAAGCTAATAACTTATTAGCTAGCTGATTCCAGAGGATGGAAGAGATGTAAACAGAATTCTACAGAGAGTGTTCAGTATTACAAACACATAATTATATATGGGCTGAGCATAATCCTCTAGCTCTTTCAGATTTCAGGCTATCTTATGAGGCAAATTGTAAGCAATGCTTTGATCCTCCCCACAGCCTCCAGTCAATGTCTTTATGATACTCCCCAAACCTCAAGGCATGTCTCTGAAACGCTAATACATTAAAGGGAAAGGACATTTGGAGTAGGATGGTGCCCGTTTCTCTCTCCACCCGCATACTTATTGGTACACTGCAATCTACATCTACCTATCATCTACTTTTAGGCTGTGATACACTCCAGGTCTAGATCAGCTTTATCTCAGTCACTGGTAAGGGATAACTCCAACTACTGTGAGATGGAAAAGAAATTCAAAAATTAGGGTTAACTCCGAAGCGTAGTGTAGCTGTGACTTGTTTTGGTTTTTGCATAGGTCCACAATATAGAAAAGTATTTTTTCTTTTTCTTTTTTTTATTTTGTGAATTTCATATCATGCACTCTGTTCCCTCTCATCTCAGACCCACTCTCCACCCTTGAAACCTCTCCCAACATAAAAAAAAAAAATCTCATTGTAGAAGCTGTAGTATGTCTCAATGTGTCCCATAATATTCTCTTTTGTCCATACTTTTTTGGATTCCTTGGTCTGGTATGAGGCCTCTGGCTTCTGCTACTTTGTCTGGACTGGAACCTCACTGGGACTCCTCTTAGATATCCTGTTCTTGTCTTGTTTCATAGTTATACTGTAGTTTTGTGTCTGTGAAACTGGCCTATTCATGCACTCCAGCAGTTCATCTATGGGGTGTATGTTGAGGTGGGTTAACTCAAAGCACTGATTCTGGGCCTGAAACCCCCACATCCAGAGCCAGTTCCACTGTGCTATCCAGGAAAGGTGCAAGGCCTGATATCCCAAGCGCTGCAGGAGGTAAGGGGTTGACCAGTATTCCTGCTTTCAGGACCAAATCAGGGCCACTCTCCTGCCTGGAACCTCTGGCAAGGGCATCAGAGAGTAGAGTGTATCTCTCTCCTGCCAATACCACCACCAAGCACACAAAAGGCGTGGATGACTCTCCAATATTCACAGCCTCAGGGCTGGCTCACCCACAACCTCCATGTCCAGGCCCAGGCAAGGATCTTCCTGTCCTGGGAGCTCATCTGGTGCTTGCCTGGTGCTGGATCGGTGGTCATCACAGGCTAGCTCCCTGTCTAGGTCCCATGGTGCTAAACTGGTATTGGTCTCAGGCTTTCTTTCTTCCAGGAATGTTAGGCTACTATTCATTCAGATTTTCATAGATCAGACCACTAAATGTAGACTTAGTCTCTTGCCTCTCTGCTCCACATGTGACATAGCAGCCAGATCTTCAGTGCCTCTATGGGCAGGCAGAAGGTTTTTTTGTTTTGTTTTGTTTTGTTTTAAGAAAATGAAATCATACTGCTATTGATTGTATAGAGCCATTTCTTAGTGCTCTTTTATGACCACTTAAGAAATCACAATGAGAATTAACAAGGCCAAACAAAAACCACTGGTAATTAGCTAGGGTAAAAACAAACTTTGAGACTATCAAATGCAAAGCAAGACTCTGACAATGAATTGCTGCCTTCATTGAATCCTGCTGAGGCAGGGTGGGGGGAACTTGGTGTGAAGGTGTACATCACTTTGTCATTTTGCCTTGCAGGAAGATTAGCCCATATTCTGTTGGCTGCCATAGTCCCTGGGATGGGGGTCCTTCCAGTCATCCCACTCCCACACTCTGTGCAGAATTTTCTCCTCACTCTCTTCATCCTTTTGTTCTTGATTTTCTGGTGTCAGCTTAGCTATTCCCTGATCTGGTATTCCTCCATATTTCTGATGCTGTTCATACCAGTCACTCACCATTGTAGCTGCCAGGCTTGGATAACCAGATCCAAATACTTTGGTTTTGGCCTTATTCTGGGTGAGTATGAAGGATTTAATGGGGCTTCTCTGGAAGAGATGGGTGAGAAGTTGACTCCTGTCTTGGAGTCTTTTTCTTTATCTTATCTCCTGGTGAACACTCTCAATCTCTTCTAAGCTGATACCAATCTACCTCTGAAGGTGAAGAAGGTAATATTAAGGAACCACTTGACCACTTTCCACAGCAGATTTCAGTGCCAACAACCTATGTTCCACCTCACCCTTCTGCTAGTAACTCTCTATTTCAGCTTGTCTTTGACATGTCACATTAATAAAATTTGGAGAGACCGTAGAAAAGCTAGAAAGGTTTAAGTTTTGTTTTGTTTTATACCTGGTTATGTATGTAATTAAGGAACCATTCACTCAATAACTGTTTTTGGTGCTGTCATATAACATGAATGGTGTCAGATGTAAGAGATACAATATTGAATCAAACTATATTCACTAAATCCTTGGTGTTGTGATGTATGTGGTCTAGAGAGTTAAATACTTGAGTTAATATAAACGGCATATAAAGAAAGTACATTAATCACGAGCAAGTCAAATTGATGGATGGATTTGGGGGAAGGGCAAGGAAAATGTGCATTACAAAAGAGGGAGCTCCAGTTTTGAGACTGCATGGTAACATAAAAAAAAATAGATGATTTGAAAAACTGAAGGGCCAGTGAAAATAGCCACTGAAAAATACAAAGTATGGACGTGAACGTCACAAATCATAATGAGCTGGTACAGAAAAGGCACCAACAACACTTTAACTATAAAGTACAAGATATATTAGGAGATAGAGAGATGATAAATATATACAATTCATTTAAAAGAACTCCCCCAAACACAAAGACACTACAAAAATATTAGTTGACACTGCACCATACTTAGAAAAGCAGAAAAAGAAAATAATAGCACCATGGTGACTTTTTTTCAAGTAAGATTATCATCAACTTGAAAGAATAAAAGACAAAGGCTCACCATGTTTAAAGAATTTGCTTTAAAAAAATAATCACAGTGTTTTCCAGAAATACCCAATGGTGTAAAATCATCTATGATTTGCAATGCTAGAACCCAAGTGATACTTATTGTACAGGTAAAATGATAGAACAACAGCCACCAGGTTGCCTAGAAACAACTAAGAATGCAGACATCTAATTCCACAATGTCAGGGTCAAATTGTTAAGTTCCAACCACAGAAACTGTAAGCAGATTTTGTTATACCTAAGACTTCCACCATACAATCTTTATTTTATTTTGAATTTGTATAAAACTAAAAGATACTAGAAGGACTAATAGGAATTTTTTCTTAAGAACACTACAAGGAAACTTTCTAATAAATTCATAAATGAGGGTGAAAGAATGTTAACTCAAATAAGGATAATAATTAAAAAGAAAACAGTCACAGTTCTACAATTTTGGACTAATATATCAAACCCAAACCCAAAGGAGAGGAGAGAAATGAGCTGGTACACCATAAAGCACAAAGTGGGCAAAGGCATGTAAACAAGATAAAGTATATGAAGTGGCAGACCTATGGACTTGTATGAACAACAAAACAAACAAACAAATAAACAAAAACCACAACCACCTAAAATTGAAGTCAGAGAGAGTTTAAAAAAACAATATGCCACATAAAATCATGATGGAACAGAATAGGCCAATGTAAACTTTCTCCTTTCACAAAGTGCAAAACCAAGTTAATAACAACAAATAAGGGGGAACAACAAGGGGTAATCTATTGCAACTTTATCGTTACTCATCTTATAATTTACAATATCCATGCATAGTACTAGTAACAGGAAAAAATTAGATTTACAGTAATGAGACAGCTGTCTGGAATGTTTACTGGAAAAGTGGCTAAATATATACCAAATAAATTCTATTAATAGATTTAAATACAAAACTAAAGCCATTCAAAACAGTAAATTGAATATTTAACAAGGATCTAGAAGGGAAAACTAGAAGTAATTTCAAAAACATTAAAGGAAAAGATAGTTATTACATCACTTATAAATTAATACATTTCTGAAAGTATGCCCAAAGTGGGCAGGAAATCTGACTCCTAACCAAGGAGCTATTCGCAGTTAATAGCAACTAAGAAAGGTGAACTCAACTTTCTTCAATGGAATGACATTGGATGCATCAACCACACCCCTGGGAAGATCTCATACTCAGGAGTCATTGACCTACACAAATCAGATTCCATGTGTTTTGTATTTTGGGGTGTATATCTATGTGTTCTTTTTGTTTTGTTTTCTTTTGGGCTTAGTTTTATTGTTATAAAAGAGAAAAAGGATATGAACTGGAATGAGAAAATCTAGGAGAAGTTGAATAAGGGGAAGAATATAGTCAAAATATATCATATGAAAAAAATATTTTAATTATTTCATAATGATGGATGACTCACAAGATAGTCCAACTTAGTGGAATAAATGTCTGAGAACACATTAAAGTATTAATACAACCCATCATGAGAAGCATGAAAAAATAGGCATTCATAGATTATATGAAGAAACCACATTGCAAGATTTCTGTGCATGTAAAAAAATGCATACTATATATTCTTGGTAAGCAAAACATTTAAATTAATAGATTATATATTAATTTCCTTATGGGAAAAGAAGGTAAATTATTCCATTTTAAATAATAAATAAAATTATTTAATTTTAAATAATTTAAAAATCATTATTTAAATAATAATAAATATTATATCTAAAAATAAATAAAAACATAATCTTAAATGGAATAATATAATAAAGTGAAGAAAATATTGTAAACAATATGAAATGTATTCATTCAATTACCAAGTTTTGAAATATGGTTATATATGAAATATAAGACACCAATGAAGGGTAAATGAATACATAATAAAGACAAAAGAATCAAGGCCAAATGCCTGTTTGGTTTGTTTCTAATTTTCACACTAATTAATTAACAGATTTATAAATCTAATTGTCTTCTTAAAATATGCATCCAAGGGGCTGGAGAAATGTCTTAGTGGTTAAGCACACTGGCTGTTCTTCCAAAGGACCTGGGTTCAAATCCCAACACCCACATGGCAGTTCACAGCTGTCTGTAATTGCCTGGTGTGGTTGTGCACTCCTTTAATCCCAGCATTTGGGAGGCAGAGGCAGGCAGATCTGTGTGAGTTCAAGACCAGCCTGGTCTACAAAGTGAGTCCAGGACAGCCAGGGCTGCACAGAGAAACCCTGTCTTGAAACACCTCCCCCCAAAAAAAATGCATCCAAGAAAGCAGGGATTAGGTCAGCTACATCCCCCTTGGGTTCCATGGTGAAGAAGTAGGGTCTCTCCCTTGGATCCCTGAATGCCATTACAATATATCTGCCAATTTTCCCAACAGTAACTCAAGAAAAAAACAAGAGGAAAAGCCATGTTGAACTTTAAGACATCTTCAAAAGTCACACTGTGTTTGTTCCAACAGTGGCTTTTGTAAAACTTGTCAGCCCTGTCCAGTGTGGGAGACAAATAAACTAAAGACTGGGTGTTATAAGCCTGCCTACTGATTAACAATAGAAGATCATACATATTTCCTCTGGTTACTAAATGTTTATTTAAGACCTATAGTGTATCATCTAGAGTTCTTGTATACTACTCTAGCAAAATGAATTAAAGAACAATAAAGTTACAATTCTTTATCCTAGAAATATTTGTGGGCCACTTAAGCAATGATAAGCTTAGAAGTATATTTGATAGCCCCAGAATTGTCTATTGATTTCAAATAATAAACACAATGCCTGTCCCAGAATATCTGCATAAATTTCTCAACAAGGCCAATATTGGAGACTTACTAACCTAAGAATCTCTGACTAGTGCCCAAAAGGCTTATGTTTAAAACCTGTGGGAATTCTCTAGATTGTCCCACACTATATACAACAGATGATTCTTCTGTCCACTACCCCACAGTGTGTGTTTAACTTTGTATACTATCCAAGCAAAACTTACTCATAGAGTATATGTTGTGTCAGGCACTATTTCCATTTTAGGGGGACATTCATTGCCTTCTTAGGAAGCAAACAAGTTGCTATTGTTTGTTATTGGTGTCACAAAGTGAGTAAGCAGAGGTCATCAGCTGACGATCCTTTGAACGTAGTAGGGTGAGAAGAATAGGATGCCCCTCTGAGATAATTCTAGAGCTGAGATCTGGAGAAGCCATCTTTTAATAGTCCGGGAAAATCATAATACACCTAGCATTTCAGAATGCCAAATGTCAAGCAATAAACATTCTTCTCGGATGGCTGTTTGGCTGAGTTAGGGAGAAAAGAAGTAACAGACTTAAGATGCTAGGGTCAAATCGTTCAGGGTCTCAAGGACTGGGTCAAGGAACCCAGAATTTACATCCAGCACATTAAGACACAAGCAAGTGGTTTCCATCAGACAAGTGACAAGGTCGAGCTTACAGAATACTTTGCAACACATTTTTTAGACAAGTGTGTATGGGGTGCTATGTTTGTGTTGCTTGTGAGTAAGAGGACAGTCAGGGTGAGGAAATGATGAAGCCTGATTTGGCCCATGCAGGGATTAAACCCTTGGCCTAACTAATTAGAACAGTGTCATTTATATGGGGCTCTGAAATAAATGTAGCTGTTGCTGCTGATAGTTAGTTTGTCCTCATTTACTGCAAGTGAAAGGTCTTATTCTTCATGACTCATCCACAAATCCCACTGATCTCTCTAATTAAAAAGTTTTCAAAGAAGTTAATACATTAGTTATTATGATCCCAGACACACCAGGCATAAATCCTTCCTCTAACATATATATGGGTATTCTTCAATATAATTTTCATGATACCATCTGTCAAGCTCTTTTCTCAACCTTTGTTGATGAAGTGACTGTCCAGTGATTATGAATATGTATCTGGCATCTTTTTAAAACAAATCCTTGACAGATAATCAAGAACAAAGAGTCATAAAAAAATGTGTCAACTGAAGGGTTCTATGGACCACAGGCATAGGAGTATACTGCAGGTTAGTCTATTTTACAACAAAATCAGTGTCACAAAGAATGGGGGTAAACTGAATTTGTAGCCACCCTAGTTCTCAGTAAATCAACTTACTCATTTCAGTAATCTTTCTAGGCATGTAATGTTTCATCAGAATAATTGCTCATATGTTGTGAACTATTAAAGGAGAAAAAGGCAATTCTGTAATTAAGCCATATCTCCACTCACTTTAGCTCTGTCTATCTAAAACCTCCAAAGGTGTATCTATCCTGAGATGAAATATGTAGTTAATCCAGCCATATGACCTATTCATATAATTATGAGCTGGCCTCTGGTACGAAGTGTAAGAAAACAAGGCTGTGTCCTGTTTGCTTGTTTACTCTCCATAACTAAATTAATAAACAGAGAGAAGGAATTCAGTGCAAAGGGTTTGTTCTAAAGATACCCCCATTAAGAAGCACTTAGAAAAATAAAGGGGAAAGGAAATATTAGGAGCCACTGTAGACAACTGGTGCTCAGTGCAGCCTCGGCTAATTCTCAGGGACCCAAGTAAAGAACACCAAGGAATTGCTTCTGAAAGACAGGGAGCTGAGGGACTTATCCTACTTTCCACTGGTTGAAGATTGCCCCCAGGATATTTACTCCCTCAGAGTTCTGTGCTGGCTAAAAGGTACACCAAGAGCTCCCGGGGCTTAAGAAAAAGCCCTGAGGCAAAAGTGCAGAGGCAGAAGATGCCTAAGGTGGGATGCAGATGATTTGCATGGAACCTGTCCAACACAGCGACAGCTGAAGTTATTGGTGAATCAAGAGTTTATGGGGGCACAAAGAGTATCTACTACAGCAGGAAAATGATGCTGCTAACAAAAGCAGTGGAAATATGAGTAATCATCCCACTCAGTATCATAGACAGAGAGATCAGATGATACAAGTCTTGCGATTTTCCAAGTATTAAATGAACTAAGTACTGCCTGAACAGTATGGGACCATGCTCCAGTGGAAGACAATATGGCCAGCTCTCAAAGAGCTTTAAACTCTTAGAGATTGTGAGCAATTGCAGACATGTGAATATGCAACATATCTATCCAGAATTAGTGGGTTATGGTATCAAGAAGTGGATAAGACTCCATTCTATACTCAGGCAGACTAAAACAAATCAAAGACCTGCAGTAAAAACATGGACAAGATGCTTATTCTCTACCTCATAATCTCTTCACATGATTGTGGTAAGAGTTTTGTTTATTAAAATATCTAGTTATGATATGAGAATGTTTTTATCTTAGGTGTGGGGCTGCTTCAGTTTGTCCACACCTGCAAACTATTATTGTGCCTCATGTTCTGGCAGTGGCATGGCTTAGCCAGGTGCAGAAAGTTAATTCTGTGGACTTGAAAGAGGGGTATAAAAAACCAGAGCCCTGAGAAGTAGTGGCTCTCTGAAGAAGAAGCTGTTGTTCTCCCTACTGATGCTTCCCCAAACTGCTGCTGCTCCCCCAAACTGCTGCTGGTTCATCCTGCTGTTGTTCCTGGTTTGATGGATGACTGTGTAGGGTGTTCCGGGTTTGCTGGACTTCTGAATACCCTGACTACTGAGATTGGTATTGCCAAAGAACCTGATGACCCTAATCAGCAGGAAGTAGCTCAAAGAGAACTCCACCATTTGATTAATAGTGTCTGCATTGTATAGTGGTTGTGAGGATCAAATATACATTTGATAGAGCACCAGTCCTAGTGCCTCTCATATAAACCATAAGCACTAACTTGAAGAAATTTAACAGTGGCATGAGAACCAGAACAGAAAAAAAGAATTCCATCTTCATATCAGACTCTCCTATATAATCATGTCTATCCCATAGCCCTAGGTTTGTTTTAGTGTTTTCTTGATAATCTTTAAAAGTAACAACTTCTGAAGAAGAGTTATCCAGTTGAAGACCAGAAGATGGACATTTAAAGGTGCAGAAAATGCATGGAATTATGAGCAGTAGTGATCTAATTTCAAATCCATGTATCTTGTTGGTGCACTACCAAGGGAAAACCTCTTATGAGTTCCACCATTCAGTTTCCTCACCTATAAAATGGGATTTACAGAGCTTCTGTGTAGAGTGAAGGAAATATTTCTACAAGGTCCTAAACACTGTCATTCTGCTGCTTCTGATGGGACTTGGTCCTTGTCCAGTACTCTCCCAGGAAGCTACGACTTTGTCAGTCACCAAGTCAGATGTGTACGCTTCTCCACTGGAAGGTCCAGGCAGAAAAGGATGAAACACGGAAAGGGATCCATGCTACACAGTATTGTAAAGAGGCAGGAAAAAGATTTTTTCCACCACCACGTGTATAACTCTTTTAGCTAAGCTATCAGGAGCTTTGGGTAACCCAAACCCTTGCTGTCCTGCAGGGTAAGGTTACTGCTCTTTTAGCTAAGCTGCTGTTCCCAAGCCAGACAGCAGCAGGGAGGTTGGGAGTCCTGAGCTGAGCTAAGCAGCCACCAGTTGAATCCAATGGCTGCTTCAGGAATAGCCAACAACCAGAAGCTACAGATGAACTATGGTGGATGGTGCAGGAGACATGGGAGCTTGAGAGGTGGTCAGAAGGGTGACTGGTAAGAGTAATTGAGATGCTCAGAGATGAGACCCCACTGCTGGCAGTAGGAGACCTAGCTAGGCAGACAGATCAGCAAAAAGTTCTTCCTTACCAAGCCCAAAATAATCAGCCAACTCTCAGATGATCGTGGTGGAGGAATGGAGAGAGAGAGAGAGAGAGAGAGAGAGAGAGAGAGATTATTTTATGAAAGAGGACATTATAAACCTTGGGCAGTGGGGAGGGGTTTTGGAGGTGAATATGTTCTATTTGCTGGGGTTGTAGGTACCAGGGATATTTCATTTACATGCAGTAGCATGGTCCTATCAGAAGAATGAGAACAAAGTACCTAATTATCACATGGGCAGTGGGGGTTGGGGAAGAAATCCAGGTGTGGTTAGAGGCATGAACAAAGGTCATTGGATAAAAGCCAGGGCATCAAGAGATCTTACTAGCATGAGAGGTGTTTTCAGGTGATTGCTGGTCAGATTCCTTGTCAGGAGAAAGGCTTGGGCCTGTCACTTCCCTGAGGACTACATGACAATCCTCAGATAGAGGGTGTTGGGTTTGGGTTTTCCTAGATCAGGCAGCAGAGGGAACCCCACTGGGAAAAGAGAATCTGTCATTTAGTACAGAGTTCAGGGGCTTTCCAGTAATGCCAGACATCAGCTTACTAGCAAGGTCCAACACAACACATTTTAAATTTTCAAAATGTTGTTTATACTATTAATGATCCATCCCATGGGCACTGATTAGGCATCTACTATATGAAAGGCATTACACATGGTTCTGGGAATTAAAAGCTGTGGATAAGGTACAGTCCCAACAGTCAAAAGTCCTACAGGTTAATATCATTAATACTTAAATCTACCTATGTAAAAGAATTGAAATTAGTAAGTTAGCCTCATATCAATTTCCATTACCCTAATATCAATGAGAAGGAATGAGATAGACTAGAGGGAAATATAAACCAAGATGGTTAACTCTGAGCCAGAGTTCCTGGAAATGCAAGATAATGAATTCCATCTAAATTCACATCTGCTCAAGGGTAATCAGAAGTCTACAACCTGAACTGAATTCAAAGAAGGTTTCCCTCGGGGACTGAGAATGCAGAAGGGGAAACCCTACCTGTCCTGGTTTTGGAACAAATAACAATCTGCTCTTCCCCAGACTTAATTCAAGTGAAACCAGAATGAGATGCCTATCAATAACAGCACAGAAGTGAATTATGTCATTCATAGAAAGAGAGAAATAAATGAGGTAATGGTAGGGATTACCTCATCAGGTGGATGCATTTATGGCCTTGCTCCTTCCTATGTCACTGTTTTGCTGAAGTAGAAAAGAAGTACTCCAAAGAGAGAGGGATGGGGGCTAGCTTCCTGACAGCCTTGCATCTCAAGAATGACTCTCAGCACTTCACCGGCGTGCATTCTCCTTACAGATACTCCTTCCTTACGTCTGTAGGACTCTTTGTACTGCACAAGCCATTTCAGTGTCCACTGTCTCACTTAGTTCTCACGATGTGATGTGAACCTGTTGTGCCCACTCACAGAGGGGCCTCTGTGACTCAGAAAACCAAAGCCACCTGCTCAAAGCCCTCTATCAAAGAGTGAAATGCTCAGACTGGAATACACACCTCCCAGTCTCACTTCCAAGGCGTTTCACACACTTGAGTGATGACTCTGAGAGAAACGAAGGGGTCATCAACAGAACTGGATGACAATGACAACAGAAACAATTGTACACCTGGAGACATTGAGAGAACTTCCTGAAATCAAAATTACTAGCCAATGATGGGGGTGGGAGCATGCCTCTAGCTCTGTCTGTGCCATCCTTCCAGAAGCCAGATAAGAAATCTGTTATGAACATCAAGTCTTCTCCATGAAAAGCACCATTAGATTCAAGACAGTAAAATTCATTGGAAACTAATTGGTGAGTAATAAAGTTGCTAAGGTTTATGAGCCTTTCACTCACACTAATACAGACATACAGTGTCAACAATAAAATTGTAACTACTGACAAACTCTAGCCTTCTGTGGAAGGGAGGGGCATCCCTTTTCTCTTGGCCTGGAGGCAAAATAGCCTTACCCAATTTCAGAAGTGACAAGATCACTTTCTCTCTTGTGAGAGCTTTAATAGTAAGTAGAAAGAACAGCTTCACCCTTGGAAATAACCTTTGATTATTGGATGATGGGACAAGAGGAGAAAAGTGGATGGCTCTGCTCTGGTTAAATTATAAACATTGGCAGAAGTGAACATGTAGCAGCAAAGTACCCATAGGCCAGAGATAAGAGGTGAAGGCAGAGTCCCTTCACGCCCTAAGCTCCTTATCCAATTGTTCACTACCACAGGGAGGTGCCAGAAGAAAATAAGAGTTTTGACAAAAAGGACAAACCCCCTATGATGGAAAGAATGTAGTAACCTTCTTTATACACATTCAAATACCCATAAATGAATAAATTCATTGAGTACTGATAAAAATCTATCACCAACTCTCTCTGTTCTTCCTTACTTGGTATTGAGTTGATCTTCCCCATTGTCCTAAGAGAACCAATCATTTCTAGAAGCCAGGGTTGAATAGTTCTACCAAACCTTGGAACCCCAAGAAGGAGGATCCAGTCTTCATGCCCAAATGACACAGCATACTTTGAAGACTTAGAATAAAATAATGTAGTATATAACATTAATAATTTATAATATCAATTATAAATTAATAATAACTGAATGAGTGGCTTAACTAAAATAGATGGCTACATGCCATGCCCCTCAGATCAAAATTACAAATTCAGTTCACATTTCTGAATTGCTTCATATTTTTATGGGACCGTGCATCTGGTAGCCATACACTAGTTCCCTCAAGTCTTTATAAGATCCTATAGATAAGTTTAAAGGGAGGTGTTACAAGTGCCCTATTTTAATGTCTTGGGAGCTAAAGTGGAAATTTCTTCCTTGCTCTGCAGCAGGCTTTGAAAGAAGACAGGAAAGTGCATGCGTGCGTGCGTGCATGCAGCTGTTGGAGATGTTGGTCTGACTGGTCTGCAGGGATCTGCATCATTTGTCATACATCCTTTTGGTTGCACCACTTTAGGAAAATTCTTATAGGTCAGCTGTTAGAATGTGGTGCTCACGAACATAAGGCTAAGAGGTCGGTATCCAAGCATATTCAGTTAGCATAAGGCTAAGTGGTCGGTATCCCAGCATATTCAGTTAACTCAGCTTTGTGAGGACCAGAGATTCACTCTGCACCTGGACTTGCTTTCCTGGAAACAGACACTCTTGGTTATAGCAGGGTCAGTGAAATAATGACATTGAGTGCTTTATTACATCTGTCTCATTACTACAAAATCAGCTTAGTTTCATCCTCAGCAGGGGCATTGTCACCTGTATCACCCTGACATCTGAAAGAAAGAGTATTATTTTCTCTTGGTTAAAAAGAAAAGACTTTAAATGTGCCACAATTTTCAGAACCCAATGGCAAAACCTTAAAAAAAAAAAATCTGTTCTCTCATTTGCTCCCAGAAACACCGTTCTCATGCTACAAAGGGTCCATATTTATAAATGACCTAAATCCTACATATCTAGGAGACTTAGGAGATTGTATATAAAAGCATTTATTTATGTACTGTGACTACATATTACTTTTTAAAAATATTTTTTGTGCTCCTGGGAATTGAACTTAGGACCTTTGAGCATGCAAGAGAAGTGCTCTAACATTGGGTATGTTATAACCCCAGCAAATTGCACTTTTAAAAAAACTTACTATTAAATAACTCGATGTGTTAGATTTTTACATAACCTTGATCAATCAAATTGTCAAGAGGCAATGCCTAGCAAGGCAATGTGCCAGAAATTGAGTCCAGACCCTCAGACAATAGGCCCCCTCAGCACTCATGTCTGTAGGAGAGGACAGTTCCTTTTCTCTCTGTGCCTGCCTCAGTAAAAGAAATCTATGTTTACATTTTATCTAATGCTTTAATTTCAAAGTACTCTGGCCAACCACCTTGAAGACTCACATCAGACTTTGTTTTGCCTCAGATCTATTTGCTTCCCTGTTCATATTCTATCACTACAGAGGTGATGCCTCATGGATCTGGCTGACCTTCAGGCCCAACAGCTGTGCCAGGCAGCTTTGGATGCACTTCCCGTCTCCAGTGGCTTTTGCACCTGCAGTCTAACTGGCTTGAGCTTCCTTTTTTCTGTCTGCCTTGGCAGCAGGCTAGAAGTGAGAGTTGTTGCCTATGGTGTTCTCCAGGCCACCTGTCTCTGTTGATTGATCAAGATGACCCCTGAGGGGCTTGTCAACAGCTGAGGCCATGTCTCCTGCTCCTTGGCTCAAGACATAGTTCTGGGAGTTACCATGGCTGGTCTTAGCTGGAGATCTGCCTTTTGGAATGACAGTTGATCTTTTATTAAATACTAAAATAGAGGAAAAGTAGAAAAAAGTGGTCCCGTCATAGCCTGCCAACATGAATAGACTCAGAAAGTTTGAACAGAAGATGCTAAGATATACAGATGTGAAATGGTGAAGGCATGTTAGCCTTCCATCACTATGACTGAAGCCTGACATAAATGAATTTAAAGGAAAGACTTGTTTTGGATCATGTATCAGAGGTTTTGGTCTCTGGTCCTTGGCCCCATTGATTGGGGGCATGTAGTGAGACAACACGATAGCAGGGGGAGCCTGAAATGGAGGAAGATATTCACATGATAGTCGCCAGGAAGCAGGGAAAGAGGATGGGATTAAGGATTAGAAATAACCTTCAAAACACATCCCTCCTTGGAATCATTTTCTCTATAGGCCCTGCCTCCTCAAGTTTTCAGAACCTCCCAAAATAGTATCATACTATGGGAACATAAGCCTGTGGGTGACAGTTCATACTCAGACCACAACAAACAGTGCCTACTGATAAATAAATTAATCTATGTAAAGAGTCTATATAATAGATACTACTATCATTGCCGTCATACAGATATGGAAATTGATACTTAGAGAAATGAAGCAACTTGTTGACAGACTCATACTAAAAAGAGAAAGAAGTGATATTTACAAATAGGGACAACTGCTGACAATACATAGAGCTTGTACACATGACTAGGTTGCCCGTAAGATTTTTCTTTCTAATTCCCTTAGATGGAAATATTCAAGTTGAGTGTATCTCTTGGTGGTTCTTCTCCCCGAGATCATCTGAAACAGTTAAACATAATTCAGGTCCATGGAGAAGCAGGCATTAAAAAAGGTTAGATATCACCATTCATTTCTAAGCTGCTTCCTATCACAGTTGCTTTATTTGCTTCCTTTCCTGTTAGTAAGGTCAGGATAGAGAAACACATACACACCTCAGAAGGAACCAAGTCACAAAGTTCAGCAGTTCAACATTTAGTGCCGTTTAACATCAGAGAAGTTCCCAAGGTGTGCTCTTGTAAACCCCTTGGAAGAAATAACATCAGAGAAGTTCCCAAGGTGTGCTCCTGTAAGCCCTTGGAAGAAAGAGAAAAGCCACAGGCATTTCTGCATCTCTGCTCATCTACCTATTGTCACATTCATTTGCTAACTGCTGATCCTTTCAAGAGTACCTCAGATCACACAATTGTAGCAGATCACAAATCATGCCAACAGGACTGTTTCTGAATCATATCAGTGTTTACACAGTGGAACAACCTTTTAAAACAACCCACCATTGTATAGCTCAGTGGTCCATGCCAGCGTTTACAACATGACATAGAGAACCATCTTCACCATTCATGTGTTGACTTGAGAATCTCATTCTTTAGGAGGGGAACATATACCCAACAGAAGAAATAGCAAGAAATCATGGTGATCAGCAGCTCACCACCCCCCGGGGGGGACAGCTACAGTGAAAGCATGATGCATATTAACAAGCCCCCAGCCCTCAGATATGATAGGTTTATATCTGTACAGTTCACAGCATACTACATTTCTCAGACCTCTAACCTATCACTTAGCTCTCCCTAAAGTAATGATAAAGTACCAGGAACAACTGCCAATAGCCTATGGTTTGTGAAAAGGGCTTCTAAGATAATTTCTCCTAATCAGCTGCAATTCAACCAGACCAAACCCTACCAGACCTGGACCTTCCTGTACTGGTGTAGAAGAGAGAACATGCACTGATAATAGTTACTATTTACACACTCCACTCCATATATTTTTATATTTATTCCCACTCTGCAAGTATCCTAGAGAAGTAGATATGACTACTCTTGGTTTTGAATTTAGTGAACTAAAGACTAGAGTATATCCATGATTTACTCAAGGCTATATACATTTAGTGTCTGATGAAGCATGAAGCCTTTCCCATTCCATAATTCTGCTATATTGGTACTGCCTCCAAATGGAAGGCAGGGACTCTGGACTGAGTCCTAGAGCTGCTAGCTCAGCAGCCTTACCAAAACTTATTTAATTTCATCCCAGATCCTAACTGATTCAGCTACAAAACAAAAAGAATGCTTTTGAGCTTTAGCTTAGGATTCAGTCCTGGGAATCAAATTGTCAGAGCTGAAAACCTTGTCACATCATTCCTATTTGTATGACCTTGAAGAAGTTAATTGGCTTTATCTCTAAAATGGGAAAACAGTAGTAGTACCTACTGCAGAAGGGTTGTTGATAGGTTTAAACAAAACACAATATGGAGACCATTTGAAATCAGTGTATAGTAAGCTCTCTTCCTCTTTCTCTTCCTCCTCCTCATCACTCCCATAGATATAACATAGTCATTATGATATAGTACCTTTAAATTTTTATTTATTTTAATTTTAGATGTGTGAATGTTTGCTTGCATGTATGTAAGCCATGTGCATGCAGTGCCAGGAGTGGCCAGAAGAGGACATCAGATACCCTAGGACGGGAGTTACAGACAGTTGTGAGCTGCCATGTTGGTGATGGGACTCGAACTTTGGTCCTCTACGATAAAAGCAGTCAGTGTTTTTAACCACTTCACCATTTCTGCAGCCACAAGATACATGTTTTCCTATCCTACCTCTCTGGATATTTTGAAGACTGAATGAGAAAGCCTGTAAAATGCATTTTAAACAATAAATATCTATACAATCATAAAGAAAGAATATACATAAGGCCTATGCTATGAGAGATATAATAAGGAAGGATTCAGTTGGAATTTGAATAAAGTTTGAGCTCTCCAGGTTAAACAGTATCAAACTGTCTAACCTGCTTTTACATATAAGCAAAACCCAGATGTGTGGTCATTTGAAAGTTCCTTTACATGGCAGACGGTCTCCAGAGGCTCTGTCATGTAATTCATCTATACATAATAGAAGAACCCAAATCACATGGTACCTGGCATCATACTGAAAGCTTAAGGATAGAAATATACAAGAGCAGAAAATAAAAGATTCAAGTGTTCCCATCTCAGAAGAAAAGTTGACCACAGTGAACTGGATTTATGTCAGACTTCCAAAGGCCAACAAGTTCATTTACTGGCATCAAATTATTTCAGATTATGGTCTTTCTATGATTGTTTTGGTTGTATGTGCATATGTGCTCCACATGACTGCCTTATTCCCAGGGAGGTCAGAAGCATCAGATCGTGAAAAGGCATCAGATCCTGAAATTGAAATTATAGGTAGTTGTCAGCCACCACGTGGTGCTAGAAACTGAATCCAGTTCCTCTCTCTGCAAGAGGAACAAGTGCTTTCCCCCAATGATCCATCTCCCCAGCCCCTAGTTCAGCTTCTTTAGTGATAATGTCCAACTGTAAGAGCTTTACATGGTCACAGGTGAGAGGAGGCATACAGCACACACACACACAGAGTATTAAGTGAGCAACAGATACAATCATACCATCAACATGCTGAGGGGAGACATTGCTATAAATGTTTCTCCCAATTCACTGTGGGACTTCTGCTGGGTAGAAGGTAAAAATGAAAGAGGAGCAACATTGTCTGCATGAAGGTGCTATGTGCCTTGTGTTAATAAAACTGGTCTAAAAAAAAACCATAAAACAAAAACCAAATCAAAACAAAACCCACACTCTTTGAGACAGATTTGCGAGTTCTTGGTTTCATTCTCAGATCTGCTGTGGAAAACCAAAAGCCAAATCTCTCCAGTTGTTGAATGCAAGCCAGTATTTTTTTAAGTCTTCCCAAGTTTTATATATATAAATATATTTTTTCTGCTACTGACAACAGAGCCTTGTTTTTCTTACTGGAATTTGAACTCAGGGCCTTATGTATATTAGGCAACGATTACCACTGAGCTTCAATCCCAGTGTTCTTTTTTAGAAACATGTTATTGTTGTTGTTTGTTTGTTTGTTTCAAGGAGATTGCCCTTGCTGGTCTTAAAGTTGATATATATCAGCAGCAGGCTTTAAATTTGCTGTCTGTCTTCCTGTCTCCTGGGTATCTGGGATTACACAGAATCCATCTTATAGTCAATTTAGTATAGCTCTAAAGTAGGCATATTCTAGAGAGAAAGTTCCAAGATTTAAATCCTGGATCTATCACCTGCAACCATACAGCCTGAGTGTATTTATCTATGAAATGTAGATAAGACAGTGGTTGAATTCAACAAGGCACTGAACGTGTAATATATACAACAATGCCCTCTTCCCCACAAAGCATTCCTGCCTGAATTCTCTGAACCCAAGAATGTGTTAAGTCACATAGCAAAAAAGGATGTTGTGGATGGAATCTAGGTGGGCTGTTTAACCAAATGGGCTCATAGCAATAGAGATGAAAACAGAAGATTCAGGTGAAGAAGTGGCAGAGAAGGTCTTAATCATGAGATGGACTTAACCCACCAGTGCTTGCTTCAGAGACTAAGGAAGGAGATCATTAGCCAAGCAATGCTGGAGGCCTCTTTGAGCTAACAGCCACCAGCAGTTGTCAGTTAGCAAGGAAACAGAGACTTCAGACTATAACAGCAAGGATCTAAATTCCGGAAGCAATTTGAACTAATGGGAAAACAGAATCTTCCTTAGAGCCTTCAGGAAGAACACAGCCTTCTTGACACTTTGATTTTTAGCCCAACAAGACCAGTGCTGTACTTCTGAAGCATTCAACCATGTTTCTGTTGTATTATGCCCTAAGCATGTGGTGGTGATTTGTTACATTCACCAAAGAACACTGGTGCCCAATGTCAGCACTAAGAGTGTTTACACTGGCATTTACAACACACAGCAAAAACTTATTCAAATCCATAACTTAGTGATGGTGATGATATTTATGAGGACGGCAACAATGAACTATTAGGTTACTTGTGACATCAAAAATATTAATCCTGCCTGTAGGCCTGCAGGTATGGCTAGCTCAGTGGTAAAGTACTTGTCTAGCAAACACAAGGTTCTACGTACGGTACCCTTCACCAAACAAAAGAAAAGATAAAAGCTTTTCTATAATGAAAATATTCATATTTTTAGCCCTCCTATTGGTTATTTAGCGTACTAATTGCTTTCATATATAGTAAATTTCCTTATCTAATCCTCAAAATTTTCATATGAAGTAGATATAATTATCACCATTATTTCAAGATAAGGTTGGAACACAGATAAGAAAAGTTAATTTTCCGGATACTGAGTTCTGCTCTGAGTAATTTGCATTAAACAGAAATTATCAAGGCCATAAATTCCTAAGTAAAAGAGGGGAAGTTTTTAATGTCCCCCAAAGACAGAACTAGAGCACAATGGGCGCATGTGTTTATGGAGCCCTTTCTTCTACTGAGCCAGAAGTGGTGGTGTTGGAGCACTTTGAAATCGACAAACAGCAGGAAATGCACAGAAATTAGGGCTTGGGAAGTTCTGAGACAGAGGAAGAGCTCTGTATGTACTCTCCACATAAGACAATCATAGCTATGCCCCTGCTGAGTCCAGAATATGTGAGTCTTAAATAGGGAAAACAATCCCAAATCCTGTGCACCTCAAGGAACATGAAATGCATCTCAGCTGACCTGAGCCAGACTTTAGAAATGGGATCAAGTGCACAGTCTCTTTGGACCACAGTGTTAGAGGATTCTTTCTTTCCCCAAGCAGAAAGCAATTTTATGTCACTCATTTTATCCCAAGAGTAATCCATGAAAGCACACAAGGTTGGAAAAGGTTGGGTTTTCAATACACTACCAGTAACAATGATATTAAAAGGATTATAATGTGCAAGAGATGTTAAAGGGTCAGTGTAGCATGAAAAATATAATGCACAGGATTGAAAAAATGGATGCCTGGATGAATTCATATCCCTATAATGGCCTCTGTGTCACGAAGAGAGTTCCTTTACCTTATAGAATACTTTTTAATCTAAAGTTTATGAAGTAGAATTTATATATCAATAGATTGTTGTTACCATTAAAAGAAATAGTGTACATAACTCACTCAGCTAGTGCACTTACCTAAGCTACATGACGCTGTGAGGTTGGGACAGAGGAACAAGCACATGAGACACAGAGAACTATTGACTAGAATATAAATAAAATACTCCTTAGTGCAGAGCCTCATTTGGGTCTCCCACTAACTGTTACTAACTGTTGTCAGTGAGTGGCTCTGCTTTGGTAAGATGTATACACCTCCAGGAGCTCATAGGAAAACCCACTTCCTACATCATGTTTCCTGTCAAGTTCAGTACGACTATCAATGTTGAAGGATACAATGGGGAAAGATGGATTGTGAAGCTCAGCATGTGGAATACTGTACCTCCACAGGAATAGGAGGCTGCTCTAGGAAGAAATTTCTTCCTATGTTCCTTCATTATGATATTTGTGAATGAATTCATTTGGCGGAAAAAAAGAGTAGGTTAAGAAATACTTGTGCAGACCACAGATACTCTCAGAGCCCCTATGAACAAGGATTTTCCACAATGTCCACTCTGATACTGAATACCAGTCTACACTTTAAAAAACTGGAGGAGACCTTCTCTAAAATAAATAACCCTAATAAACTGTCATGGTGTTCTAAAGTCAGAACTGGGAAACTGTTTTCTTTTTTTAAATTATTTATTTATTACTTCAGGTTACATCTCCATTGCAGTGACATCTTTCCACCCCTCCTAGTCCTGCCCTCCCATCCTCTACCCCTTATCCCATCCATCCCACTCCTCTGGAGTGGAGTGTCCCTACATAAGAGTCCCCCACCCCAGTTCAGCAGTCATATGAGGACCAAGAGCCTCCTCATACACTGGGGGCATACAAGGCAGCACCAGTAGGGCAAAGTGTCTCACTGACAGGTAAAAAAGTCTATGTCCATGTTCCCTTTGGTGAGTTGGTTGCAGTATAGATATCCTGTACTATATAGCTAGAATCTGACTATAAGTGAATAGATGCCATGTGCATCCTTCTGGGTCTGGGTTAGCTCACTCAGGATGAGCTTCTCTAGTTCCATCCATTTGGCTGCAAATTGCATAATTGCCTTGTTTCTGATGGCTGAGTAGTATTCCATTGTGTAGATGTACCACAGTTTTTTAATCCATTCTTCGGTTGAGGGACATCTGGGTCATTTTCAGTTTCTGGCTATTACAAATAAGGCTGCTATGAACATAGATGAGGAAACTTCCTTGTGATTTGGTGAGGAGTCATTTGGATGTATACCCAGAAATGGTATGGCTGGGTCCCAAGGCAGAGCTATTCCAAGTTTTCTAAGATATCTCCAAACTGACCTCCATAGTGGTTGCACAAGCCTGCACTCCCACCAGCAATGGAGGAGAGAGGAAACTCTGCTTTCATTTGATGCTGGGATCAGTGAGGCAGAAAGAAGGGGTGGTGAAGAGACAGACAAAGCTCAGTGAACTAATGGTCTTCACAATGTCGCATATACTATATAGACTTCAAAGTACAAAGGTTCCAAGGTTCCAAAACAACACAGATTAAAATATTCAAGGAGATACAAACCAGAAAAGTGTATCACCACTAAAAAGAGAGTAAGTAAATTCAAGCATTCTAAAATTAGATTAAAGAAACAGTCTAAGGAATTAGACCTTATCAAGTAGAGTGACAGAGTGACCTATTAGCACAAAAGAGATCTAATTAGGAAATGACATGGACAGAATACATTCAATTTCAATGAAGAAAGTTCCAGAGCAAAAATGAAACTGAAGCTGGATTTAATTTACTTATCTATCTATCTATCTATCTATCTATCTATCTATCTATCTATCTAT
>CAJQZJ010032121.1:334592-425598 GCA_907164525.1 Lophiomys imhausi
TATCTATCTATCTATCTATCTATCTATCTATCTATCTATCTATCTATCTATTTTACAAACTGCAGTTTCCCTTCCCTCCTCCCCTCCCTGTCCCTCCTTCTTTGCATCTCCACATCCACACCTCCTCTGCTTCTCTTCAAAAAAGGGCAGGCCTCCCATGGATATCACCAACCATGGCATATCAAGTTGTAGTAAGAGTAGGTACCTCCTCACCTCTTAAGGCTGAATGAGACAACCCAGTAGGAGGAAAGGGTCTCAAAAGCAAGCAACAGAGTCAGACACATTTCATGCTTGCACTGCTAGGAATCCCACAAGAAGATCAAGCCACACAACTGTAGCATATATGCAAAGGGCCTAGCTTAGTCCCATGCATAGTCTTTAAGCACATTCTTAAGAAATCTTCTGAAGCTGGATTTCTCAAGAATCTATCTGAACCCTTCCTTCTTAGTCTGACAATGGCCACTCTATTTATAATCACAGTAACTTCTAACTGATTTCCTTGCCCATCTCTAATATGTTGCGTGTATGTGTGTGTGTGTGTGTGTGTGTGTGTGTGTGTGTGTGTGTATATACATTTCTGTGGAGACCCAAAGATGGGTGTCTTCATCAACTGTTCTTCACATCTTTTATATTTTTTGGATTTAAAAATATTTAATTATGTGTATATTTATGTTGGGGGTACATGTACCTGAATGTAGGTACCCACGTAGGCCATATAAGGGTTTCAACCTGGAGTTGCACGTGGTTGCCAGCTACTTCCTGTGGGTATTGAAAATGGAACCCTGATCCTCTTCAAGAGCAGTCCATGTTCTCAACTTCTTGTCCATCTTTCTGAACTATTAACCTCATTGGTTGAGACAGGGTCTCTCACTTAACCCAAGGTTCACCAATTAGCCTAGAATGGATGAACAATAAGCTCCCAAGATCCTCCTGTTTACCTTTTTAAAAAAGCACACATGGCTAATATCCTGGTACAAAAATTAGCATGTGCCAATACAATAAAGAGACAAAGAACAGAGAGTCCCCAAATCATGTTACATTCATTAGAGGGAGAGTCATTTATTTTCTAACGTTGATAATTAGGAAATGCATACAACACATTATTTAAAGTTAAAAATGGAAACACTAGAGAAACCGAGAGGGTATAAACCTATGAAATTACTACGCAAAAAGAACACAAACCAGATAGAGTAAAGGAATCAGCAATGGAGATATACCAGAAAATAGAATAAAATGACAAGGTAAAACTAAATATGTCTACTATGGTGACATGCAAATGGTATAAATTCAAATATTGCAGAAAGAAAACAATTTCAATTGGCCTCAAAAAATTAATATCAACTGTACTATTTCTGTAGCCAAGACATATCTCTTTTACACTTAATATTTCTGGGCTCAGTATGTCAAATTTTATGTGCATATTTCAAGCAAAAATGGTATTTTTTATGAAAAACTGTTCTTCCACTGGTGATAAACCTTACAATTCCTAGCAGTTTAGAATGCAGTAAACATTATCACATAGCGAATTTAAAGCAAAATGGTGCCAAAAAGTTGAAAGAGAAAATATGGTTAGCAGGCAAATGTAAATTAATAGAACCCAGAAGTTGTAATAGAAATATCAGACAAAGCTCAATTCAAGGAAAAAGCATTAAAGAGGATCAACAGATTAACTTGATAATCCATAATTAAGACAGCAGCTTGAGCATTTATGAAACAAGTAACCTTATATGTAAGCATTTAGGCTTTCTTAGAAGAGAGAAACCTACCTAATAACAATGCTAAAGCATTCCCTTTAGTTCTTAACAGTTCACATGTTAACAAAAAAAAAAAAAAATGGAGACAGAAAATTAAAATAATCTAGGAAGTTCATTTATTATGACCATTTTCTGGGTCTATAATTTCTTTTTAGCCTACAGAAAACATGAAAGTTATATAAATTATAAAGCAAAGAAAGTCAATTCCTAAAAACAGTCAGTACTGATGATTATAGCTAATAATGATGCATTATATAGTTGAAGAAGTAGACTCTATGCATTGTTACCATATAGAAAATAAACATATGAAAAGTGATATATATTATACATGTATTATATGTATTAGATTCATTGTAGTAATCATCCACAGTCTATACATATATCAAGCTATCACATTCCACACTTTAAATGTATAGAATTTATATTTGTCTTATATGCCTTAATAAAGTTGGAGAAAATAAATAAAAACCATAGCTCAAAGTTATACCATCCACAATGAGCATAAATTCTCTTGTAAACTTATTTTATTATGACTATCAAGATGATTCAGATGATAAATATGCAATTGCCAAGCCTGATTACCTTAGTTCAATACCCAGAACCTACATAGTGAAAGGAAAGAAACAACTCATACAAGTTATCCTCTGACTTCCTTATGCACCCTTGGGCATGCATCTATTGACCTCCCCCACACGCAAACAAAATAAATAAGCATGTAGATAGACAGACAGACAGACAGACAGATGATAGATAGGTAGATAGATAGATGATTGATAGATAGATGATAGTTAGATAGATAGATATACTAAAAGTTCTTTAAAATAAAATAGCTGAGCATGATAGTACACATCTTTTTTTTTTTTTTTTTTTTTTTTTTAAAGATTTATTTATTTTGTATACAGTATTCTGTCTGCAGGTATATCTGCAGGCCAGAAGAGGGCACCAGATTTCATTACGGATGGTTGTGAGCCACCATGTGGTTGCTGGGAATTGAACTCATGACCTCTGGAAGAGCAGCCAGTGCTCTTAACCGCTGAGCCATCTCTCCAGCCCCTGATAGTACACATCTTTAATCCCAAGGCTTGAAAGACAGAGACACATGGAGTTCTAGGAGTTTGAGACAAGCCTGGTCTATCTAGCAAGTTTCAGGCCAGCCAGGGCTACTTGGTGAGATTCTCTCTCTCCTCTCTCTCTCTCTCTTTCTCTCTCTCTCTCTCTCTCTCATGTATGCGTATCTGTACAAATTTATGACATTTTATTCACTTATTGGGGGTCATATGTCATAATATATATGAAAAAGTCAGAAAACAACTTGCAGGAGTGGATTCTCTCCCTCCACCATAGGTCCCAGGGATTGAATTTAGACCATCAAGGTTGGCCATCTCACTGGCCTGACAATGAATTGTTTGATAAGTTCTTGCCAGCCTACTTTTCCAGGCCCATTGTTACTAAGTATTTCATTTTATGATATTATGGTCACCCTGTATTAATTGATTTTTCTTCATGTCTTCGTACTTATTCAAAATCTAGAAGAATCTGCTAGTCCCTTCCCCCAGCATAGTTTCATATTTTTGTCAATTACTTAGAAAAAGACATGCAGGACTAGATATTGAAATTTTGCTAAGACATAGAGGATGAAATATTCAGGTTCCAAATAATCATGATGGTTCTCCAAAGCTAGTCTCCAAAGGAGAAAGTTTAACAGTCACATGGACATAAGATATGTATAGATACTGTAAATGATTTAGTAGACAGTGAACTCAATACAATATACAATGAACTCAATACAATTCAACAGCATACAAAACTGCTATAAACAAAAGCTAATTCTATGTTACAAGACTAAAAATAACCAGACTCAGAGAAGCAATGCATTCCAATTTCAGTTTGGGATAAGAAACCACATGATGCGGTAACCCAGACCCAGAATGACAAATCCTCAAGTTCTCTCTCATCTAGTTTCAAATCTTCAGATTCATGTGTTTAATTTTGAGTGTCTACAGGAGCTGGCAAACTCTTAAGGGGCCATTGGAAGAGAAGGGGAGAAAAAAGATCCTAAAAGGGGGGAGAGAGAACACAGGTGACATGAATGTTAAAATAGAATCACAGGGGGAAATGGTTTAAGTGGGAAGAGGGAGAAGAGGGTAGATAAGAAAGCATGGGAGAAAGAATTCTAACAACAAAAAGATATTTGAAAATATCATATAAAAACATGGCCAGCTTCTGGGGCAAAGAGGATAATCATGGGAAGAAGAAGCCCAGGAGGAGTAAGGAGGAGACATGCCATGGGTTAGATAGAAGTATCTCGTATCTCCACATGGCCAGGAACATTGGTATAGCATGGGAATAACAGCTCAAGGGGATGCATGTATATATTGAGGTTTTATTTGGGGAATAGATTTATAAGCTAGTTTACATAGACTAAGATTGCACAAGTTAATAACAAGTCTTAGTCCTATTAAAATCCATCAGGTATCTATGTAGTTATTTATAATGGTGGGTTAATGATTAACACCACTGACCAATTTAACTATAATACAAATACTGGTAATAATTTATTTATTTTTCTACATATGAGTGTGTGTATAATAAAGTATGTATATAATAAATTAAATAGAGTTACTTCCAAGAAGCCATATGTTGTCAAATAAGCAGCCTAGTGACAAGTGTGTGATATCTCCCTGGAGATGTTAGTCCAGGAATATCCCAGAAACCTCCCAAATAATACAGGTTGTTGCTATTTCTTTTGGTTGCCCACAAGAACTTGATGGTTAGACCCTATTGCTGAAGACACCATGCATACATTTGGTTAGAAGATGTGGGGAAATCAAGCTGGTACTGAACTAGAAGCTTCTTTGCTACCTTTAATAGTTTACCAGAAAAGTGTTACACCGGCTAATGGGGGAGAAAAGTCACCAAGACTATTATGCAAGTATGCACCCAATGAACTATAATAATTAACATTCTGGTACAATGTGCCCATTGATGCAACAGTGGCATGAATGTCATGGGTGTAACCAACCATTTTCAGGATAGATTTAAGGCCTGTTCCAAAGGAGGAAATGTTTGATCATGTAAATCTGTATAAGAACCCATGGCTGCAGATCTCTTGGGGCAGCCATGGGTTCTTATACAGATTTAAGATGTTATCTTAAATCAAGATTTTTTTTTGACATCGAGACATATCAGCGCCTGACAGCACCCTCTATTCTACTCCAAGTAGAAGATAAGCATCGAAGAACCTCCACTGTAAGATGGTTGAATTAGTGGCAAGCCTATCTCTTGGCATGAAAAAACCCCTTGCACCAACTGCAGACAGACTGCTGTCCAAAAAGGACAAAACTTGGTAGCAGGGAAGTCGACAGCCTAACTCTGCCAAGACAGGGTAGGTAAGTCCTTCATAATCCCTGCTCTACAACAAATGTCTCTCAGAGAAACAGGACCCAAAGGCTGAAGACTGATGCTGGAATGTATGGAGAGAAAATGGGAACTGTCCAGGCAGTCATTGGTATGTTCTTTCTTAGTTTTGGAAGCTGCAGGCCCTGTACTTCCTATATAAGCAAATATATTTATCCCTCTCAGGTCTCTGAGGTGGTTGAAGAATAGACAGCTAGAGTCTCATAGTTAAATTTTGAACTGTTTAGGAATCAAGAGGGTGTTATAGATCTAAGAAGATACTCTTAAAAGTGTGTTGCAAGATAGTATGAATGTTGAGTCACATATAGACCTTTAAACTCATGGAGCTGGTTAGATAGTAGAATGTTAAAGTCAGGGGCCAAATATGTATAAACTGGACATTGGGAAGGTATACTGGGCCATTTAACTCTCATAAATGGGCATATTTATATCTATTGTTTTGTATAATACTTACTGTTATAAGAGAAGGAACCATCTGTTGGACTGAAAGGGGAAACTTCTGGGGGGAAGAGGGTGGAAGGGCGGGATAGGAAGGGGGAATAGGGAGGGGTTTGTGACTGAGATGTAACTTGAAGAAAAAAAAATAAAGTATTTAAAAAAAAAAAAAAAGAACCCATGGCTGTGTAGTTGATAGGCCCTCAGAGTAAATCTACTACCTATTATTTTACTATTTAAATTGACATAGTATCAAAGTGTCTTCCAAATATATTTCTCAACAAACACAGACTAGTGTAGCCCTAAGTCTTTTTAAATTTTTTTAAATAATTTTATTTTTACTTATGTGTATTAGTGTTTTGACTGCATGTATTCTGTGTGAAGGTACTGGAGCCTCTGGAACAGGAGTTACAAACAGTGGTGAGCTGCCATGTGGGTGCCGAGAATTGAAACCAGGTCCTCTGGAAGAGTAACCAGTGCTTTTACCTGCTGAGCCATCTTTCCAGCCCAACCCTCAGTCTTCATCAGCATCTTTATGCAAAGGATAATATGGAAGCTCATGATTTGTCAGACTACAAAGAGCAATGTCTGTAGAGTCAAACCATGTGTATTTTTAAAAATATGTATTTAGAAAACAGTAGTAGGTTTTCATATGCCTTTTTTTTTCTTTTTTCATGTTACATATCCCTCCTTGTATTCCTTCTTCTAACCCTGCCCTCCATTTAATTCTTTCCACTCCATTATTACTCCTCCCCACCCCCTCATAACACTATTTCTTATATGTGTATCCCTTCAGAATCAAATGCTGACCAGAGAAGAACTAAATGAGTAAAAAAGATATACCACTTAAAAGCAGCAGATGTTAAAATTCTCTCCTCACACAATATGTAAGTGTGTATAATTGCCCTACAGGGAAAGGGAAGCTACCCTTCATAGTCACACATTTAGAGGTAAGTAACATCCTTAGGTAAGTTGAAAGAGGATACAAAATGAATAGATAAGGCAACTCTATTTGCTGATGTGCAAGCCACAGGAATTATGCTTTCTTTGCTTTTTTTACAAAGAAATTCAATGACTAATTATAGAAACTGGAAGCTAGACCTTTTTCCTTCCCATTTTTTTTTTTTATTCCTTTCCCAAAGCCTGCTCAGAAATAAAAGAAGGCCTATGTCTCTAATGAGTTTCTCATCTGGAACTTTGATGCCCTCAAAACTAACTAAAGTGCTGAATTAAATAATATTCAAAATGTTCAAAGTATACTAGAAGAAAATTATAGTAACATTTTTCAATGAAAAGATCTATGAGCCTTGACACCTTGAGGTAAGCAGTTAATTTTTTCAACTCAGTCATCTAAATAATAAAACCTATCTTGACTACCTTAAAATTAATGAAATGAGGGACATTTCATGAAAGTTTTGTCATCTAATCTTTATAACAATGTCAAGAAATTGGAGAAGTTATTATTCCCTGTTATTGATAAGAGGCAAAAAACAAAAAAAAAAAACAAAAAAAAACCAAAAAAGATTCCTTAAACCCCTTTAGATAGCAGACTACCAAGGCAGGTCACTTCCTCACCTTTCCTGTTTTCACAGAACATCTTGACTAGTTTCTGTATCACAGGTGCTCCTGGCTCAGCTGACCTGAGGCTAAGCACACTGTTAAAGAGACAGCTGAGACCAGAAGTGGGGGAGAGGTGCTAGGGTACTTGTTCCTTATTCTTCCTGTCTCAGCATCGTGGCACTAGCAGTAGCTGGACGCCTCTATGACTTTTATTCTTGTCCAGAGACCCCTTCCTTAGTGATAAAGTGCAGGTCCCCATGTTTATGCCTTGCTCCTCAGACCTAGATAGTAGAACAGCTTTGTGTCACTACCAATCATCCTGTGTATCTTTTCACATGTCTCTAAACTTTGTCTTCAGTGAGTTCTCTTCAGAATTCCAGCAGAGCGTGCCTTCTGTTTTCTGCTGAGTTCCTGATGGAGAAATTCCTCTTTTCCAAACTATTTGTTCCCAATCTGCCCAGGAATGTTATTACTGCTTCATCTCCAATTCCTCTCTCAGCATTCTCCTCAATTTACACAGATTGTCTGCAGGAGACTGCCTGCACCTCCTCCCTAGGAGCTAATTCACCAGGGGTCTAGATCTGCCTTTGCCCAATTCTTTATTAATTCAAAAGCTGCAGAGCTGCCTTCTTAGCCCCTCTACCCTACATTTTTTTCTTCCTTTGCCAATTATTTCATTCTCCTATACTAAAGAATATGGACTCATGACCTTTCTGCTGTAGAATTTAGATTGAGAAACAGAGCATTAAATCAGCCTTTGAATACCTTAGGGAAACATACATGATACAATCTATGTGTTTCTTTCAACTCTAAATTTGTAAATGATCCTTTAAAAAAGAAAAAAAAGGTAATTCTGCACAAAGGAGATATAAAAACAACCATCTGATCAATTTTGCCCTCAAGATTATACAGACTAATCTCTACTGATGGGACAACCATTTCTTCCTGAGTAGATTACAATTGTTACCAGGCACACGGACTGCTAACTATCTCCAAGGCTGCAATAAATCAGTGCCCCAACACTCTTGCCCACCATGAAAATTTATAGCAGAAACACACACAATAGTCATTCAGGCCTCTAGGGTGCCTTCTCACTAAAGACCATGAGTTCAATGGTTAGACATAATAGCTTTGTCTTCCTAGAATGTGGTAAGAAAGAAGGAGAGAAAAATGCCCTTGCTTCCTTCTGTTAGAAACTGTAACCAAAAGCATTCAACAGCTGACATTTAATTCAGGATTTTAGAGTCTTTATTCTCTCTTTGCTGTGAAAAATAACGATCTGTTGATCTCTGATTGTCATTCAAACCATGGCCACAAAGCCAGCATCTGTCTCTTCATTGGCCTTCTCTTCCCTAAATGTACTGACTGTCACTAAAAGAGAAACAGTACTTTTGGTGACACTTGCCAAACCACATTAGCCATGAAACGCTGACAGTAATTACCAACAAAGTGAAACAGTGGCCCCAAATGATCATTGCACAGGCCTACAAAATAACTGTGTTTTTTTTTTTTCTATAGTCTAAGAGGATGAAGCCTCAAAAGTGATTTTATGACATTTTTGGCTACTGATCACAGGTAGAAATTATCCATGCTCTATTAAAGAAAGATGAAAGTTCAGCTTTCTGTGATTAAACCAATAACTTGTTCAGCCTCAGGGCTGGAATTAAATGTTAAGAATCTATGTCTCAAAAAAAAAAAAAAAAAAAAAAAAAGAATCTATGTCTCTTGCAGTTCAGTACAAAGAATTAAAGAAGCAAATGGTACTATCACTGACTTACTTAAAAATCAAGGATGTATTCATATTAGAAATTATTCATGATGAGACTCCTAGATAAAGAAAAGTTACGCCATTCTCCCATGCCTTTGGCTACTTACAGTTAAACTTCCCTTGGATTATATTTCAAATATGGCACCATTTACTTGAGATTACCTATGATAAACTGGTGCTAAGGTTTTCTTTAGATTTTGCTATAAATAGTATGTAATAATACATAGCTAGGAAAACACTTCAGCATAATAAATGAAGCCCCACTAGCTAACTACACATTTCCCTAAGAGGAGAGGACAGGCTGTGATGGTCAGTCTTATGCAGAAATCTAGCTAGGCTGCTGAGCTCCTCACTAACTCAAACACTAATCTTGCATGTCGCTGTGAACGCACTTTGTAGATGTTATGATTAAAGTCCATCAACAGTCGACTTTAAGGACAACAGATTAACCCAGACCTTCTGTGTGAGCCTGTTTGGATCCACTGAAGGTTTTTCTGAGCAGACCCATCTGGTCTGAAGAAGAAATTCTTTGTGCCTTCAGCTCACATTCTAGGGTGCCAGACTCCCCTTCATGGTAATCTGCTCTACAAATTTAGGAATTACCTGGTAGCTTCCACTTGTACAAATCTATGTCTCTATCTTGCAAACTATCTCTGTAGATCAATCAATCAATTTATCATTTATCTATTAACCATCTACTCTACAGAGTATTTCTCTGGTTATATCTGACTGATAAATGAGAATTTAATGCACGTTGTTCATAACCACTATAAGAATAAAATGAGATTGTGCACATGAAAGTTATTTAAGTAAATGCCAATGTCTGTATGATTTACTATTTGATATGACGAACTCAAATCCAACTAATAACTCCAGATAAACATCTCTTTTTTTCTAAAAGGCCTTGTGGGACTATTGAGTTTTCTAGATCTTACATTATGATATGGTTTTGTTTTGGTTTTGTTGTTGTTCTTCTTGTTGTTAAGGCAGGATCTCATGCCTTAATCAGGGCTTAGTCACATAGCAACCCCCTACCTCAACTTCTTGAGTGCTAGGATTGCAGGTATGAGCCACCATACTAGGCTAAATTCCCTAGCATTCTAGGTCATTTTGCCATACTATCAAATCTGGCTTTACAGATTTGAAGACTAAGACAATCATACTCAACACATTGAGGTGTTATATTCCTCATAAGAAACTGATAGCACACTTGAGACAGTCTATGGCTGTGGTATGAGAACTCAGTTGCAAAGCAAAAGAGTAAAGTCTATATTCAAACAGATTCTTAGACAAGGCTGAGACAGAGAGAAAAAGTTCAGTGTCAAGAATAAAGGAAAGTTAAAGTCATTGGTGGTAAAAGAGGGACCTACTCTAGACATCGTCTCTGGTTTGTCCCTGTGTTTGTTTCTGAATGTGGGCTGGATTAGCTCTCCAGAAGTGGGATGAGCTGATTAAATGAGATGAATGAGACAGGAAGATGCTAGTCAGATGAGTCCCACCCATGCTCACAAACTTCTTTCAGAATTGACCTGTGCCTTTTTGAGGAAAAGATGATCCGGAAACCCTTCATTTCATCTCTGTCAAGTCACAGGGCTGTATTACAGGTCGCAGCCTCCCTTCACATTAGTTTAGAATACAGCACTAAATTTTAGCCAGCAACAGAAGAATGAGACCCAGTTCTCCACCAACCAAGCCCAGAAATAACTTGCCACAACTTCCTGTCTTTTTCCCTCTGGCTGATTAGGATGGAGCCTTGTGAGCTAAGTAAGGAAAATCAAGGTTGGGGGAGGGGGCATGTGAAAAGCCTTGAGTTGTTGCCTGAAGTCATTCATTCAGGAGAGCTTTCCGGAAACTGCCTACACTAGCCCATTAGCCAGGAATGAACTGGCCTCGCATCAAGCCCCTGCTGTTTGAGGACTTATCTCTAATCAGCTAGCTAACAAAAACTGTTACCAAATTTGGCATATGGTCATAACAAAACCATAAAATGTACAGCATTGGCTTAGGGAGGCAGCAGATGGCAAGGAAATCAGGAGTGGAATCAGAAAAGATAGAAATTCATGCTCTGGAGTAAAACACCAATCTGGCACTGAAAGGCAGTTAGAAATCATCAAAGTCAATCAATCATCCATTTAGAGGTGTGTCCTGAAGTCAGAATAAGAACACCACTGAGTTAACTCTTTTTCCTATTTTCCCCTCAACATTAATCAAGTTTTTCTCTTTCAAATCAACTTTTCCCTGCCTACCTTCAGTTATCTATACAGCTTATTTATCCCAACTGATGCTATCTTTTATTCTTCTGTCATGGTGATCACACTTAAAATGTCACCCACAGGCTCTCTCATGAGTGCTCCTGTGTGTGAACTTGTTAAGCCTTTTGTCATGGGCCCTAGCTGGCAAACAGAGCCATGGGAGTCACTGCTTATAGCCAAGCCACACTTCTGCCTGTGTTCTCTGCTTCCTGGTCAGCTACCCAGATGTAAAGAAGCTACTTCCATAGGTCCCTTATGCTAGCTAACTTTATGTTAACTTCACACAAGCTAAAATCATCAGAGAGGAGGGAGTGTAGAGGAATTTTGATTTAGAACACGGATACTCTGGCAAGAGACCACATCCAAAGACCTTTCTAGGTCTGTGTGATTTGGCTGGAATACAGACTCGCCTTTAATCCCTGGAGACAGAGGCAAACAGATCTCTGAGTTCAAGGCTAGGTTTAGAGCAAGTTTCAGGTAAAGAAAAGCTTAGGTCCAGTAGTGATGGTACATGCCTTTAATCCCAAACACTGAAGGTAAAGTTAATTTGTAGAAGGAAGAGCCATGTTTGAAAGTGATGTCTAAATGAGTGGTAGAAAAAAGTGATGAATCAGAGGAAGATTTGACAGAATGACATACGCCCAACTCAGCACGGGAAAGGGAAGCTACTTATGAATAGTGTAAGAAGAGAGAGGGAAGAGTTGGAAGTCAGTCAGTTTGGTTCTGTTCAAGCAGTTCAGTTGAGGGCAGTTGAAGCCAGAGAACAGCACAGAAAAATAAAGAGAGGAAGCAGTTTTACCAGGAGTTTTACAGAGACAGGTTGAAGAGAATAAGCTGGACGTAGGTGAAGACAGAACGAGCCAGAGAAGGAGAAGGAGTCAGAAGATTAGAACAGGTTCTAGAGTTCATTTGAGGCAGAGACAAGCCAGATTGAAGCAGTCAGTTGAAGAGTTTGAGCCAGAACAGTTGAATTGAGCCAGCCATCCAGAGTTCAGAAATAACTAGAAAAGATGAGCTTATTCAGCAGTAAACCTCAGAGACTGAAAACATTCTAGGCCTAGATGACATTGCTCAGAGGCTAGACGCTTCCAAGACCAGGCCTAGGTTAGCAGACAGAGGTAGTGAGCCTCTAAGATGACGATTACTTTAGTCAAATAAAAGTTACCTTTACAAGGGAGCCTCAGTTGAGAAAAACCCTCCATAAGATGAGGCTGCAGGCCAACCTATAAGGCACTTTCTTAATTAGTAATTACTGGGATAGGGCCTAGCCCGTTGTGGGTGGTGCCATCCCTGGACTATTGTGTTGGGTCCTGGGCCCTATAAAAAAGGCTGAGCAAGCCAGTAAGTAGCACCCCTCCATGACCTCTTAATCAGCTTCTGCTTCCAGGTTCCTGCCCTGCTTGAGTTCCTGTCTTAATTTCCTTCAATGTTGAACAGTGATACAGAACTTAAGACAAATAAACCCTTTCTTCTCTGAGTTGCTTTGGTCATAGTGCTTCATCACAGCAATACTAACCCCACTGTGATGCCTTTCCCACCATGATAGACTATGTCACCTTAATCTGTGATCCAAAGTAAATCCCTCTCCCCTTAAGTTGTTTCTCTCAGGCATTAAGCCACAGCAATGGAGAAAGGGGTTAACACAACATTCAAACACTGGTCTTCCTCAGGGGTAGATCAAGCCCCATATCTCCACATTATCTCAAACTACTTTAACTGTCCCAATCGTCGTCCCCCCCCCAAACTAACCATGATATTTAGATCATATCCATGGATATTTAACTATACATTGTCTCAAACTATCTTCTGATCCCACCTGACAAAAGCTCTAGTTAAGAACTTTTCTGAGAAGTAATCAAATCAAACATGAGTTATCTTTCCCTCACCCAAATCCTGCAGTCCTGAAAGTGCAAAATGGGCTTTTAGTAACATTACAGAGACTCAACAGGTAGCATTTATGTATTTAGGAATATAATATCACAACAATTAATGAATAGAGGCCATGAATTTGAAAGAGAGCAAAAAAAAAAGGTATATTGGAGGGTTTGTTTGGAAGAAAGAAAAGGGAGAAAGGTTTTAATTATATTATAATCTAAAAAGTAAATAGAAACACATAAAAATCAAATAAGTTGAGGGGGGGTAGGCAGATCATTCAGTAGGTAAGAGTATTTGCTGTGCAATAATGAGGACCTGAGTTTGAATCCCTAGACCCTGTCTAACATTTGGGCATGGCCTCATACATATCTATAAACTTACTGTGTAGTAGGTAGAGTCAAAAGGATGTCTGGGGCTTTGTGGGCTGCCACTAGGTGCAGGGGCAAACCTTATCTCTAGGGAATGACACTAACTGTGACAGAGAAAGATATCCAGTATCTTCTTCACCCCCCATCTCCACCACATGTGTGTGCATTCATACAATGCATCTCTCTCTCTCTCTCTCTCTCTCTCTCTCTCTCTTGCACGTGTACACACACACACACACACACACATTCACCAAGAATAAATGACACTTTACTCACCCTAGTTTTTTGTTTGTTTCTGAGACATGGTATCACACATCACTGGATAGCCTTGAAATTTCTATGTAGCCAAGAATGACCCTGAACTTCTGCTCTTCCTTTAATGTGCTAGGATTTCAACTACATACCTTCATTCTCTGTTTTATATGGTGCTAGGGTTTGAACCCAGAGCTTTGTGTGTGGTAGGCAGACACTACTAAATGAATACATCCTCCTAAATTTTTCAGTAAGACAATGAGTACTCTGAGATGGAAAAGGAGGTACTGGTACAGTACAGGGGGAAAGGCAAATAGATACCTTTTGAGCACCAACCCCAACAAGATGGTGCCCTGGCTGTCTGGAACACTGTAATTAGAAAAACTATAAGGCCATCTCTAGGCTCTCCCAAAGAGTTCTGTAATCTCAGTAGTAAAATGACAACATAAAATTTTGGTATTTGAAATGATTTTATAGTGAATGCACGAGTAGTTAAAGACAAAGGTTTAAATAGCCAAACATTACTTTACGACACCCCTTACTGCCTTACCCAATGTTATGCTCTTATGCCCCATATCTCCTCCCATATTTCCTCATCATGGCAAAAGGCACTACTCAATTGATGAGGGCAAAACTCCCTAGGCAAGGCTACTCCTGACTATTTCTTCCCCAAACTTCATTCAGTGCTACCTGCAAAATCTGTCTTTGTTTTGTCCATTCTTTCCTCTCCTTGAGGATGCTCCTTAGTTTGCTCTATTACTATCCCAACTAGACTATTGCCTTGAACGCTGAAGCAGAATTTTAAGTTCACACTGGCCTCCTTGTTTCTTTTCTCATCCTCTAACATTTTTCTCTCTGTAGAACAGCAAAATGATGTAGGTCATTAATCAAACTTTGTCATTCCATTACCCGAGACTTTCCAGGAGGCTTCCTTCACTTTGCACTTAAAATCAAATTTAAACCTTTAAGAATTCCTTAAACCTTATAAACATTGCTTGGTCCACCTTTCTGACTCCATCTCATACCAATATTACCCTTGTCCACTGGGCTTCCACCATGCACAGCTTTAAACACATTAAGCATATTGCTGCCTCACCAATTTTGAACATGTTATTCTTTCTGCTTGGAACACTTCTGCCTTAGATCGTTGCCGATGCATTTATATATTCCAAGTCTAAGTTTCAAATGTCACTCCTCAGACAAGCCTCCCTGACTACCTAGGCATAGCTTAGGTATAAAATAGCTATAAAATAGCTTCCAAGCATGTAACTCATCAACATGCCCTCTTCACTCCAGCAACTCTGTGTTCCTGAGTCTCTCTCCCTCTTCCTCTCTCTGTCTCTCTCTCTGTCTCTCTCTCTCTCTCTCTCTCTCTCTCTCTGTCTCTCCATCTCTGCCCCCAAAAGCAAGGACCTTTCTTACTTCCCTAACTTCTTCATTCTTGCTGTATCCACATCACTGCAAAAGAGAACAGCTCTGATAGTCTTTGCTTCTGTGGTTCCAAAGAGGCTTTAGAGCTCAGGGCTTCCTAGACACTGACATTTCTAAACGTAGTTTTCAAATGAAGTCAACCCTTCAGGCAGCCCAGTGGGGAGGTCACAGACAGACATTGAGAAGGAAGTCTGGCAAGTTAAATTACACAGTTCCTTTTCCATGCTACATCCATACTGAGGAGATGCAGCTCATTAAGCGCTAAATGTTTAGTGACTGTCACTATTAATTGGTGGGTATTAATACTCTAAGGGGACAGTAAATCTCATGCTGAACACAATGACATTAGCACCTTGCAGTTAGATCAGCATCTGCAGTTTGGATCTAAAGCTTCAAAAGAGAATCCAGAGACTATGCCTTCCTTGTTTGTAAGAGAAAATATTGGTTGCTAGTTATATTGAGTTGCCCCTCATTAGGAGGGGCTCAACATTATATGTGTTTATTAGTAAATATTTACAATAGTAGTACAGAAATGATTCTAGTATTATCCCCATGCCTTTTGGATAAGGAAACTCATGTAGAGAAAGGATACACCTGTTCAAGGTCACAGGATACATAATGATGGCCTCTTAATCTGAACTGGAGTCTGTCTCATTTTTAAGCCATGATCTTAGCTGAGAAATACTTCTAGTTTCTTATAATTATTTTCCTATTTGGTAATTACAGTTCTCTTTGTTGAATCCTTTTCTATTCTTCAAGTCTAAATTCAAAGGCTGTTTACTCATAAAGCCTTCTCTAATCCTGTGGTCCAACCCATTCCCTTTCCAGCCTCTGATGAACTGCTCATGGGGAATCATTTTCACAGAGAAAGGGGAAAGAAATCAAGCTTTGCTGGGCCTACCTGATAGCCCAGGCAGTGTTGCTGACAAAAGCTTATGTAAACCTCACAACTAACCTGCAAAGAAGGCAACTCTTTTCTGGAAGTTTGGGTCCCCTGGTTAAGGCCTTAGACCTCAAAGTGGCAAAATCAGAATCTAAAGTGGTCTGAAGAGTTGCAGAGTCCAATTTATCTCCAGAAAGTTCCTATAAGTACCCATGGACCAAATACATGTCCCTCCTGTCTTTGTTTCCTTGTAGCCTTTACCCCAGTCATAATTTCACATTTGCATGGTTAGCTTAGTCTCTAATTCTAACTTCATAAGGAAATGGACTCACCTCTTTTTGCTACACTAGATTGCCCAGTACTTGATCAATTTAGCAATCAGGGACCTCAACAAGTATGATTGATTAAATGAATGAAGAGTATACCCTTCATTCATATATTGAATAAATAAATATGTATCTCTGCTAAACTGTAAATTCTTGAGACAAGTTACCTGCCTTATTAATCTCTGGGTTCCTGATAATGTTTTGTACATTGTAGACATTCTTTACAAAGTGCTGCTTATTGTTGGTGCTGCTCAGAACGCTCCATTATCCAAGGATCCAAGCGGTCACTGTGCAAAAACTCAAAGCAAGAAGACTACATAATTGAGCAGAAGGTTGTAACCTAACAGTCTTAAGTTTGAAAACAAGGGGAAAATATGCCAGAAACTTAAAACCAATGTCAGATAATTAGTGTTGGTCCAACCATGTGGCCATGCTGTTCTCCAATACACCTGGCCATCCTGGTAGATGAAAGAATGGGTTTGTTTCTCATTTGTATTGCACAGAAATGCAGGCTGGCTCAGTGTATCATCCTATATCACCCAAATGCCAAGTCCCAAGCTGATACAGAGAACATTCCAAGCTACTGTGACAGAAGAAAATGGAGCAAGGCAAATCACACAAAGCCCATGAACCATCAACTTGGAGGTAACATGTTCCATGGGGGTTAAATCCATATTCAAGGAAGTGAGCTGATGCTCTCCCTAAGTACAGCAGGGACCAGAAGTCAAAGCATTTGGTGAAGATAGTAATGACCCTCACAACATACACCACGCACTGTGAGAAGTGTTCCTCATAGAACCTGAAACACACTGCTTAATGACAGGGCAATAAACTGCCTGACATGCAAACATGAGGACCTGAGTTTGATCTTCAAAACCGAAGCAGGAGCATGGTGACTCATGCTTTCAATCCAAATGGCCAGACAGCCTAGCCTATTCAGAGAGTTTCAAGACAATGAGAGGCCTGCCTCAAAAAAACCAACCAAACAAAAATATACCAAGATGGCCAGCTCCGGAGGTGTGAAACCCATGCTTGACTTCCGCCCTCCACATGCATCTGCCCACCCATACACATATGCAAACACACCCACATCACCCACATGCATATCTTTCCAAACAGAAGTATCTGACACGCAATTCAGAAAAAACATGTACTCAGTATAATATTACTAAAATACTAGAACTGCTAAAGTTTTTCCCTCAGATCCTGGGCAGTTCCCTTGTAGGCCTTCGTGTCCATATCTGTAAAGAGGGAATAGAGAATGAGAATTTCTAAGCTGCTTTAAAAAGGGTGATGATGTATGTTAATGCACTCATCACACGTCCTGCCACAATAGATCACGTTAATCTTATCTAACTGTCATCTCTGAAATGTAGAAAAAATAATTTCTCCAGATATTAATGAGATAAAACTATCACTCACCCTTTAAGCCTGACAATTTCATTTTCTTAATATTAATGACCATCAACCAGATAAAATGATTTAGTTCACAGAACCACCCACATGTTCCCCAAATACCAGGATCCAAGTAATTTCAAATGGCTAAATATACCATATGCCAATGCAAAAGAAAAAAAATGGTTTAAAGGAGAAATTCAGACCCAAATGCCCCATACAGCAAGCTGTGCAGGTTGACATAGCTCTTCGGTCATTGGGTCCTTGTGTCGTAGTTCCTGTCTTCAGAGCCCTCCTAAGCACAGGGCTTGGTACAGAGCTGGAGCACTGCTCAAGCATCTGGTCCTTTTTCTAACGGCTAAGCCTGGGGACTAGGAGCAACATCCAAGTGGAACTGTCCATGATATACAGAACTCCCTCTCTCCTATTCTCACCCGGTGCGTGATTCAAAGCACCCTACAAGGCACATGTTGCCAAATCACACAGCACTGTTCTGCTATTTCCCAAAAGGCACATGTTGCCAAATTACACAGCACAGTTTTGCTATTTCCCAGTCCAACTCAAACCCCCTAAAGACATTCTCAGGATGAGAGGAGCAGCAGATGTTAAAGCCGTAATGTTTTTAAATAGATGTACCATGTAATACTTAAGGAAAAGGGAGCCACCCACTCCTTTCTTCCCTCCCACCCTTAGTGATAGTTTTCAAGGACAAAGCCTAATCCCAGCACAGAAGGCCATGTCTTCCAGCAGAGGATTCTGGGCATTAAGAAGTCACTGCTTATAGTTGCTCCTACTTTCTCCAAATCACCAGCTGCTAGAATAATGAGAATATAGACTAGAAAGAGACCTGGTGGTGGTCTTCTTCTTCTTCTTCTTCTTCTTCTTCTTCTTCTTCTTCTTCTTCCTCTTCCTCTTCCTCTTCCTCTTCCTCTTCCTCCTCCTCCTCCTTCTTATTATTCTTCTTCTTTTTTGAGATTAATTTTCTAACTAAGTATCTGTGTGTGGGTATGTGTTTGTGGCTATCTACACAAGAATACAGGTGGTGTGGAGGCCACAAGCTTCAGATCCCATGAAGCTGGAGTTACAAGTGGTTGCTAGTTGCCCAGTGTGGCTTCCAGGAACAAAGTTCAGATTCTCTTCAAGAGAATTAGCTGCTCTTAACCACCAAGCCATCTCTCCAACTCAAGACTGGGCCTCTGAACACTTCATTTTCTATTCTTCTGTCTCTAAAACCGTGAGAAACAGGCTCAGAGTTGGGCCCATACTACAATTTGGATCAAAAGTGAAACAGAACAGGAGAGCATCAGCTGAACCATGTTTTCAAAATTTGAAGAACCATGTTTATTGTTTATTGACATATATTCATTATATGCGGTACTCATTTCATAAAATACTTAGAGCATGCCCTTCATCTCTCTTACCTGCCTTTTCTCACCCCTCTCATTAATCCTCTCATCCCCTACTACATGATTTAATATACCTATCTGGATTATCTGGATTCTAGGATCAAAAATTGAGAGAAAACCTGGTATTTATCTTTCCGACATTGGCTTAATTTGTTTTACATGATAATTTCATGTTGCATCCATTTTCTTGTAGACAATATATTTTGTTTTCCTTTATGACAGAGTAAAATATATCCCACATACTCTCTATTTTTATGTTGTTGTACACTTAGTTTGGTTCCTTGACTTAGATGCTACAAATACTACTGCAGTAAACACTCAACTGTTTGCAAGCACCTCTGTGGTATATTGATTTGGAGTCCTTGAAGTAAATACTAAGGTATGGTATAGCTGTGTCATTTGGTAGATTTATTTGGGGAATTTAATGACTCTCCACACTGATTTCCATAGTGGCTGAACTCTTTGACATTCCCTCTGGGATTATATAAGGGTTCCCTTTGCTTTGCATCCTTACTAATATTTGCTAACAACCATATTTTAATTTTGGAAGTGTTTTTATTCTTCTGTTTCACTCTATCCTCATTAAAAACCTGTATTTGTTTTTAAGGCTGCTATGTCAAAGTACCACAGACTAGTAGATCTAAAAACAACAGAAATTTATTTCTTATATAGAACATGGCTAGTTCTAATACTAATTTCTTGTTAGACTTCTGTAAAGTACAAGATAAAGATGCCAGCAAAGGCAATGACTTATAAAAGAAGGCCTGGCTCTTGGGGAGAGATTAATGCCTTCTCCCTATGTCCTTATACTATAGAAGAGGCAAGGCTGTTCCCAGGGTTCTCTTTTAAGATTTTATTTTATTTTTAATTATTTATATATGTCTGTGTGCACTTGTATCATATGAGTGCAGATACCCAAGTTGACCAGAAGAAATTTGTTGAATACCCTGGAAGAAGAGTTACAGGCAGTTGTGGGCCATCCTACATGGGTGCTAGAAATGAAACGTGGGTCCTCTGCTAGAAAATAATGTGATTTTAACTATTGAGCCATATCTTCAGTCTAACGTCTCCTTTATAAGAATGTTAGCCCGATTCCTGAGGGCTTCTCCTCATAATGTAGTCACTTCCCAAAGTTCCTATCTACTAAAATTCTCTTGGGGTTTCGGACTTCAACATATGAATGAGTTGGGGTGAAAACAACATTCACACCATAGTAAAGAATCCATAATCATCTATGCTTCCTTCCTGGAACTAACTACAGTCAAGGCCAGCCCAGTGCTATAGACATTCAAGCTTCTTCTCTCACTGAAGGTTCCCCACATGAATGGAATTTCCCGGGACTTTCAGTGCCACTACCCCAATACCAACAACTTGGGAGGCAAGCATATACCATTCTCAAATGATAAATTCTTGTCCTAGGTATTAACTTGAATGGGCTGCCTAACCATTTTTTTTTTGAATTTTCAGTCTACTGGTTTTACACATATAATCAGCTTCTTGCCTTCTGCTGAGAGATAGGGAGAATGATTATTAATTGCAAAAATGAGAACAGATGAATCAAAAATGTCAAGAGGATCAAAAAAAAGCACAAACTTGCAACACAATTAAAAAGCAACTAGAATCCCTAGAGGTCCTCCCTTCCCCACAGTGACAGGGCCTTGGACATCAGGGAAAGGGCAGAGTTCATGAGATTTCAGAGCTAGAGGGAAATCAATCTTATCAAGAAGAATATAAGAGAGACAGGAGGGCAAATGAGCCTAGGACATGCACTAACATACTGGAGGACTGTCACTGCCCTGACAACCCGTGTCAGTTAATAATTTCATCTTTCCAAACAAGAGAAATATGGAATGTGCATAAGCTTAGAAAACAGTATAGCAACTATGAAGTCCTTCAATAAAATGCAAAGGTTCATCATAATCACCGGCTCCGAAGTAATTTTAAGCTCTGCAGTCACTTATTCAGTGGCTTAAAAACTGCCATCCTTCACCAAACTAGCCTCTATGAAATCAATTTCCAAAACAATCAATAGTCACACACTCAGAAAAGAATGTCTGAGAAATAATAAAGACTGATAAAACTAATCACTTTAGGGAAAACTCAAGCATGACCTTTTGAGCAACACCATTTGTTTAGCTGACACGCTCTAAGATAAATAACATTTTAAACAAATGAACACAGGCCAACTGTGATAAAGGGAGTATATATGAGAATAATTTCAACATTTACTTTTGGTTTAGCTCTCAAGTCAATCACACTTTCTTATGAAATAACAAACACAGCTTCAATTTTAATAATCTGTGAAAGAAATGATAAAGAAACATTAACAACAACAAAACTGCTTGAAATTTCAGTGGTGGGTCTAGAACTCATCAAAGGAAATAGAAAATCAACAAAAATAGAATAACTTGTTAGGCAGCAAAAATCCCAGGACAGCTCACTATCTTGTCAAACTGTATTTCTCTTATTGGCTCTCTGGCATCAACCTGAAAGTGTCCAAAGGCTTCTAGCAAACAGTTAACGATTTCATTCCATCTATGCTTTTGTGTGTGTTTTTAAGGACTTCTTTACTCTCGACCCTCCATTTATCTGTCACTGTCTTTCAGCATCAAGGGTATGCCTATTCCTCACACCATGGAGTATTCATCAGACATGGTGTGCGCTAGCTAATAACACACGAAGATCTGCCAACTCTACCCCCAACCTTGACCCAGAACTCAGAGAAATTCATAAATATGCAACTACAACAACAGTAATATATATATGTGTATATATGAACAATACTGCTTAATAGGGACTAGGTTCTTCCTTTAAAGCTGACATTGTGTTAAAGGACTTATGCATACAAGACCACACAACAAATTTACCCAAGATCTCCCATTTCCAGTGCCATTAAGCAGCATTTATCAGTATGCTTGCACAGATTCCCCTACCTGCCTTTTCTTGTTCTTGTTGGGGAAACAGACACTGAAAGGAAATGGTGACACCTTTTCATCATACACTGTGTTATCTCCATCACTCACCTGCTAAGCTAAATCCCTGAATGTAGCCAAATGAAATAAATAAATAATAAAAGGAATGGCAGAAAAAGACAGGAGTCACTTGAAACTGCTGTAGTATGGATGATGATTCTATAGCATAAGTTTAATGAAATGGGGAAAGAGAAAAAACAGTGTATATAGAAGTAAAAAGTAGCATTGGGTAAACTTGGGGCTGGAGAGACTCCACAGTACTGGCTGATCTTGTAAAGGACTTGTTTTTGGTTCCCAGCTCCCACATGAATGCTCAATACCATTTGTGACTCCAGTTCCAAGTGATCTGATGCTCTCTTCTGGTAACCATGGGCATTGTACATATACAGTGCATAGGCATATATGCAGGCAAAATACCCATATACATAAAATAAATCCATCTAAAAATTAGGTAAACTTTGGACTTTACTGTTTACTTTCATTTAGCTCTTTTCTGTTATTTTTCTGTATTGGCACAGGTTCCTCACAATATTTTTTTGTTTGTTTTCATATATCAGACACATTAGTTTTGTATGACTGGTATAATACATTTCCACAAAGAGCAGAATAAAACAACATAAATTTATTTTCAGTCTATAGTTTCAAAATCTACAATAGATCCTGTTGAGCTATCATGCATATGTTTGCAAAGCTACCTCCCTTTATGCTGTCTTTAAGGGATACTCTGTTTCTTTGACCTCTGTAAGTTCTAGCGACTGTCCACACCCCTTGGCCCTTGATGTCCAAACTCTACCTTCAAAGTCATTAATGTTATACAATGTTTTTCTTCCAACACTGCTCTGGTTCTGTCTTCCAGTTTTTTGTTTTTTTGTTTTTTTTTTTGGTTTTTTTTTTTTTTTTTTTTTTTTTTACTTTTAAGGACTCTGGTGAACAGACTGAGCTCACTCGCTTTAATAATCCATGCATTTCCCCTACCTTAAGGGCAGCTGGTTACACCTATAATTTCACCGTCACTTTTAATTGTCCTTTGCCTTTTAACCTGATGGATTCACATATTTGAGATCAGATATAGACATCTGTGGGGGCCATTATCCTGCTTATCACAATCTGTCTCCGGACACTCCCCCAAATTAACACCAACTCTAATTCTTTATACCGGGTGATTTTCATTAATGAAAGATTTTCCATAACCCTGCTATCAAAACCTAGAAATCAAATCAATTCATGTAGTTTGAAATAAACCGGAAGGTTAGATAACAAAACATAACATTGTCCATCATGCATAGTAAAATTATGTGTGCTGCTTCTTTCTTGATGTGTGTTCTTTACTGTTTACTGCTATGGGTAGATTTTTATTATCAGAAAAAGTTATTGCAACTGAAATGTGTTGAATAACTGCAAATAGATGAGTGTAGAGAACAGTAGGAAAAATAATGAGCATATCTCTGGCTACACTGAGGTAAGGAAGGAAACAAAAGTTCTCACTGTGAGGGATTTTTCCAGGTGGACAAATATTAAGGAGTCTTGAAACCAATCCAGACCAAAAATGGAGGTGGAAGATAAATACAATGACCAGAGGTTGGTTACCTGTGAGTTCTTGCTTCCTTCTTACCATCAATCACTTCAAAGAGGATGAATCAGGAGAGGGAAGTGTCATCCTACAACTAGGAGCTTATATCTGATTATATATATATATATATATATATATTACATATATCTGATTTTTTAAAAAGATTTTTAAATAGTAAAGGACATGGGTAAACTAAAAAAAAAAAAAAAACATAGACTGACACATTTGAATTGAACAGAAGAAAGAACCAAGTTCAAGACCCACCTTCACAACTGTGACTTTGTTAACACGGGCCAGTGCAGCTGCTTCTCTACCTTTTGGTTTCTCTAACTCTACGATATGAACGTACATATGGTCCAGTGCTTCTTACAGCTGTTATGAGAATCAGACTGTACAGTATGTACAAGGAGTACTTAGTGAACTAAAAGGAGCCATCAGGAGGACAGAAGGAACTTGGAATTGATAAAGCAGAAGCTGAAGTGCCCCAGTCAGGTAAAGTAATGCAGATATGTCAATGGCATATAATCCCACACTGCAGAGACTAGGGCCAGAGGGTCACAGATTACACATGAAAATCCTGGGGATAAGTCGGGGTGGGGGTGAGTTGCAAGTGAATGGAATGTAGGCTGGTGTCTCAATAGCTGTGGGAGATGTACCAGCTTTAAGGTTATATACACTGAAGTACCAGGAAGTTAATTAACTCGTCTTGTCATAGAACAATAAAAACTCTTGGAATCCTCTCAGTTCAAACTTTATGCTCCTTATTCTGTCTATATTTTCTAATGAAACAATATGTCAAGACTTTCAAAGAGCCTAAGAACAGGCATTAGAGCCTAATAAGTACAACTGAGTTTTCCTTACACCAGGCACTGTTTACCACATTTTGTATATATAGTCATTTACTAACCACACCAAATATCATCGGACATAATTGTCCTCATTGTTACAAGTAAAGAAGCTGGAACATTGAGATTTTTAAATAAGGCTCAAGATCATATAGATGATAAAAGCTTGAACTAAAATTCAAATCCTGACAGCTGGGCTCATCAGACTCTGTATTCCCAGTAGCTGAGCTACAGGGTTCATGAGCAGGTGTGTACACCCAATCTGCAGCCTGCCTCCTAAACACCGTCCATGACTACATCCATTATCAGGAGTCAGGCACCAACAGGGGTTCTTGAAATATGAAGTTCAGAAAAAAAAGCTTTGGAATGTGGCAGTATCTTGGAGCATGTCAAATAAAGGGTGAAGGGGAAAACAGACATTATGGGTGATGGGTATGGAAAACCAAGGAGGAACATAATAAGGTCACTAAGAAAGGATTGCTTAGTACTTCTCTTTAGTTGCTATGGGCTTATGAAGATGTATGCTTAGTTTCCTTGTCAGATGTTCAAAAGTCCATGAGTGGACAGGTTTTATACTGTGTAGACGTGTAATCAATTTTATCAAGTTCTACCCATCTATGGTATTTTAAGATAGGGGCCCGAAGAGATGGCTCAGCAGTTAAGAGCGCTCGTTGCTCTTACAGAAGACCAGGATTCAACCCCCAGCATTCACACAGTAGCTTACAACAATCCATAACCCTAGCTCTTGGGTATCCTGCAATCTCTTCTCGCCACTACAGACACCAGAGACACACACACTACATGTACATATGTGCAGGCAAAATACTCATACACATAAGAAAAATTTAAAACATGACTCTAAATAAATAATAATCTTTTAAAAAATCATTAAGTGTATTCAGACTACAAAACCATAGAACTGTCTTGACATTCCCAAAATAACAAGTGAGCTCTGTTGAAATATGGCTGGAAGGGGAAGAGAAACTCAATTCAAAGGAAAAGGAGAAGCTACAGAACTGACCTAGTAATGACGTAGACGAGTTCTCCAAGATACTCTAGCATAGTGTGTTACTCAGCCTTGAATAACAATGACAAAGTATATAAGAGAAACCAGAAAACCTAAGAAGCGAAAGAAAAACTTAAAGGAAAAGACTTCTTTTGGCACTGAGTTTCAGAGGGCTCACAGCATGGTCATTGGGTCCATCTTTTCTGGGTTGCAAAGGAGCAGGAAGTGTGTGATAGAATGGGGATGTTTACCTCATGGTGAGCAGGAAGCAAAGAGAGAGAAGAGCCAAGCATAAGATATCCCTTCCAAGAAAGCCCTAGAAACCTACTTCTTCCTGTCAGGCCCCACTCCTTGAAATTCTCACCACCTCCCAACAATGCTACCAGCTGAATGGACTAAGACTGTAACATGACACCAGAGAAAACATTTCACATCTAAGCTCTAATATCTAAGATTATATTTCATAATCATATATATGTCATATTAATGTCAAATTTATGTGTATATATATAAAGATATGTGTGTGTGTGTCAGTTTAAAGAAAACACAAATTTGAGGTAATAGGATTTTTAGAAATAAACCAGGATGTGCATGATTCCTTAAAATTCATCCTGGGAGGAAAAAAAATAAATATAAAACATTCAGTACATATGCAAAAAACCCCAGAAAACATTAAATAATTTTAACGATTAACCTAATGCCCCCTTACCAATCACGTTTAGGTAATAGCTTTTATACTGCATTTATTTTTCAATTTCTGAGATGTCAATCTGGGAGGCTTTGTTGAAAACCAATGAGGTGAGAGATTACTCTGGCAATTACTCCCAAATAATAGATTGCTGAGTTTGACAAACCTGTAAATTAAAAAAAAAAAAAAGTTTTGTTTTCTGTTAGAGGGAGTGGGCTATAGAGGAAAAGGACATCCAGGACACATTGGAAAAGCTGGTCGCTCCAAGTATAGAGTGAGCATTTATGGGATAAGTTTATATAGGACTATAGAATAATCTCAGAAATAAATTGTGTTAAAAACCAAAAATCTAAAAGCAGCTGTGCTTCCTTCAAAGACCTCCAGGTTGCTAAATTCAGCAAGGCACAAAAATAAATGAACAATGCTTCTCAATAGGAGAGCTATGATGCCCTCATCCAAGTACCTAACACAAGGTGGCTTGCCATTTGGGTTTCCAAAAAAGCAATACCCTTTCCCCACACTGTTGCATACTTCAACTGTTTCTTATATGTCAGAATAAAGCCCTTGGAAATTTTCATTATAGTATTGAAAGTCTAAATTCTCCAGGTTGTCATTAACTTTTAAAGACCACTGGAAAATGTAACTCTGTGATGTCCAAGAAGGTAGCAGTTCTGCCAACAGTCAAAAATACAAACCTCTCAAGCCTCTACAACTGTCTCAATAAAACAAAGACTTGAACTTTGTAATCTGACCAAGACCCAGTCTTGGATTTCATTCAACAAATGTATATGTTTCTCTTACTGGGTGACTACAATTCATGATATGGAAAGAATCACAATAGTACCAGAAATAATTCCCGGATTTATGTCATTCACAATAAAGAGGAAAGACATGTATACACAAAATAATCACATAAATAAATATAAAAAATTGTGAGCACTTTCACAATTAAAATCCCATCCCCTTAGGTGGCGAGGGAGAATAGGACATGAATCTGGGATTGGCAAAGTAGGTCAGTGGTCACTAAGGCAAGACAAGGATTGAGTATGAGATGTTTTTGTTTGTAGCTAACCTACTCCCCCCCCCTTTTTTTCTGGGACATTAAAAAAAACATCAGAAGTTTTGAGTCAACATAAATCTTTCCTTTTTTAAGTTGTTCTATCAGCTGTTCTTTCATCTCAACAAAGCATCTGACTAATACATGCACTTACACACACATAATTGTACTGAGAAGCAGTGTCATCGCTGTGATTAAATCTGACCATATCAAACACTTGGAACTAATTTGTGAGAATGATTTGGAGAAGTCTGGTGGTATGGGCTCTAGAGTCCTTTAAATGCTCTAAGCAGAGCTTAAAGCACAATGCATGTGTACGTTCAGAAGGATGGAATGCTGATTGGGATGCAGACAGTAAACACCAAGCTCACAGAATTTCAGATAAGAATGAGGGTCCTGTTGGAGACCAGAATCAATTCATGTTTCATTGTGGCTATTTCTTTCCATCTCCAGAATTCTTGTAGAATGCTGAATTTAAAGCTGATGAGCTAATTACTCAAGCATTGGAAGTATCAAGGCAGTCTAGCATTCAGCCTGCGGCATGGTTATTGCTGGCTACCTTTAGCCAGGTTTTTAATGAGAATTTGAGAATGTGAGGTTTAAAGAACTTGAAGTTCAGTCAGAAAAGAAATATAAGCCATCACTGTTCTTCCTGAGTAAGTATGTTTACTGCTACTGCCACTGCCTGTGGACATCGAACTGTAGACTCTTCTGACTTTCAATGGTGACCCACAATAGCAACTGTCTATGGAGCTTGTGGGCCATGCCTACTTCACTGGTCTCTCTTATCCTGAGGCTGCAAGCATCTTTTCTTTTCCAGCATTTTTCTAATGTACTGTGTATTTATTTTCACTTCTACTTACAGATTTGGGGAAATTTTTGACAAAAGATTGATTAACCAGCAATTTTAGATGCCTTTTTATGCAGCCTCTTAGAAAGAAGTGAAATAAGTTTCTACTTTTTCTATTTTTCTTTTATTGAAAATAAATTTTCTTATACAATATATTCTAAACAGTTTCCCCTCTACCAGCTCCTATGAGTTCCTCCCCATCTTCCCTCCCATCCTGATCCACACCTCCTTCTGTCTCTGGTAGAAAACCAACAGGCATATACAGAATAATAATAAAACAAGATAAGATAAAACAAAGACAAATAAATTGGAATAGCACAAAATAAACAAACAGAAGAAAAACAACCAAAGAAAAAGCACAAGATATATATATAGACACAGAGACATACACATGTGCACAAACACAAATCCCATAAAAACAAAACCAGAAGCCATAATACATACACAAAGGGCCTGTAAGTTTAAAAAAAATGTCCTAACAAAATATTATGAGACAAATATTTACAAAGATGCCATTGAGTTCATTTTGTACTGGCTATCTACTGCTGGACATGGGACTTACCCTTAAAAGTTGTTTGTATGTCCAGTGAGACTCCATTGGAGAAAACTAATTTTCCATTTGAGAGTGGTTATCAATTTGAGATAGTTTGTGTGTTAGGTATGGCGACTAAGGTCCACTTCTCCTCTCTGGGGTGAGACCTCATCTGATGGATACCCATGGAGGCCCCGTGCATACTGCTAAAGTCTCAGTGAGCTCATAAGTACATCCATTGCTTCTTGGGTATACTTCAGGCCTTGTTTCCTCCATGTCCTTCATACCCTCTGTTTTTTATACTCTTTCCATTTCCTCTTCTGAAATGTTTCCTAAGTCTAGAGGGGAGGGATTTGTTGGAGACATTTCACTTAGGACTGAGTATTTTAATGTGTTTTCCTTTTGCACATTGTCTGGCTGTAGGTCTCTGTACTTGTTTCCATCTACTGCAGGAAGAAGCTTCTCTATGATGGCTGAGTAATGTACTTATTTATGATTATAGCAAAATGTCATTGAGAGTCATTTTATTATTACTTTTTTTTAGCAGATCAGCAATATTTGGTTTTCCCATAACTCCATATCTTATCTAGTTCTTGACCACTCAAGTAGTGTTGGGTATGGGTTCTGTCTCATGAGGTGGGCATTAAGAAAATCAGATACTGGTTGGTTACTCCCATAAGCTTTGTGCCATTATTATACCAACATATATTACAGGCAGATCACAATTATAGATTGTGGATTTGAAAGTGGGTTGGTGCTCACCTTTTCACTTTTGGTATCAGGTGGAGTACCTTCCAGTACCATGAACACTAGTCTGTAAGGGTGAAGTCCCTATATGAATACCAGCTTGACTTCTATGAATTTAATGAGTTGTATAGGTGTTTTCTTCATCAGTAGGGACTTGCCATCTGTTTGGGGAAGTAACCAATACTCTTGGTAATAACTTGGGTTGTTTGAGGGTACACATGGGATATCTTTGACCAAAAATTCAATTAGCTATAACCTATTCCCAGTATTGGAAGCTTCACTTGGTGATGAGAGATGTCCAGTTGGGGCTCTGTCTTCCCCTTTTTTGGTGATTTCATTTAGATCATCTTCATTTATGTATATATTTTAGAAAACTTCTACTATATTAGGTTTCCATATGATCCTTGAAATGGCCTTTAATTTTAATTGTCTCTCTCCATATTTCCTTTCTTACCTCTCCCTTCCCATTCCCTCATTTTATCCTCCCCACTTGACACCCTCCTCCCACCTTGTCTACCTGTTACTGTCTACAGTATTTCCCCTTCTTAGGGAGCTTCATTCCTCAGTCCCTTACTCTATACCTAACCCCTGTGGTTTTATGGATGATAGCTTGTTTTATTAATGACTTAACAACTGTCATCCACATATAAGCAAATACATACCATATTTGTCTTCCTGCCTCTGTGTTACATCACTCAGGATGATTTCTTTTCTAGCTCAATCCACTTACCTGCAATTTTCACTATTTCATCTTTTAATGACTAAGTAATATTTCATTGTGTAAATGAACCACATTTTCATTATCCATTCATTCTTTGGTGAACATCTAGACTGTTTCCAGTTTCTGGATATTATTAATGGAGCAGAAATGAACATGGTTAAGCTAGTGTCCCTGTGGCAGGATAAAGCATCCTTTTGGTATATGCCCAAAAAGAGTATAGTTGGATCTTGAGGTAGACCTATTCCCAGCTTCCTGGAAAACCACCACACTGATTTCCACAGTGGCTGTACAAATTTTCAGTCCCATAAGCAATGGATGATTTCCCCTTACTCCATATCCTCACCAGCATATACTGTTATTTGCTTTATTGGTCTTGGCTGTTCTGACTGATATAAGATGAAATGTCAAAATAGTCTTGATTTGCATTTCCTGAATAATAAAAGAACTGATGGAGGTATCACCATCCCTGATCTTAAATTGCACTACAGAGCTATACTAATAAAAACAGCATGGTATTATTGGCACAAAAACAGACACATTGATCAACAGAATCAGATTGAAGACTCAGACTTAAGTCCATACACCTGATTTTTTTACATAAAGAAGCCAGAAATATACATGGTGGGGGGAGGAAGCATTTTCAACAAATGGTGCTGGGCAAACTGGATGTCTGCATGTAGAATGCAGATAGATCCATATTTATCACTCTGCACAAAACTCAACTCCATATGGATCAAAGACTTCAACAGAAGATCAGACATTGATCCTGATAAGAAGAGAAAGTGGGGATAGCCTTGAAGTCAAACAGGAAAAAGACAATCTATCCAGAACATCAGTAATACAGACATTAAGAACACAATTAATCAATGGGGCCTCATGAAACCGAAAATCTTCTGTATGGCAAAGGACACTATGATGTGGACGAAGTAACAAGCTACAGAGTTGGAAAAGATTTTTTATCAACTATACATCTGATAAATAACTTAAAAAAAACCTGGACATCAAGAAAAAAAATAACCCAATTCAAAAATGCAGGGCAGGAATAAACAGAGAATTTTCAAGAGGATATTTCAAATGGATAAAAAAACACTTAAAGAAATGTTCAACATCCTCAATCATCAGGCTACCAGTTTTTTAACTGAGAATTCACCAGGTTTTCTCATTCCTAAGAATACAGTGTTCACTGTTGGCCCACATGACCTCCAATTCTGTTTCTTAGTGAGCTCTAATACATTGGACCTCTCAAGTCACTGTGTATCCTTAATAGTTTCTCCTACATTTCAACGTGTTTTTACTTTTCACTGACTTTACTTTCTTCCCCCACAGTAATACACAGAAGCATTTAACTCCCCATCTGCTCATTTCGATATCCACGTTTCACTTGTCTTCAAGTTCCAGAAGGACTTCAAATATCTTGAGAAATGTCCATTTTACAGTACTTTGTAAACAATAAGGGGGCAAGAGTACTTTGAAGACACCCCTGACCAGGTTATCATGATGTGAAAATTTTATCACCTGCCTTCTCACTGTATTTGTTCTGCTGATCACTTGAGGCACCATCAAGAATTTACCTCTTGTATAATACAACCCACTGCCATTGTCCTAGACCTCAACCCTGAACAGTCTCATAGAACCCTCACCATGGATTCAATTAGCTCATAAGTTCCACAATCACTCATATGAGACACCAGGATCCCAGAAAGAAATATCAGTTAGACCAACACAATATTTGCCCAAAGAATAGAAATGAACAGTTATTCTCATCAAGCTTGCCTTCCAATATGTATACCAGAGGAAGAGCCAAACATCATGGACTGCACCTTTATGGGTATAAATGAGTTAGAACGTTTGTGCAATATCCAGATAATAATAACAGTAGAAGCTATTATACATCCTCCATATGGGTTCTGTGACTATCATATAAGACACAATGCAAATAAAAGCTACCTTGTAGGTGTATGGCTTATTTTTATTATCATCTGTTGTTTTACTGTTGAAGTTCTTTCAGCAGGAAAAGATGTTCTAGTAATGAGAAATATACTCAGAAACAAAAAAAAATCTTCATTGTCAGGTCTTTATTAAAAACATAAAGGAACATTTCTTTGAGCCTTACCCCAGGCTAGCTGCAGTTTTAGATTTCTTTCCACGTGTTATTCACCATTCAATTATAAGACCGGCTTTGAGAACAATGTCTTTGTATGCCTTATTCAATTACTAAGTGTTTCTACTCTTTATCTCAGACTGAATATACTTTCATGAAAGTCAAATTCCCTTATAATAGATGATTAGCTTAGAAATAATGATTCCTCAAATAAGTATCATGATTGACATTTTATAGGGACCAGAGGTCACATTAAACTGTCCCTTAACAAAGTACAAATTATTAGTCTTTCATATCAGAGAAGGAAACTTGGAGATGGTGGCCTGAAAAATAAGAAGTGTGGGGGAATGAGCTCATATCTTTAAAATGCACTGTTTTCCTTTTTCAATTTTCATGTGTTTGTGTGTGGGTGTAGATATGTATTACACATGTGTGCATTTATACATGCATATATGTGGGTATATGGAGGGGTGTACATGCATGTACACATACATGCATGAAAAGGTCTGTGGTTGATATCATGGATCATCTGTGGTCACCCTTCTACATTACTCATTGAGGCAGGGTCTCTAAGTCAAACTCAGATGACATTAATATGACTAGTCTCCCTAATCTGCTTGCTCCTGCCATCCTTTGTCTTTACCTTCTGAGGCTTGGATTACAGGAGGCTACAATTCCCATCTGGCATTTTATATGGTATTTTAAGAATCCAAACTCTAGCCTTCATATTCCTGTGGAAATGCTTTAACCACTGAGCAATCTTTCTAGTCCCAAAATGCCTGTTCTCAATAACTGCACTCTAGAGTATCTGTAGGAAGGCCTGAGGAATGCTATGCTGCAACCAGGTTTTTAATGAGAAAGTGCTAAATTCTTTGCTCAGATCACTTCTTTCAGCTATTTCATTTGGAAGGAAAATAAAACAGCATGGGACACAACAGAAAGTAGCTAGTGTCATTAAACTGGTATAACAAATGGAAGCGTGGAGAAAGAGACCATCTAATGGCCCCATGGAAATGAAAAAGCAATGCTTGCACCTTGGTGCAAGTCTCCAGTTGCCCCTTCATTCCTTCTAATAATTCTAATTTATGGCATGTAAACTGCTCCAGCAGAAGGAAAATCAAGTCCTGTTTGCCTTGCCCTGAACCTCCTTCACTGTGTCTGTGGTACTGTGGAAAGCCGCCACATAGACCCAGAACTTTCTGCCACAGTTCAACATCCTTTTTCTTCCCGTTGCTTTTGCCTTTTTTTTTTCCTACAATGAGACAGAGAAGCAATTACCTCTCTGTCTGCTCATCGTGATACCTATGCTTCATTGGGCCAGAAAGAAGAGGAAATGAGAATGAGAAAGCTGAAGACCAAAGACCTAAAGTGTGAGGAAGATATACAAAGTTTTTAATTCAATGAGATTTGCATAGAAATGTGCAGTTAAATTTTCCAACTTCCCCTGTTTCTTAAGGAAAAACTTAATAGCCTCTGACTAAGACAGAAAATCTGAAATAATAACAAACTTTTAAGATTCACAAAGCCTGACACACTATACTTTGCATTTATATTGTGACTTACCATAAAAACAGGACATGTTCCATATCTTATTTCATTTATTAATAATGCAATGCTCATTCATTAAGTAATCATTTTAGCTTAGAATCGCAAATGATTTAGCAGGGAAAAATATGATTTTAAATTAGCTACAAAAGGCTCCTCATTGAACTGAGTGATTTGCATTTATTATCACTAGCCCTCACAACAACCCAGCAAGGCAGGCACATCAGTCAGGATTACCACAGAATTTAAAGTTCTCTAACACATGCTGCTAAAATAACCAAGACCTGTACCAGCAGTGGAACTCAGAAAGGGTAGCAAAGGGCCAGAGGCATCATAGCTTCCCATGGAGTGAGGCAGCCAGCCTTGTGATGTAAAAGGAAGATACCTGGGGGAACACTTTGCACTCACTCTACTGCTGCCTTCTGGTTCATTGTTTGCCCCCCCCCCTCCCAGTCATCACTCTGCTGACTGAGCACAGTGGGGATTAAAGGACAGGGTGCTCTGGGACAACCCATTACATCAGCCTCCTGATCACAGAACAGGGTGGGGAAGGGGAAAGTGTGTCTAGAGGGGAGAGCCAAAGTTATCTTTCCTGATGCATCCCTTCCTCCAGTACCAAGTCTCCTCACCTACTTGTATCTTTAACACAACTGAAAATCACTCAGAGTCAGAATGGGATGATGACAAGCCAGTCTCTTGAAAACTGGAACTGAAAACATGAGTAACTACAACCTTTTAATAAGAGACTGAAAGCTTAAAAGGGAACAGGAATAACCAGTTAGCATAAAATGCAACTGTTAGACTTCTCCCTGTAGTCTCTGTAACTGAGCACATGGCCTGAGTCACCAAGCATATCAGCTAGTCTCCCTCCTCTACCATTCCATACACCCCTTGCCCACCACATGTTTTTCAATCTTCCTGTGTTCTTTCCTGACAAGATGAGAAGACGACTGGATCTAATGGGTCACTGTGGCCCTCATTCTCAGTGAGTGCCCTCCTGTTATTAACTTAGAAAACATTTTTTTCTACTTAAAGAACATATAACTTATATGTTTCTCTCCCAGAATGCTGATGCTCCATAGACACCCACACCCACTATACAAATGCAGCCTACACCCAGGGCCAAGAACACCCACTCACCTGGTTAGTAAGGTCATTTTTCTGGCACACAGAATGTGGAGAAGGGTGAAGATTCTAACCTGAGAACAGAGACACTCAGCTCCACACACTTCAGTGATTCTTTGTCAGATAAAGAAGCTAAGACATCTGGAGCAGGAGAGAGGGCTCAGTGGTTAAAAGATTTGCCTTCCATTCCAGAGGACCTGGTTCTCAGCATCCACTTGGAGACGCATAACCATCTATTTTCCAGTTCCAGGGGATCTGACATCCTCTTCAGTCTCCAGAAGCACCAGACATAGATGCTGGCAAAACATTCATACACATGAAATAACAAAATTAAATTGAAAAAAAAAAGAAAGAAAGAAATTAAGACTCCAAAAGGTAAAAGAGCTTGCCTCAGGTCACACAGTCTAAACCCTGTGTTATTCTTTGCAAGCCACTAACATCATATGGAAAAGGAAAAAAAGTATTTTGGCTTCTAGTCAATGAGAATTAGGTTCATCTTAGACCCAAACCAATTATCAGCTTAAAACACTTCGTTACATTGATAAGTAAATCCAAAGTTCCCTCCTGTGGTCATTAAAATGAAAATGTAAAGATTATGAGGAGCAAGAGATTGAAAGAGCTTTATTAGCTCACTCTGTGCAGTGTGTTCTATTAAAGAAGACTTCACCCCTAATCACCACAACCCATAATCAGCCGCTAGGCCAACGATGTCTAATAGAAATACAATGTGATGAACATGAGGAACTTTACATTTTCTTATGACCATGTTTAAAAAAGGAAACAGAAATCATTGAAATTTGTTTTAATGACATATCGTAACCCAATATGTTCAAAATATACTCATGAATACACAGTTCATTTTCATAAAATTGGCTCATTGTGATATTTGTATAACTTAATGAATATTTATCTTGATGATAACAAAATATTAGAGCAGTGGTAGATTTCCTGGTTTACACACTTGCATAATTGTAAGTTCATGGAACTTCATTACTAGGACTGTTGTAGCCTCAAAGTAAGGAAAAACACACACGAACCCCCCCCCACACACACACACACATGCACACACACACAAATTCTGCACCTCAGTGCTCTGTAAGGCAAAGTCAGAACACACCTGCAAATGCAAGTAGAACCCACTTCCTGGAAACAAGTGATAATCATTCTTGGTTTATTGCTCAGCTGTCATAGTCTTATAAGTCTTAATAATTCTGTAACTGAACTTGTGGTTTTCAAATGAAGTCTGATGAGGCAACAGAGAGTGTGAGTGAGCAGAGGAGATGCGTGTAGTCACTGTCACTGTTCTGATAAGAACAAAATACCTGTGCACAAGCTAGGAGAACAAGCTGAATGACTCTGGCAACTCTTCTCAGAAGTTAAATGCTCTTGTATTTGTATTAAAAAAAAATAGACTTGAGCTGGAGAGATGGCTCAGTGATTAAGAACACCTACTGCTCTTGCAGAAGGTTCAAGGTCAGTTTCCCACACACAAGTCAGATAACTCAAAACCAGCCATGACTCTGGGGCATCCAATCCTTGGCCTCCATGGGGTAACTATACTCACATTCACATGCCCCCCCAAAACACATACACATAATTAAAAATAAAAAGCTGGCAGTTAAGTTTGGTGTGGAAAAACATACTTATGATTTCAGAGCCCAGGTACTTGAAGCTATAATTTAAGATCAGCCTGGAACCTGTCTCAAAAAACAGCAACACAATAAACAATGGTCAATACCACTTTAGCCAAATATACTACTAATTTTGTATCAATATACAAAGGTATAAGGGCATATTCAATAATCTGCCCCTTCTTCTTGGACCTTCCTGTGCTATGTCTACGTCTCATTTTTCTCAAGCCTATGCACTCCTACATAGGAGAGGAAGAAGGATACAGAAAAGGAAAAGTAGGAAGTCCCTGGGGCTAACCTCCAAAACCCATTAAACAGGACCATTTATCAGCTTGTAATCTCTTCCCCTAAATATTGGAGTTTTCAGTTATCTTTTAAATAACCAAAAAGAAGGGCGGAGAAACACCCTCCCCACCCTCTGGGCATGGGAAGTCGCTCTCTTAAAGTGACTTCCTGCTGATTTGGGTCGTAGTAAACCTGTTTGGGGCCTGAACCCAAATGGAAAAAATGGTTAAAAATGTTAGTACAATCCTTTTATGTTCAGTCCTTCTGTTCTCAGCTGTTTAGATGACCTAAGGAGTTTGTAGGCAGAAGCTGATCTTGCAGGCTTCACTGAGGTTCCGGCCGGGGCATTGTGTAGAGCAGAACGGTCCCAGCGACATTGGATTGCTGTGGTTGCAGGCCCCCGATGGAGACAGCTATTGAAGAAGTCTGTCAGACTGAATCAACTGGGTCACTCGTCCTCCTTGGTGCCTGATTCTGCTCTCTGCTGAGGTTTCCGCTGTCCAGCCGTCCCCGGGCTCCCCGAATGGATGCTTCGATTCTCCTGGAAAGATAAGAACAGAGCCCTGCCCCAATCCCAACCCTGGGACCATTACCCTCTTTTTTTGGGGGGGGGAGCTAGGTAATACTTCTCCTGAAGCAAATTTGGCCTTCCGACAACATACAAACCGTTATCTTTCAATCCGGGTTAAAGAAGAAATCATTCTGTCACCTTGGAGCTAAACCAGCTCCAGTGTATATATTTTGAGATCCCAAAGGACAATCTGCCTGCATCGAGAAGGCCTTTTGTAAGTAGCCTCCAAACCTAGGTCCCTCCAAATCCCATGTGTGTGTCTCTGAACTCTAATTATTGGGATCAGAGACCTGTGGTTCCCATCTGAAGGGATCAAAGATGTGTTCCACCACTCCTGGAATGAAGTCTTTCTCTATCTAGAGTTTGCCCTGCATCAGGCTGACCCTGAGCTCTGAGATCTGCCCATTTCTGTCTCCAGTGTGCTGGGACCAAGGGTGTACTCTTCTTGAATGGTGGGACCAAGAGTATGCCCCCCACCACCCCGCTCCGTATGACTCCAGAATACATAAGCCCACCAACTCTACGGTGCTCCCCCCGTCTCCACTGAAGTCAAAGGCATGGGCCAACACCACAATTCTCTTGTATTTTACCTTAGCTCCACGTCTTCTTGACACCTGGAGGTCTGCAAAACCAGGCTGAACGGCTGTATCCTCTATTCCATTCACAGTGTTTCAGCCCTGCCACAAGTGGTATTGACCATTATTTATTGTGCAAAAATAAGATTGTATTGGATTACATCGGTATTGATCTTTGTATATTGATACAAAATTAAGATTATAGTTGGCCACAATGGTATTGACCCTTGTATATGGACGCAATATTAAGATTGTATTGGGCTACATAGGCATTGATCTTTGTATATTGACACATAATTAAGAGTATATTTAACCACAATTGAATAGATCTTTGTATATTGATACAAAATTAAAGGTAACGCTTCCTAATGGTATCATACCTAGAGATACTTAAAAATAAAATGTGAAGCTCTGGCCTCTTGATACCAACCGTCTAAAATGGTCTAGGATAGTTAAGTAAAACAAACTCCTAGTCATGCAAACATGTCACTTTGTTAGCTACTATGACAGTCTATCACAGATATTCTCTAAACTACCCAGTAATCAAGTTCTTAAGAGACAAGCAACATTTGCTTATCTAAATACAAGAGATGGATAGGGCATCTTCAAAAACCCCAAGAGATCTGCAGAATATGGCATTCAAAGATGTTTTCTTAAATTAAGATTTTCTTTTTTTTTGATATTGAGACATATCAGCTCCTGACAGCACCCCCTATTCTACTCCAAGTAGAAGATAAGCATCGAAGAACCTCCACTGTAAGATGGTTGAATTAGTGGCAAGCCTATCTCTTGGCATGAAAAAACCCCTTGCTCCAACTGCAGACAGACTGCTGTCCAAAAAGGACAAAACTTGGTAGCAGGGAAGTCGACAGCCTAGCTATGCCAAGACAGGGTAGGTAAGTCCTTCATAATCCCTGCTCTACAACAAATGTCTGTCAGAGAAACAGGACCCAAAGACTGAAGACTGATGCAGGATTGTATGGAGAGAAAATGGGAACTGTCCAGGCAGTCACTGGTATGTCATTTCTTAGTTTTGGAAGCTGCAGGCCCTGTACTTCCTATATAAGCAGATATATTTATCCCTCTCAGGTCTCTGAGGTGGTTGAAGAATAGACAGCTAGAGTCTCATAGTTAAATTTTGAGTTGTTTAGGAATCAAGAGGGTATTAGAGATCTAAGAAGATACTCTTAAAAGTGTTTTGCAAGTTAGTATGAATGTTGAGTCACATATAGACCTTTAAACTCATGGAGATGGTTAGATAGTAGAATGTTAAAGTCAGGGGCCAAATATGTATAAACTGGACATTGGGAAGGTATACTGGGCCATTTAACTCTCATAAATGTGGCATATTTATATCTGTTGTTTTGTATAGTATTTACTGTTATAAGAGAAGGAACCATCTGTTGGACTGATAGGGGAAACTTCTGGGGGGAAGAGGGTGGAAGGTCGGGATAGGAAGGGGGAATAGGGAAGGGTTTGTGACTGAGATGTAACTTGAAGAAAAAAAAAGTATTAAAAAAAAACAGCAACAAACTTACCATGAAATGTAAGATAAATGGTTAAAAGAAACATGCTTATCTATATTTTTTTCCTTCTTTCAAACAGTATTAAACAAGAAAAAAAAGCAAAAAACTGTGAAGAAAAGGAACCTGCTATACACTTCAGTATTTGCTGTTACATTTTTGAACAAGCATTCCAAACACTGATTCTGTACTGGGCCTTTCATATGCTCTGTACTGAGCCCTAAGAACAAGAATGTTGGTTAACTTCAGACATTCCTGATTGCATATGGTATACTTCCTCTCAAATCCAAATATGACCTCAGCATTTTTTTCAATGCCCAGAACAATATAAGAAAGATGCAAGCCTCAAATGTATGCCATATTCCTTCAACCCTAAAGACCATACAGTAAAGTCTTTGGATCATAAGGATCTGTAAATATCATTTCACCCTGAGATAATAAAAGGGTTTCCCTATGTACCCCTTCTAATATGGTCATGTGGTAATAGGTGTACAGAGGAACATAATGAAGATTCTGAGATCATTGGAGCCTTTGGAATCAGGTGCATGCCTGCTAAGTGAGAGTTCAAGTGTGGAATGACAGAAGCTCATAGGCTACACTAGTGGGATAGTGTAACTTATGTGGAAGGGAGACAGGTTCAGGGGGATGTCGTCTAGATTTAAAGCCTTGTTCCTTTACTGATGGTACAACCTTGAAAAAGTACCAAAGTCTCTCTAAGAATCCATCTCACATGTAAAAATGATGATTTAAAAAACCTAAGTAGAATTTAGTGAAGTATATAATGAAGATTAAAGTGCCTGTTGGATCATCCAGGCACCCTGCACATTTCTTATTACATACTGCTCATCGCAATTATCTGTTCTTGGTTCTACAGGTAACAGTGACATAAACATTGTTATTTTTATACCACTTACACTCTATTCCCATCTCCTAAAACACACAAAGGAAGATGCTGTAGCTGTGGCAATGCTTAACTTTCCCCCCAAAAAAAGTTTTCTGTTTCTCTCAAAATTACAAGCACTCAGATTATCCTGAGCTTGCCCTCTCTCAGTTCCCAAAAGCCCAGAACCCTGAGCAAGCTGCTGCTCTCTAGATCCACTTTCCTGACCTGTAAAACCAAGAATTTAAAATCCAATTGATGCTGCAGGTTGGTCATTCCCAGGCATCTAATTCACAGGGGTGAAGACCACTCTTACCTGCAGTTCAGTAGAGGTTATGAACAATGATTCTTTCATTCCAGTTTTGACAGTTTTACTACAAACTAGTCACCCTGGTGTTCCTAGCACTCAAAGTTCGAGGCATTTTTTAAAAAAAGGATTTAGTTAGATACCAAAACAAAGAGAGAGAGAGAGAGAGAGAGAGAGAGAGAGAGAGAGAGAAAGAGAGAGAAGAAACAGAAAAAGAACACCATTACATTTTCAGTATATGTCAGGGGGTCTAAAAATCTGTGATCCAGCATAGTCAAATATGGATGGCATTCTATGATCTTTCAGCCAAGGACCAGTATGTCGCTAATGTTTTCTCCTCACTTTGGTTCCCTACCTTCCTATATGTAGACATTTTGGCTATAACACTCTAGTGAAGTCTTTTCCTGTTTTGGTTGGGTCTATATACCTGAGTACTGTGCTTCCAAAATGAGGAATAATTCAAAATAATTGGTCAAATTGTCTTTTTTTCATTTATTTTTTGTATTTTTATTGTACATGTATGCACACATAATGTGTATGGGTGCATATGCCAGGGCACACACATGACAGTCAGGAAACAATTTTATGAGTTTTCTTCTTCCATCTTTTAAGTGAATTTGGGAGATCATCAAATTTAGAGCACCAGGTCTGTATAGCAAGCTCTCTCATTTATGTAGCCATTGTACTGGCCCAAATCCAAGTATTAATCCATGTTCTGATAGACAAAATAGATATAAATATGCACATAAAAATATAAAAACATATATTTACACTAGACTATTTCATATAGATATGTGGGGGATGTTAGGGGATTAAGGGTGTGTGTGGAGTTCAGAAAACAATCTCAGGTATTAGTCCTTGTCTTCTACTTCGCTTGAAAGAGGATCTCTTTGTTGTTTGCCACTGTATAAACCAGGCTGCTTGCCCTGTGCTTATGGGAATTCACATCTCTCTGTCTCCTATCCCGCTGTAAGAGTGCTGGGAACAAGTGCACTCGGCAATGCCCGGTTTTACATGGGTTCTGGGGATTTGAACCCAGATCTTCACATATGTACAGTAAGTGCTTTACTGGCCCCTATACAGGGAGTTTCAAGTCTTCACAGCTTGGGATAACAGCACAGCTTTTGTAAACCAGGGATCACACACTCTTATGTCCCTGAGACCTTCCCTACACATTTCAGAGTACAACATGGATGTTAGGAATGAGCAGTCACATTATTTGAGTCAAACCCTGGCTCTCCATTTCAGCTGCTGTCACAATCAAGTCTTTCAAGTCCCTTGCCTGTCTTCGCTGGTCTGTCTACAATATGGGAATAGATGGCTAACTCCTGAGAGTTGTTTGAGGACATGAGAGGCAACACACTTTGAGCATTTGGCCAGTTGACCTCCTGTGATTCAATTGGGGTCATCTCAAGCCTCTTGAAGTAATGATCCCAGTAGTTACCTTCTGAGCTTTGGGCTTTTCCACCAATTTTTCACCATTCCTATTTTACAGATATGTTAATATTCAGAAAACAGCACTTACTTGTCTAAAGCAATTTTGTGCATGGTGATGCAGTCCTGTAAGGCCAGCATTTAGGAGCCAGAGCCTGAACATTACTGCAAGTCAAGACTATGCTGAACTGCATAGGGAGTTCCAGAACAGCAGGACTGCATAGAGAGATCTTGCTTCAATCAATAATTTTTAATCACATTTCAAGATTTTTATTAGCCAAGCATGGTGGCTCATGCCTGTAACCCCAGCACTTAGACTGAGCAGATAGACTACTCTTGATAGGTGTCAAGGTTACATAGTGAGTTCCAGGCTAGTATTGACTACAGTGTGACATCCTATCTCTAAATACTTTTTAAAAAATAGCTTTTGTTGAGCAAGCCAGAATAGAATCACACTCTTTAGCACAGACAGAACTAGAACCCAATTTTTTTCCAAATCTCTGAGCACTGCCTTCCTCAGGAAATACTCACTCGGTTCACTGTGTACATACATGTATGTTTTATTAACTGCTTCTATTTATACAGGCTTCTTGAGTAAGGATTTATAACATGTCTTGATTGCCTGGCACCATCCTCAGCACCCAGTAAACAGATCTAAATGAGCAAAACCACAAGTTCTTTGCACAGCTGAGCTCTTTAAGATATTGCTAAGACATGGACAGCATGTTATTTTTTTCTCAGGGAATTAGCTTAATATAATCACTCAGAGAGAGGGCTTTTGAGCCACAGTTAGGGCTCAAAATGCACATCTGTCTCTGGTTAAGTTTAAAACCCAGGACAACCAGCTGAGGTACTAATTTAACATACCAAAGTGACCCTGACTTCCAGATTCTTCCAGCATCCATCCCTCAGTCCCTGCAAACCCCATCCTCTCTCTACCCTGAGGCTCTGGATTACATAGGCTCTTCCCTATGTTATTCAGACATTTTGGTTACCCGGCCCTCATTTTATACCTTTGGCCTGCTGGATATGGTACTTCTTCCCCTCTCCCTTTTGCTCCCCCTCTCCCCACACAGATCATGAACACTCTTGACTCTCCCAGATGTTTCTGCCTCTGGCTATGCTCTCCCACATACCTATAATAAACCTCTCCTCCAAAAAACCTAGGAGCAGTCATCCCCTTTTTATTTCTTTTCTTTTTAATCAGTCACCATTGGCTAATCAATATGGACATGGCTAGTTACTTCACTTCAGTTTCTTCTGCTATAAAATGACTATGAAGATCCATCAAAATCTTATAATTAATACATCAGGTAATAGTTGATGAGCTTTGTGCATCAGATTGACTAGCCTATAATATTTACTAATTCTCTCAAGCAACACAACTGCAACGATTTCAGAGATTAGCTAAACTATATAATTGGTTGTCTTAAGTGGAAATGACTATTTTTCTTTTTCTTTCTTTTTTTGTTGTTTTTTGTTTTGTTTTTGAGATAGAGTTTCTCTGTATAACAGCCCTGGCTGTCCTGGACTCACTTTGTAGACCAGGCTGGCTTTGAACTCAGAACAATTCCCCTGCCTCTGTTTCCCGAGTGCTGGGATTAAAGGTGTGCATTCTTTTTTCTTTTTATATTTATTTACTCCTTCAAATTACATCACAATCATACTCCCCACCCTCCTCCCTGTCCCAGTCTCACCATCTACTACCCTCTTCCCACTCACCCTCCTGTCTGCTTTTTTTTTTAATATAAGGTGTATCTTTTCCCCTAACAACTAACCCTTTTAGTACAATAAAAGGCTCTTTTTCTTGCAACAATAAATACTATACAAAACAATAAGAACAATTAGGTCACAATTATGAAAATTATAAGATATAACCCATATTCCCAATGTCCAGTCCATACATAATTGGCAACTGATATTAATATTCTATCATCTATCTCGTTGAGTTTAAAGTTCTATACCTAACTCAGTTTCTATCCTAACTTTGCATTACCACCATAAAAACATCTTCTTAGACCTAGGACATCATTTTAATTCCTAAATAACTTAAAAATTTAACTGTGAGACTCTAACTATCTAGTCTTCAACCATATCAGAGACCTGAGAAGGATAAATATATCTGAATAAACAGGAAGTTCAGAGCCAGAAGCTTGCAAAACTAAGAAATGACAGACAACTGGCTGTCTGGATAGTCCTCAATTTCTTTCAATACATTGGAGCATCTGTCTTCAGCCTTTTACCCAGTATCTCTGACAGACATTAGTTGTAAAGCAGAAATTATGAAGGACTTGCCTACCCTGTCTTGGCAGAGCTAGGCTGTCGACTTACCTGCTTCCAAGTTTTGTACTTTTTGGACAGCATTCTGTCTACAGTTGAAGCAAGGGCTTTCTCTTGCCCAGTGGCAAGCTTGTCACTAATACAACCATCTCCAATGGAGGTTCTTCAATGCTCATCCTCTACTTGGAGTAGAATGGGGGTTGCTGTCAGGAGCAGATATGTCTCCATATCAAAAAAAATCTTAAATTAAGAAAACATCATCAAATGCCATATGCTACAGATCTCTTGAGGTTTTTGAAGACCACCTATCTATTTCTGTATATTTGGATAAATAAATGTTGCTTGTCTCTTAGCAGCTTGATTACTAATTAACTTAGAAAACTTCTGTGTTACACTGTGCTAGTACCTAACAAAATGACATGTTTGAATGACTATTAGTTTGCATTTCTTAATTATCCTGAATAGTTTGTGACAGTTGCTATAAAAAGGCCAAAACTTCAATTTTCATTTTTAAGCATTACATAACTTAAAAAGAGTTAATCTTAATTTTGTATCAATATACAAAGATCAATACCGATGTAGCCAAATATAATCTTAATTTTTATCAATATACAAAGATATGAGACTATCAATAATCTATCCCTTTTTCTTTATCATTCCTATACTATGTCTATATTCCATTTTTTCTAAGTCTTTTCTCCCCTACATAGGACAGAAAGGAGGATAGAGAAAAGAAAAAAAGAGAAATCCCTGGGTCTAACCTCCAAAACCTTGTTTAACAAGATCATTTAACAACTTGTAGCCAATCCCCCTAAATAACAACAAACATCTATAACCTATGAAATGACCAAAGGAAAAAGGAAAAAAAAATCAATCACCCCACTTTCTGGGAATGGGATGCTGCTCTCTTAAAATTGCTTCCTGCTGAGTTGGAACATAGAAAACCTGTTTGCAGGCCCAAATAAGAATGGGAAAATGGTTAAGCAAGTTAATAGTAACATTTGATGTTCAGTCTTTTTGTGTTCAAGTATTCCAGTGTCCTAAGAAGTTTGCAGTCAGAAGGTGAACTTTGGGTGGAAAAGTTCAGGTCTTTACTGAAGTCCTGGCTGGAACAGTCTGTGGGACTGAACTATCACAGCTACTGAGGAAGTCTGTGAGACTGGGTCATCTGGTATCCTTGCCTTCTTTGCTGTCTGATCTTTTTTCTTCAGAAATTTCAGTTGTCCAGTTGTCCGTAGACTCCTTAGATGGATTCTTTTAATTTCCTGGAAAGATAAGAACAGAGTCCTGCCCTAATTCTATCTCTAGGGTGCTACTTTTTTGGCAGGTAATATCTTTCCTAGAGCAAATTGTTTTTGTTTGTTTGTTTTTGACAATATTAAAAGTATTATGTTTCAATTGAGAAAAAAGAAAATTCTTTTGATATTTTGGAGCTAAACATACCTTTAAATGTATATATTTTGACATCACAAAGGACAATTCACTTTGAATTTCAGCATGCCTTTTGAGAGCAGCTTTTTAAACTTAAATCATTGTAAAATCCTATGTGCCTGTCTCTGCTTTCCAAGTGTTAAGATCAAAGGCATGTGCTTCTCAGTTGTTGGATTAAAGGTGTGAACCACCACCCCTGGAAGTAAGCTTTTCTCTATTTGGAGCTTGCTCTGTGTCAGGCTGGCCTTCAACTCAGAGATCTGCATATTTCTGTCTCCAGTATGTTGGGATTAAAGGTGTATGCCTCTCAAGTGTTGGGATTAAAGCTGTGAACCATCACCACCCTGTTCATTATAACTCTATAATTTAAAAGACAACTAACTCTATAGTGATCCTCCTGTCTCTGCTGGAATTAAACTCATGAGCTAATACTGCTCTTTCAAATATTTCATCTTAGCTCCAAATTACTTCAACTCTTAGAGATTTAGAAAACCAGTTTGAACTGTAGTAATCCTTAATTTACTTACAACATTTCAAACCTCTTTACTGAACTTTTAATTCCAAACAACGAAAATATCCTTTATATATAGAATAAAAACTGATAAGCTGATATCCAAGAGTATGTAAACTATGTGGCAACCTACAGTCTAACATTCTAACCTGAAATTAAGAGCGTTTTTCCTTTCATGACAGTAAGGCAAGTATGTCTTTAGTAAAGTATCATTTGAAATTTTTATATTTTATTTATTATATTTTTATGCTTAGTTATCCTTTTTAAAAAATTAATTAGTTTTTTCAAGTTACCTCTCAAACATAGTTTCCTCCCTCCTCCCCTCACAGTCCACCCCTCTCTCCCTCCCTCCCTTCATTCCTCCCTCTCTCCCTCCTCCCTCTCTCCCTCCCTCCCTTCCTCCCTCACTCCTCCTTCCCTCTCTCCCTTCCTCCCTCACTATTCCTCTTCACAGTCCTCTCCTTTTCCTCAGATGAGTTGGGCCCCTACATATCATAATCCCTCAGTTCACCAGTCAAGTGAGGGCCAAGTACTTCCTCTCGTGTTGGGGCTTGATACAGCACCCCATCTAGGGTAAGGTGTTCCACTAACCTACAACAGGTTCCATAACTCACTGCTGGGTGGAGTTTTTCATTGGATAGTTATGCTAGGTTCCTATCTGTTTGGGTCTGTGGGTTGTAGGATGGTTGTCCTGTGCTATATGGTTAATATCTACTTATAAGAGAACACATACTGTGTTTATCTTTCTAGGATTGAGTCAGCTCATTTAGGATGACCTTTTCTAAACTCATCCATTTGGTTGTGAATTGCATGATTTCCTTGTTTCTGATGGCTGTGTAGTACTGCATTGTGTAAATGTACCACAGTTTTTTTATCCATTTTTCAGTTGAAGGACATCTGGTTTTTTTTCCAGTTTCTGACTATTACAAATAAAGCTGCTATGAACATTGTTGAGGCAATGTCCTTGTGGTTTGGTGGAGAATCTTTTGGATATATGTCCAGGAGGGGTATGGCTGGGTCTTGAAGTAGAACTATTCCCAATTTTCTAAGATTTCACAAGATTGATTTCCAAAGTGGTTGTACAAGTTTCCAAGGCATGCATTCTTAAACAAGGTAGATCTGATTCAGTCAGTCAAAGACAATGGAAGAAAAATGGAGGTCTCTGTAAAAAAGAAAATATTCTACTATTGTATGCCAGTGTGAGTTCGTAAGGCAGCCCTGCCCCTCTGTGCATGCCTCAGATCCATGTGTGTATATGTATATATGGGTATGACAGTGACTCTGTCCCTCTGATGGAGTTCTGATGCAGTCTGTGAAGCTCATGCACAGCCCACTAATGTGAGTATTAACTGTCAATGGTAATACTTTTATAATTTGTTGAATGCATAACAAAACCCAGCACAGTAGCAACGGTTATTAAAGATCTATTTGTTGTTGTTGTTGTTGCCTAAAACTTCTCTTAAGGAATTATGTCTACAACTTAATTTTAAATAAACAGTAAAAATTAGAGTTAAAAAGATTTTGAGAAAAAAAATCTCGGAAAATATAAACATTTATAGAGGCTGATGTATAAAAATACAAATCTTTGCAATGCTTTAAAAATATTTTTGTGGGTGAACTCATTTGAAAATTAAATGTTAAAATATTTTCTTAAAGATTTTTTCATTTTATGTATATGAGTAGTTATGTTTGCACATATGTATGCCCCTCACATGAGTGCCTGGTGCCTGCAGAAGTCAGAAGAGAATTTTGGGTCTCCTGGCACTGGGAATTACAGATGGTTGTGATCTGCCTGATATGCATGTTGGGAACCAAACTCAGGTCTTCTGCAAGAGCAACAAGTGCTCTTAACTACTGCTCCATCTCTGAAGCACAAGTATTTTTTTTAATAATAAAAATTAATAAACTAGCTTAAACATTTTTCAACAGATTTACTTCAGGGACTGTCCAAGTTCTGAGAACTAAGCCTTTTGCCAGAGCCCAGGTCCAAGCCCAGGACTCTTGGGGGTGGGGATAAGCTGGAGCAGAATCAAGGACCCAGATTCCGAGGTTCCAGTAAGTGGCAAAAGCCTTGTTTATTTAAATAAAAGACCTGTTTATTTAAAAAAAAAAAAAGTAGTCCCTTTATAACCTCCACCCAGAGTCTCATTGGCTCCAGAAGTACAGGCTGCTGCGGCTCTTCCTCATTGGCTCCTGTCTTATTACCCGGAATGGCATCATCAATCTCCAGGCCGGTGCAAACAGGTCTCAGACCAGGCATGTTCGGGCATGCCCAGGCAGGTCTCTTAGGCCAATTGCATACAGAAGCCCAGCCACACATGCGCTGTTTAACAACAGGCCTTGTTTCTCCTCAATGGCAGGCCTTGTGCCTCCTATATAGTCACTCTTTTGTTTTTATTTTTTTATTTTTTAGCAACTCAGTGGGAACCAGAGTTCTTATGCTCTGATCTTGTTGACCCCACCTCAGGGATCCCCAGTATAACAGACTGTGCCTGTATTAGGTTGATCTGCTGAATAGATTCTTACCTGTCATTGATTACCAGTCCTCAAAGGGTGACATCCCCAGAGAGTGCATAGGGTGTGTGGAGTATTAAACAGAGGATTCATGGATCTCTGTGAGCCAGGCCCGTATCACCTCTTTGGGTGGGCTGTGGTCTCGGCATTGCAGAGCCATGAGCACCTGCAGGGTAGTCTTGTTGATGGAGCATTGCCGGGTGATGTGCTATATAGCACACTTAAGCAGAATGATTAGTATGACCATAATCCCTTTCATAATGGCTTAGGTGACTATCCAGGAGGGGTCAGAGAATTTTTTGATGTTGTTCCAAACCCGTTCTATGAACCCAGTATCGAGGGAAAGCACTGGGACCCTGGTCTCACTGAGTTTAGAAATGATTTCCCTGAGTAGAACAGAACTTGGTTGACCAAGTCCCCTTCATGTAATGAGACAGCTGTTGGTGTGCTTCAGTGAGCTGCTCACTTGATAGGGGGTGAGACATATAGCACAGAATCGGGGTCACAGGTCAGCAGGGGCATGCCTCTTACCAATGCCAGTTCTTTGGCCAAGAGATCAATTTGTTGTTGTAAGATATGGATAACCTGATAAAGGTGTTGATTTAGGACTTCCTGTGCTCGGGGTGCTCAGTGGATTTGGATATTACATCATTGATGGTCTCTGTTGTTGTGGCCGTCTGTGTCAAGGCAACGGCTGCTGTAGCGGCCCCAGCAATGCTTGCAATAATAGCGGCCGTAACGCCAAAGTCCCTTCTTACCCATTATTGGTATTGTAGGTGGGTCTGAGTCATCAATGTGATGGCATGGAAATAGGTAGCATTGATAACAGGGACCCAGATATCAGCCAGTTCTCTCATTAAGATGGCTGTCGTCAAGTATCCCAGCCAACAGGCTGTTAGTGAGCATATCTCGTGAGAGCAATTAAGGGTATGCTTGGTATTAGAAGCATTGGTAACCAGAAAAAGAAGGGGGACTATACACAGACCAGGGTAGCCTTCCAGCCAGTTTGGTGAGTTTGAGTCACATTCACATCAATCTGTCCTGTCCATTGTTTAGTATACTTATTATGGAAGAAGTTTCCATTAAAGAGGTGACCTCCCCTTAAGAGTGTTAAGGGATGCTAATCAAGACAATTGGAGGGTCCATATAAGTCCCAGTTGCCCATGATAATATCATACTGGTATCATATGGGCTTTCTATTAACATGTGGGGTAATGTTGGAGGCATTATTTGAAGTGAATCCCAACATGCCAAGTGCAAGATTATTACTGGATAGTATTGGATAATCTCTAAGTGACCTGGAGGCTAGAGCAGGTTGACAATGTTCCCAGGGGATGGGGAGCTCTACAGAAGTGGGAAGCTTGGGAATCCTTGGATATCAAGGCAAAGGGGGTCATGATATTGTTGGAGGATGTTTTGGGGATTTGTACTCAGTGAGGGGGACAAGAAGTTCTATGCCCAGCATGGTTCCATTGGTGGTGTTGGCATGAAAGCCCCTGTGGTCATATTATATAATCATACACAAGGACTGGTGGAGGAGACATTTGTGGTAAAGCAAAGAAGTTTGTTCATGGACCAGGTGCCTCCTAGCTTTTGTGTTGTGGGGGTTAGATGCATGAAAGGCAAATCCCAGACTTGTGTTGAAGGAAAATAGAACTGGGAATGCAGGGGAATCGATATCTATAGGAAAGAAGATGGTGTGGTTAGGGGGTGGTATCAGGACAAGGGACCATAAATCCTTTGCCAGGAAAAGGGCAAGTTAAGAGCAGGGAGTAGATAACATACATTACCCCTCTTGGGTCTCTTCTTCCAGTGTTCTCTGATCCGTAGCAGGCCAGACATATCGGCATTGTGGCACCCCGTGGAAAAACAGAAGCATAACCTTGTCCTCATGTTATCAGCAGGGCAGTGGTTGTCATTGGGCTGTCAGGGGATCCCTCCACCTTACAAGTGGCAAAGGAGTGTTTCTGGGCAAATAGGCCCAGTGCTTGTAAGGCAGACAAGACCTTGATCATCAAAGGTGAGGAAGTTCATGTGGAACACAGCCTCCAGGGCCAAATGTGGTCATGTTTGGATTCCAGAGAAGTGACCCATATCAATGATTTCGTTAAGGTCCGATTAGATCTCTCAAAAGTTGCCTGACCTTGAGGATTGTAAGAGATCCCGAAAGTATGATTAATTTAATTTTTCATGAACTGTTGGGAGGCATATGCTGGGCCATTGTCATATTTATTGTTAACTTTTAAAATTATTCATAGTATGCAGTAACAAACTGAATTGCTCATATTTTAATTCTGCAATATTATTACTATGAACTAGTGATGAACAGAAGACAAAAACTGAGAGAAGTAGAGATTATGTCCTGCTTAGAGCATTAGAGAGAGGATGGACATTATTTCACTAAGGGAAGAAATAAGGAGGGAGGGAAAGAGGGAGGAAGGGAATGAGGGAGGGGGTCAGTGTCTCCTATACACCTGAAACAGAATAAATTAATCCATTTATTTTAGGTGATGAACTCTGTCCGTTCATACTTTTGGTCACGTAATAAGTGACCAACAGATAAATGACTGGACCAGGACACTGCCTGGCAGGTCAAAAACCCTTCCTCCAGGCACAGTGATAAGTAGTTTATTTGGAAAATACCTAAATGCCTCCTGAGTCTAAGATAGTAGAGACTGCAGCAGGCCTTTCTGCTGCACCAAATTGCACTCTATGGATAAACGTGCCTAGACTAAAAGGCCAGAAATCCTGGACCATCTGCTGGGGCACAGCTTTATTCTCACCCCTCACGTTTGATTAAGGGATCATAAACTGACTGTTATTAATACCATAATTCCACCTTTGTTGGCCATCACACAATTGGCACCTTACAGACAAACTGCTTACCTTTTCTTTTTAACCATGACATTTGAGTTAATATCCTGTTCTTTAGCCAAGACAAATGTACTGAAAAAAAAAAAATCACTGGAATCTGAAGGCAGGGAAGGTTCACAGCCATCAAGCCTTGAATCCTGATTGCCTTCACTCAGCCCACAGAGAAGAGGTCCCATCTGCATAGTGAGGAAACATGAGCAGAGCCCAGCGCATCATCAGGGCACCCTAGGCTGCATTCCATCATGACTGTGAGACACCCAGGAAAAACAAAGAACTTTCTACACTAACTCCACCAGATTCCCTGAATCTTTTATCATCACTAGATTACATTTGTGTTCTGTTCCCAGCAGAACACATTCCATTCAAATTTGGGTTTTACAGAAAAACTTTTACCTCTTCCTGCTGTTATTTTCAAAAGAATTCTTTGAAAACTTATTAAATATGTAACACCTCACTAGAAATACTACAAAGACACAGAGGCACTGTTTTTTTCCTCAAAGACTTTATAAAATAGGGAAAGACAAAACACACAAATATGAACTGGACACAGACATGCTACCACCTTGCCACAAAAGCATTCATAAAGAGCCAGCTAGTGAATGACTCATTTGGCAAAGTATCCACAGTACAAGCATGAAGAGTCCCTACCATGCAGAATAAAAAAGCATTTATTATGTTGTTAAAACTCTAGGAATATGCAAGAGGCATAAAAACTAGGGGTCTTTTCAAACTACCAAACACCACAGCTGGACTATGGACAAGGCTACATGGAAAGAAATCTTTCAAGGAACATAATTTGCCTAAAAGCAAATATCAACCAGTAAGTAGCAACTCAGGGCTCTGGTCGGCCTGAGTGCCTCTTGCCTCAGTAATCATCAAAGCCACAGGAATGCTGCCTTTTAACAGAAGTAATTTACTCTTGCTACAGAGAACTGACTTACAACAAAACTCTTTTAGGCAGAATTCTCTAGAAGAAGAGTGTTCACCAAAATCACCTGACTGACAAGAACAACAATGTTCCAGAAGTAAGGCAGAGAGATGAAGCAAACAGCACAGGATTGAGAAACTAAAGACTCAACTTTGTTTTCCCTGAGTTTGGCACTTATCATAGCTGCACAAAACTGCTCTCACGTTTAACCGACATTACTTTATAAATTGGGAGCCCAATCAACTCACCTCTACTATCTCATCAAGCTACTTTAGACAGACACAAGTAATTTCATTAGGGTGTGTGTGTGTGTGTGTGTGTGTGTGTGTGTGTGTGTATGTGTGTGTGTGTGTGTGCCTTACAAAAATATATGGCTATAGTCCTTAGAGTATAAAAAAGCAAAATGTGGGACTGGAGAGAAGGCTCAGCATTAATAAAACTAGCTGGTCTTCTAGAGAACCCAGATACCATTCCCAGCAACTACCTGGTGACTCACAACTATCTGTTAATCCAGTTCCAGGAGATGTGATGACCCCTTCTGGCCTCTCCAGGCATCATTGCACACACATAATACAGACATACATTCAGGCAAAACACTCAGGTATGTGTGTCTGTGTGTATGTGTGTGTGTGTGTGTGTGTGTGTGTGTGTGTGTGTACATATATAATCTCAAAAAACAACAGAAAAGTGCTAACATGTGGTCATCTTATTTATCAATGAAAGGACTACATTTAGTCTTCAGAAGTATCAATCCCATATCTTCCCCAGTATTCAAGTTTCAAACCATATCTTGGATTTTGAAGTGACTACCATTCAATGAAATAAAACCTTCCTGTTTTCTGTTCTGATTCATTCATTCAACAAATGCACAAAGTCTACCTACTCTCTGCATAGTAGTATAGAAAACACCTGCTTCTATATCAGAGACTCAGAGATAGACTAGGAGTATGCCAACCACTTAGGTAATCAGGTCCTCAGCAAGTTCTGGAATTGAAACACAGTTCCTGGGACACAAAATTATTATGTGAAATACTAATTTTTTAAGAATATATGGTTCAAAGAACTACAAGCAGGGAAACCATGTGCACAGCTGTAAGTAATTATTTAATAGTCATCTTTGGGTGCTGTGTGAGTGTTCTCAGAAGCATGTCCAAGATGGTGGCCTCTAAGTAATGTGGATATGAGGAGCTCAGGGTTGTAATTCTCCTGAGTGAAGAATAGAAATTTGGACAGAGATGAAGTGAGAAGATGCCATCAGTTTCACATCTGTTTCACACTTACAATATTCAGATGCTAAATGGACAAACACTAATTTACAACTATTAAAAAGGAATAAAGTTATTATCCTGAAAGAGATCCCTATGCATTTAAGGCAATAAGAGTCTTTTGCATATTGGGTGGGGTTTTTTTGGTGGGGGGGTTGTCATATCTAGACATGAGGCCTTGAGAATGGCAAGTGAGCCACAAAATCTCCCCCATTGTTTCCATGTTCCTTGCTCTCTCTTCTCTTAAACCACTTAAGCAGCACCCCCTACCCCTAGAGGCATTGCAGATGTGACTGCTATGTCACATGTGCATCAGTAGGTGGCAGAGAGGAGAGAGGCTATATCTACATTCAGTGTTCTGACTTATGAACATCTGAATGAATAGTAGCCTAACATTCCTGGGGGGGGGGGAAACAAGCTGGATACCAACTCTACTTTGGCGCCATGGGTTAGCCTGTGATGACTACCATATCAGTACCAGGCAAGCACCAGGTGGGCTCCCAGGACAGGAAAAAAAAAAAAACAGAAACTAGAACAACTCTGTCTGGACCTGGATGGGGGGGTTGTGGGTAAGCCAGCCCTGAGGGAGTAAGTGTGGGAGAATCACTCCTGCCTTCTGTCTGCTATGTGGTGGTGTTGACTAAGGAGAGATGCCCTCCCTTCCCTTTTGCCCTCTCCACCATTGGCCAAAAGGAAATCTGGCTCAGATGGGGATACAAGAGCAGGAGAGATGTCCCTGCCCTTCACATGCTGTAGCACTTGGGAGAGCAGGCCCTGCACCTTGCCTGGGTAGCACACTACAACTGGTCCTGGATACAGGGGTTGTGGGTGAGCCAACCCTGAGGGAGTGAGTGTGGGAGAGTCAGTCCTGCCTTCTGTCTGCTATGTGTTCATGTTAGCTAAGAAGACATACCCTCCCCTCCCTTTTGCCCTCACCACCATTGGCTGACAGGAGATCTGGCCCAGATGGGGGTCACAAGAGCAGGAGAGCTCTACCTACCCCTCACATGCTGGAGCACTTGAAAGAGAAGGTCCTGCACCTTTCCATAGTAGAGCTGGCCCTGCAAGTGGGGGTTGCAGGTCCAGAACCAGGGTTTTGAGTTGGCCCACCGCAGCATCTGCCCCATGGATGAACTGCTGGAATGCAGGAAGAGGCAGGCCTGTTCCACAACCCAGAACTGCAGGATCTCCAAGACACAGGACAGTTAGTTACAGCATGTCTGAGAGGAGTTCCAGTGAGGTTCCAATAGCAGAAAAATTGATTTACTGTTGGCAGAAGCCAGAGGCCCCGTACTAGACCAAGGAGTCATTTTAATGAACATTGGCAATTAAAATGTGTGTAGACAAAAGGAAATATTGTGAGACACACTGAGACACACTGCAGCTTCCATAATGAGATTTTATTTTTTATGCTGGGACAGATTGCAAAGGTAGAGGGTGGGTCTGAGGGGAAGTGGGAGATGAGAGGTAACAGGGAGCAAGATGTGAAATTCACATAATAAAATTTTTTCAATAAAAATACAAAAGAAGACATAAAATTGGAAGGGAATCAGGAATGTCAAGAAAAGGAGAGAGGAAGATATAATATAAATATCTTGTTTTCATGGATGAAATTACCAAAGAATATATAATTAAACAGTAAGAATATAATGTCAAAAAAAAAAAAAGAAAAAAGACAGCACCTATATCAAATGACAATGTCTGGAGGAAATTATAATGCTAAGGAGACTCAGGGCTCTTTATTCTATTTTGTTCTTTGAATTTCTTTTTAACCAAAGAATTATAAATATGAGACACACAGCTGTTTTCATGCAAAACCCAAAAGGGGACAGGAACATCATCCTTTAAATATCAAACTATATATGCCTCTACAAATTGAGATAAAATTCGAATGATTTGAATTAACAGCAATCATCCCTCTCCTCACCCTTTCTCCCAAGCAAACAAAGCCAGGCAGTCTAACAGAAAAAAACAAATGTTTAAAATTGAAATCTGCCAATGTCTGAAGTAAAGCCCTGAAAAGCAATCATTTTGTCCCTTGGTGCAAGTTAATACCAATTGCCTCCAACAAGATCCACAGTACAGTTTTAAACACAGAGGACATAGGAACAAGGGCCATTAAACAACCTAGCTGATTAGACAAAATACTCATTACCCGTTCTGTGATATTTAAACACAAAACAACAATGCTGCAGTATTTATCCAACTCAGAGTCAGAAAGAAAAGTACAAAAATTACAAATATTGAATGAGAGTAGACTGAAATTTGTAACAACAACAACATAGAGCCTGAAAACCACATTTACAGTTTTCACTCCTCTACCCTATTCAGGTCCTTTGTGCCCTTGAAAAGGCACTTCTCCTCTCTGGATCTCATTTTCCTCTGTGAAATTAGGAGGTTGGATAATATTTACAATGGTAAACAGCTGTATGATATAACACAAGGGAATTACAAGGTGTGGTGTCTAATGTCTGGTCTGTCATGAAATGTTAGGCAAAGCATTTAACCTTCTCTGAGCTCCAGAATTCCTCTATTAAATGGAGGCAAAATCAGCGGCTCTGCTTCTTTTACAAAGCTGAAAGTAACCACACTGAAAAGGATTAGAGCACTTTATATGTGATACAATTCACATGGACTAGAAGCACATGACCATTTTTAAAACTTCCAGAAGCATCCAATGGAAAAATCTTTGTCCTTTTTCTCAGTTACCACAGGATGAGTCCATTGCTAGGAGCAAATTTGTCTCTAATGATTGGCAGAATTCCTGGAAAGTCAATCCCATAAGGTAGTGTGAATCAAAAGACACCTTAGACACAGATGTTCCCTGTGACCTCAAGGAAGGTCCTTTGGTCTGAGCAAACCTTAATGCAGAACATTCACTGAGTGCTCATTAGGCAACATACTCTTCTACTTCAGCCCTTCCTTTAGTCACATGTCATAACAGAAGATGCCCAGCAATCTCAGGGGTGACGTTGCTGACACTTAATGGTAAACGTCTTGCTTACAGACCAGTGCTTAGTTACAGGCAGGCAGTCTGATCGAGTCCACGCACTTAACCTCTGACCAGAAGTTCTCTACATTTCTGGGTTTAGAACTCTTAAAAAATAAATGAGGGCCTCTAAAACATCTTAAATGTTCAATCTGTTTGTATTTACATTATTAAAAATTAAAATTGTGTGAGCTGGAGGAATGGATCAGTGATTAAGACAATCGACAGCTCTTGAGAGGACACAAGCTCAATTCTAAGCCCCCACATCAGGCATCTTATGGCTGTGTGTCACACCAACCTCAGATACTTTTATTCACATACACATACCTACCTACCTACACACACACACACACACACACACACACACACACACACACACATACACACACACACAAATTTTTAACAAAAATTGAGAAAAAATAAAATATATTAGTTCATTTAAAAATAATATTAACTAATTACCTGCTAGCATGAATAAAATATTTTGTGAAAAATCTGTATTTTTAGCTAGGTGGTGTTCCATGTCTTTAATCCCAGCACTTGGAATATGTATGGCAAGCAATATGTATGAGGCTAAGTTGGTCTACCTAGTGAGTTCCAGGTCAAGCAGGGCTACATAGAAAGATCCTGTCTCAAACAAACAAACACATAACCAAAACATGTATTTGTCTCCAAAGTAAAACAGTGGGAAGATCGATACCCTTTGCTTTATAGATTTCTTTAGGGTCTGCCATCAGGGAAGGGCCACAGAAGTAACAGTTGCTTCTCCAACGCAACCACTAAATCCAGGAAGACAAAGCAATATATAAGCAACTGGGAGGAAATCTAAAAGAAGACAAAAGCAGTTAATTACACTAGTGTCATTTTTAACATTTATCTAATAAACACCTTAAACTTATAAATTAGAAAGTCACCATATTTAGTGAACGAAATGGAATAATAATCATAATGAGGTTCTAAATTGCATTTTATACTTCAGTGATAATCCCAGACAAATCAGCTGTTACTATCAATTACTGATAATTTATTTTTGTTAGCAGTGGGAATAAGTTTCTAAGGGGAAATTAATGATGGAGAGCTTGACTTGGAAAAAAATGCATGTGTCTATATGATTCTAAGAAGGTAGAACACAAATCTTCCCTACCAGATGGATGGTATTTATTCACCTGATAAATGTACATTCCTGCTCCTTTCTTATGGAAGAGAGTCAGATACACAAAATCTCCAATTGGTATTCCTAATTGGATTCCCACTTGAATGCATCAGTGTGGGAAAAGAAAATCACAAAAACAAAAACAAACAAACAAACAAAAAACAAATAAAAACTGTGAAAGGAATAAAAGTGACCTGAATGACAGATGAACAAATGGGAATAAATAGGCCAATGTACTCTGATTTTAAGTAGCTCCCAATGAACCAGTGGCTCCCGATGTCCAGCACATGTGACACAGGATACATACATATGCTATCATTCTATGATCATGATCCACATTCGCACACTGGTGATAAGAACATGAACTATAGATTATGTATGATCTCCCTTGTGTCTTCAGAAGTTTCTTGGGTTTGGTTTAGTTTTGGTTTTATTTGGTTTGGTTTTTGTTTTTTTTAAGTGGAAAAGCACATAAGAGCTAGGAATTCGAGAGGTAGGACATGAAATTCTCACAGAGGTAAAATTATCTCTCTTTCCTTTGGTAAAGTAAATTTCCTTAAATTTCCCTTTGATAAGGGAATTTGTCCAACTCTATGCAATATGACCTCATATTGTTCTTTATTTATGCCACAATCCCACCCTATTATAAAGCCATGCATATTCCTGAAATTCCAAGGTTTGTGAATGATTAACTGAATCACTGAATGAAAACCCAACAAAGGAAGAATGACAAGTTAATCATTAACTGAAAGACGAGAGATTCTAAAAACCCCAAACTCAGTTGCCACTTACTTACAACTTTTTTCCAACTTTTTTTTCTTTCCTTTTTTCTTTTTATTTATTTATATTTTTCAAGTCACATCTCAATCTCAGTCCCCTCCTTCCTCCCCTCCCATTCTCCCTCTCTCCCTCCCTCTTCCTCATCTCCATCCTCTCCTTCACCTCAGATGAAGGGACCCCCCACACACATATAAAATCCTCTTAGCTCATCAGCCACATGAGGACTAAGAGCTTCCTCTTATACTGGGCAGCCCATCTAGGGTAAGGTGCTCCACTAACACGCAACAGGGTCCATGACTTGCTGCTGGGTGGACTTTTTCATAGGATAGTTATGCTACGTTCCTGTCTGTTCAGGCCTGTGGGTTGTAGGATGGTTGTCCTGTGCTATATGGTTAATAACCACTTATAAGAGAGCACATACTATGTGTGTCTTTCTGGGTCTGGGTTAGCTCACTTAGGATGAGCTTTTCTAGTTCCATCCATTTGGTTGCAAATTGCATGATTTCTTTGTTTCTGATAGCTGAGCAGTATTCCATTGTATAAATGTACCACAGTTTTTTTTTTTTTTTTAAGCCATTCTTCAGTGGAAGGACTTCTGGGTTGTTTCCACTTTCTGGCTATTACAAATAAAGCTGCTATGAACATTGTTGAGGTGATGTCCTTGTAGTTTGGTGGAGAATCTTTTGGATATATGCCCAGGAATATGTGATTGGGTCTTGAGGTAGAGCTGTTGTCAATTTTCTGAGGTATTGCCAGATTGATTTCCAAAGTGGTTGTACAAGTTTGTACTCCCACCAGCAATGGAGGAGTGTTCCTCTTTCTCCACAACCTCACTAGCATGTGCTATTTTTTGAGTTTTTGATCTTAACCATTCTGACAGGTGTGAGATCGAATCTCAGAGTCATTTTAAGTTGCATTTCCCCAATGACCAAGTTTGTTGAACATTTCTTCAAGTGCCTCTCAGCCTTTAGAGATTCATTCCTCTTTTGTGAATTCTAAGTTTAGCTCTGTACCCTATTTTTTAATGGATTATTTGATTTATTGGTGTTGATTTCTTGAGTTCTTTATATATTTTGGATATTAGCTCTCTGTCAAACGTGGAGTTGATGAAGATCTTTTCCCAATCTGTAGGCTTCCATTTTGTTCTAATAACAGTGTCCTATGCCTTACAGAAGCTTTTCAGCTTCATAAGGTACCATTTATTGATTGTCAGTCTTAGAGCCTGAGTAATTGGTGTTCTGTTCAGGAAGCTGTCTCCTGTGCCCCTGAGTTTGAGGCTTTTCCCCACCTCTTCTTCTATTAGATTTCATATGTCCAGTTTTATGTTAAGGTTTTTGATCCACTTGGACTTAAGTTTTCTGCAGGGTAATAAATATGGGTCTATTTGCATCCTTCTACATACTGACATCCAGTTAGACAAACAACATTTGTTGAAGATGCTTTCCATATTCCATTGTATGGTTTTGGCTTCTTTGTCAAAATTTAAGTGACTATAGGTGTGGGGATTTCTGGGTCCTTAATTTGACTGATTCCATTGATCAATTGATCTGTTTCTATGTCAGTACCATTCTGTTTTTATTACTATTTCTTTAATATGTGACTGTCTCAAATCCATAAACCAAGAGTCCCATGAATCCAGTAACAATATATGATATTTTCACCCTACATCCTCAGCATCAACCTACCCATAGTATCTATTTCATCAATATTTGTTAAATGAAGAAACTAATGTATAATCTGTAATTATATAATACCTTCTTTTAACTTGCCCTCTCTCTTTGACGCCCATAAAATGAACTTTAATTCTTTGAACATGAGAGTGACTCCCTAAATATGAAATTAGTTATACCTTCTCAAATACACACACACACACACACCACCACCACCACCACCACCACCACCACCACAACTACCTGAAGATGTGAGGGTAGAGAGGAATAGCCTGATGTGAGTAGCCTGCCCTGCCACTTGAGGCCATGATGAAATGCTGTCCCATGCTGCCACTGAGGGCCATATGTGGATCCATGGCCATGTAGCAGCAGGGGTTTGTGTTGATATTCATGCCTCATATTACCACCAAAGGTCATGCAGATATCCCTGGTCTAGGCTGCCTCCTGGGACAATGTTGATATCCAAGTGCCCCTCTCACTTTCTGCAGCATTCGGGAGAGTGGGCCCAGTACCTCACCTAGGCAACACAAGTAAGGTGCCAGTGAGCCAGCCCTGAGGGCATGAGAGCAGGACAGCTGGCCCAGCCCCTTGCTGGCTGCAGCTTTGGGTGAGCTAACTAGGGCAGTTCTGAAGCTATAGTGCTGGTGGTGTGAGTGTGAGAGACCTGGAGGGCTAACCAACTCAGCTATCATCCAGGCTCAGATCCTGGGCTTTGAATTTGCCCACCCCAACACTGACCCCATCTATAAACTGCTGGAGATCATGAAGGAGCCATTCCTGCAGATCCAAATCTGTGAGATCTCCATGGCACAGGGCAACAATAGGATCCAAAGAGAAGTCCCCATGAAGATCTTGTATTGATAGCTAGCAGAAGCCAGAGGCCTCAAACCACACCAATGATTCATTGCAAGTAAAGATGTCAATAGGGTGTACTATGTGACATACTACAGTGATATTCTACAACTTCCACAGAGATGTTTTGTTTTCTTCTTTTTAAAATTTTTATTTTACTTATTATTTGTATTTTATTGTGTGTGGGGAGATTGCAAGGGCAGAGGGCAGATGGGAAGGGTTGGGGAGATGAGTGGTCCTGGGGAGCATAATATGAAATGCTCAAAGCATAAAGAGTTTTTAAAAAGATATAGAAAGAAATGTGTGCAGCAGAATGATTACATTGTGGACTGGTAAAATACATGATGTGTGCATATAAATGGGAAACACAGCATCACTGCAGATTTCTCCATTTGGCCCCCAGCTTCCTTCATAGGTCTTCTTTTTATGCCCAAACTGAATTAATTAATTATCATCAGGTGTTACAATATTGATTGTCGCGTCCCCCTGACCAGCAGGAAAGACACAACCACGATTCTTCTTCAAGCACTTTATTCAGGAACCTTGTACATCTGCTTCTTTTTTCCTCTCCTCCCCCAAGCCCTTATATGCCTACTCAAACCCAATCAGATCATGCCACCTAGCGATCCAAGATAGGCTCACAGAAGGAGGAAGCACACCGGGCTAGGCAGCTGCTACCAACTAAGGCTTGTTTACAGCTAAGCTTGAGCTTTCTGGCATTAAGCCAGGCGCCATCTTAGGGTTGTGGCTCTCCACAATTGATAGAGAAAGCACCTACTTGCTACAACCTTTAAGATTACTGCAAAGAAGATAAAGGCCTTTGTCATTTGAACAAAACCAAATTTTTGCTGAAGTTAATCAGCATGTTATAGAATCTAAAAATAATAGTTATTATCATTTTGCCAGGATTGGCAGATTGGCAGAACCATCTGCAGCATATCCACTGGCTGTGTTTATTGAAGAGGCCCTTGTTTGGAACCATCTTAAATATATATATAAGAACACATCAATTTTAAAGTCTATTTCAAGGTCAAGTAATATTTTAGATGTTCCCACTTCATTATCATGTTTAAGCTTGTATTTTTTAAATAAGAAAACATTTTCAAGAACTAACAAACTAATTCCCAACTTGCTCGCTCCAAAATGAAAGCTACAATACACTTAGCCACTTCCTCATCCCATTATTGATCCTCTTCTCCCCAAGGGCCATGTCAACACAGAGCAAAGAGACAGGTCAGAAACACCTCCCCGGTACTTTCCAGCTGTGGCTACTTGACCCAGTATATTGCATAGGCCAAGTAACAGTGATCAACTCTTTAATGCTCTCTCAGGGCCTCTTGGCTATTTGTTCTGATCCACAGATGTCTACTACTGACTCCTTTGAAAACCACTGGCATCCAAAAGGCTGCCCTCGCCCAGAATCCGGGTTCTATTTTGTAACCCTGGAAAGTGCCCAGCATTGGCCTTTTGCACAGTCTCACAGATGCCCCTCGCCATTCTGAAATTACCAGGAGTTTTCCATCTGAGCTCCACTGTATGGGAAATAGCAAGAGTTACTGCCCTGTTTCCTTCTCTGTTTTCTGAAGGAAGCAATTCCATGACTTCAAGAGTATATACACACTAAAAGAAGGAAGTTCTTTCGATAGAATGAATGCAGCTTCTAGAGGCAAAATTCTGGGAAAAGACCATGGATGTAGCTTAGTGGTAGAGGGTTTACTTAGCATAATACAAGACCCTGGGTTCAATTCCCAGTACTAAAAAAATAAAAATAAAAGAAAATGATAGAAAAATCACTTTCAATTGATGAAAACAGAAAAGTCATTATTGAAAAGTTAGTATGTAAATGAGGCCCTCAAGATGAATAAACTCAGTGAATGTAGGGTGGTTGTCTGCCTCGTTTATCCAACACAATGTTGCTTTTGGTCAAAAATAATTCAGATCTTTTCTTCTTTTTTTTTTTTTTAAGTGGGTGATGGCTCAGAAGTTAAGAGTTGCTGCTCTTACAGAAGATTCAAGTTCAGCTCCTAACACCCCATAGTAGGCATCTCAACCTCCCCTATACCTCCAACTCTAAGGGATCTGTTACCCTCTTCTGTCTTCCAAGGGCACCAACACATGCATTCCATATACTCACACAGAAACATATATATAAAAGCAAACAAAAAGTAATCTTTTACAAATCATTAGGTACCCCTTTGGCACCCTGAAGTATCTCAGTTCAGACAGTGGAGGATGCAGTTCTCATGGCAAAGAGAGTAAAGCCTACAGTCCCAGTTATTGTCGTTAAAAGTCTGCCAGTAACATATTATCTATAGTCAAATATATGGCACTGCTCCTCTTGGTACTAATGTCATCTGTTTACTTGCAGAAACCAACTATCACAGGGTGAATAGAGAACTAGCTTCAAAGAGAATTTGGGGATGGAACAAGGGTCGAGATCAGGTGGGAGAAAGCAGGGGTGGGAGGTGGTAGGGCTTGGAGAGAGAAGGGAAATTAGTGGGCTTGGATCTCTGAAACAAACTGGAAATCTGTGATGGGTAGGCTCCTAGGAGGATATATGGGTAATTCTATATGAGAATCCTAGCAGTGGGGAATATGGAGACTGAAATGGCCATCTCCTAAAGCCAGGAGAGACTGCCAGTGGAGGGAAGGGGACACCAACACACCCAGAACACCCTTGACACAAAATCTACTCTGCCTACAAGATGTGCAGAGATAAGGATTGAGCAGAGATTGAGGGAATGATCAGCCAAAGACTGGCCCAATTTGACACCTAACCTATAGGAGGGAGTCAGCCTCTGACACTACTAATGATGATCCACTAAATTTGCAGACAGGAGCATAGCATGACTGTCCTCTGAGAGGCTCCGCCCAGTAAAGGATCGAAACAGATGCTAAGACCCACATACAAACATTGGACAGAGAACCGAGAGTCTTGTAGAAGAGTTGGGGGAAGGACAGTGGCACCAAAAGGGAGCAAGACCTACACAATAAGACCAAAAGAAACATCTAACCCAGGCCCATGGGAGCTCACAGAGACTGAACCATCAACCAAACAGCATGCATGGATTGAACCCAGACCCCCTACACTCATGGAGCCGAGGGACACTTTGGTCTTTGTGTTGGCCCCCTACCAATTGGAGCGAGGGCTATCCAGGACACCTACTCTGTTGCCTACAGTTGGATACCTTTCCCGTAGCTGGGCTGCATTGATTGGCTTCAATGGAAGAGATTGCAGTTAGTTCTGATGCAACATGAAGTTCTGGGGTGGGTTTGTAGGGAGTCTCTTCACTAAAAGAAGGGGAAGGGAGAATGGGGGCAGAGGGTGGGAGGATAGGATAGGGAGGAGAGGAGGGGGGGGGAGAGGGCTGTGGATGGAATATTTTTAAAAGAGGGGAAAAAAGAGAAACCAAGATATAAACTGAGTCCAAACCATGATGTTCACTTTACCACCTTAGTAGTTACTTTCCTTGCTACTCTGACAAAGCAAATAAAGCAGTTTAAAGGTTTATTTTTGCTCCCAGTTACAAGGCATGGTACACAATGACAGGAAAAACATGGTAACCAAAGCTCAAATAGGTGGTCCTGTTGCATCCATACTCAAAAAGCAGAGAGAGATGAAAGAATCTTTGGCTTTCTTTTTCCTTCTTATTCAGTCAAGGGCCCCAGATTGTGGAATGGCAGGGTCGTTGTTTAGGGTGACTCTTTCTACCTTAATGAACCTCTACTCATGAAACTCCCTCACAGACATGCCCAGAAGTTTGTTTCCATGGTGACTCTAACTCCTATTGAGCTGACAATCAAGTTCAATCATCTCCATCAGCGAACCCTACTGTGAGGACACACTCATGCACTAGCTCTTCTACAGAGTGTACATCAAGAAACATAGGATCTTGCAAGCAGCTACAATGATGTCATAAAATAAGATTTAATGAATGAATTATTGACCTAATTGGCAAGTGTCTGGGATCATTTTGGGTTGCCTGAGATACAGTCTGAAAGTGCTCAAATCATCACCCTTCTAACGGAATGAATTTGTAGTTTTATGAATCTATGTTCTCAGTACCACTGTTCTATTAATTTTGTTTTAAATACAAACATTAAAATATAATTTCATTTTATAGCCTTTTTGAACCTGCTTTTGCGTTTCAGGGTGTTAAAATCCAAAAAAGATACAAATAAAAAAGAAAAGAAAATATTAATGCTGTGTAATACAAGTTTCAAAACTATTTCTGGTATCTTCAAAGAAATAATCACAGAATTAGAAACTTAGTGGTTTTAGATGGTTGTATAGTTGTAGGTTATCCGAACTTTTCATTTCAAAATCTAAGAAAGACTGAACAGGTGTGACCATGAGATACTACCAGAAACAGAAAAAATAATGTTCTGATTTCTTGTTGAAAGGGTGATTGCTTAACCCCTCTCTATGGATGTAAATGCTAAAAACCTTGTGGCTGCAGAAAATCTAGTGCCTTTCAGAGTTTCCTTTGAAAGCTCTGAGGAATGAGATTGATGATAGAATCCCTAATGTCACTTTTTTTCATAATCCATACCACACAAGATTTAAGAACTAAGCCCGAAAATATCAAATGACTTGTTCAGAACCATTCAAGGACAAACACTGATGTTTTCTCACCACCTCAAAGCACTACAGTTTTTATGAAAAGGCAAAATGAGATGTGGCCAGCAGCATGTCTGCTAAGGGATACCTTTACACCAGCCACCATAAGCAGATCAATATAAAATAAATTCATACTTCTGACTGCCTGAAGGGAAAAAATGCCCTCACAGATCCATAGTGCATTGAAGAAAAACAGTGTTAGCAAATGATGAATACAAAGCTTGTCCCAGTGACCTTAGAGCTAGTGGTAGGCAATCCAAGCATCCCCTGAATAAAGGAAAGATAGCAAGATATTTTTTTCATCAATCTAAGACCCAACTCGGCCACAAGGATACATTTTAGTGATTGGGTTCTCCCCCATTCTGTCTTTAAAAATAGAAACTATATAACCACTAGAAAATACAAACATGAGACATTTAACTGCATCGGGAGTTACACATAGTATAGACAGAGTTAACTAGACAGAGTCCACACTCAGAATTCACAGGAATGGGGTGTCTTTAGTTTGTGATGTTTTGTGATATTTTGAGTTGCTTCATTTAACTCATTACACTGAACTCAGTGACATTATGAGATATCAAATCAAGTAGCACAATACCCAAATACAGAGGGAGGTAGATCATCCTTAAAGGATCCATCATGACTGAGAAGATACAGGAAATGCAGGTAGGATTATAGTGGAATATGCTGATTTTTTTTACCAGTCTTTCTCCAGCTGACAAATACATTCTCTACTTTCTTTCCTGTACTAACCATGTTGCTAGCCTCTTTCACCCTGACTTCAATTTGTGTGTATGTGCAGATATGAGTATGTGTATGAAAGTACAGTGTGAGACTGCAAAACTTCCTTTCTCTAAAATAACCTTGCATCACTTTTATCTTTAGCGATGGAGTTGACCACGCAGTGTCCACTGAGCATCCCATAGAAACTGCGGCTCCTCTTTAGTGTTGCCCATTGCAGGTACTAAGATATCGCACTTTACCAAGCCATTTCTCAATCCTTCATCTCCAAAGAGCATCACAATTATGTAGTCACTACTAAATCAGCTGGTGTCTTTTTCAAGGTTGGATCAGCACATATACACAACTTTATATTATAGATATATACAAGCATATATCACATGTTAGAATCTGAAAAGCCTGAAAAAATGTTTCCACCTAAGGTTTGCCTTTCAGTCTTCCATTTTATTTTACAAAGGAGAATTCTTTATAATATTCCTCTCGTACTCTTCTATCTCTTGACACCAGAAATGCCCTTTGTATGGCAGTGATTGATGGAACTCAAAGGCAAAAGAAAACTGTCTCCTTGGAAAGCTATCTGGGTATCTAAATATGCAGTGGGATTTTTTTTTTGTTTTTTGTTTTTTTTTTTTTGTGTGTGTGTGTGTGTGATGAATAGCCCATTTTATTCACAGCACTCTTTATCCCTGGAAATTGCATGATCATGCTAGCTATATATTAGCATAGGATTTTCTCTGAGATTTCTGAGAATGTTTCTTCCATCTGCCAAGAGGCATGTGGTAGATAATTCATCCTTTATGGTTTCAAAACAAAAGAAAGAAATACATTAAAGATTAGAATTTCTAGAAAGAAAAGGAAAGCAGTGCTAATTTACTTCCATGCACATGTCCAGGAGGAAACCACAAAGGAATTTCTGACCATTGCAATTTGTCTTAAATATGTCAGTACACTGCTCACATTCAAGACTCATTAGCAGGTTTGTAACATTCACTTCACAGCAAATTTAGTCAACCCCGAGAAAGAGGATGTTTTTACCCACTAGTGGAATGAAGAAGGCTTCAGCCATTGCTGTCCTTGGAAAAACAGATTTAAGCCTATATTTTCTGTAGGTCATAAGAGGGCCTAAAGAAAGAGCCCTTTTACACAGTCTCTGGGTAACGGTGACTTAAATGGCATCCGCTCTCCTTCCACATCAGGTCAGTTAGGTCCTTACACCACCTTTTAACTGCACCTGTCCCCACTACTTCTCTTATTGACAATACATATATATTACATATTTTATAGAGATATGATATATATATATAATATGCAGGTGTTCCTTTACTTCCCTGAGTATAATTTCATCTTTATAATTTACATAACAATATAATAATACAAGTATCACATTGCTTTGGAGATGTAGTAGAAAAAGGCTTTGTTTAGCTTCTCATACATGCAAATGTCTTTGTTATCATTTATATTTACCAAGAGCCCCGAGGTGAAAATGTATCTCATTAATGGTATGACATTAAAATAAGAGTGATAGAGATAGAGATAAAATAGAGGGGCCCCTCTCAGGAGGAGTGGAAAGAGGACACTATGATGGAGATGTAACTTGAAGAAATAAATAAATATTAAAAAAGAGAGAGAGACAGATGCCTTCTCTCTAACTCCCCCAGTTCAGGCCTCAAAGGAGACAACAAAGCATTCTTCTATAGTGTTCCTTATGTCACTCAGCAGAAATTTCTCCCAGGCACGTCTTTCTGACTTGAAGAATGATAGATTCAGCTAGATAAAGATGATCAAGTACCCCAGAAGCCAGTATGAGGAGGCAAAATCCTTTACTGACTCTCTTAGGTATTGGTTGAGTCACATGGACAGCACTATGCCAATGTGTGCACGCAAGAAACCTGGGGTAGAGAGTGACTACATAATTTTATTTGCAATTTTCTCTTTCTGTTTTTACTTTGCTCAGAGCCAAACTTCTCAAAACAGTTGCTTATGTCTTTCAAGTCTCCCAACCTCTCAAGTATCTACCAGCTGTGGTTGTATTGTCTCAATAAACAGCTCAGCACTGCTATACCTGCAGAGCCCTGCAGAGCGGGCAACAAATCAACTATTCCTAAAAGCTGTAATAACAAATGAGCAGCATTGCTGAGTGCCTCTGCTGTCTTCCAGGTATGGCTGCACATTGATGTTACATTGTGTATCACACACTGCTACTGCTATCCAGTAAGGTCTTTTGATATTTATCTAGATTCAGACTCTGTTGTTCGTTTCTCTCCTCTGTTCTCATTTCAAAATGGAGATCTGGTTCATTATTTTCTTTTTTTTTTTTTTTCTTTTTTGGTTTTTCGAGACAGGGTTTCTCTGTGTATCCTTGGCTGTCCTGGACTCACTTTGTAGACCAGGCTGGCCTCGAACTCACAAAGATCCGCCTGCCTCTGCCTCCCAAGTGCTGGGATTAAAGGCGTGCGCCACCACCGCCCGGCTTGGTTCATTATTTTCTAGTCATAATTATTATGTCATTATCTTCCAGCCATTACTGAAGAAATATCTCTTATCCCTTTGAATTCATGGAACTTTGATGCAATGTTTTGTTGTTGTTGCTGTTGGTTTTTGTTTTCAGAGAGAAGTGCAAAATGTGAATTTTACTGAAAATGGTTTTACTTCAAGTGTGGTTTGCATATAATGATCATGATCTATGCTCCTCAACTATTAAGTCTATACACTGGTACTAACTTGTCATTCTGAACTCGATTCTGAAAGACTGGGAGCATATGAGAAATATCCAGAAACACCATAGGATGCTGGATGCTGGACAACATTTGTCTGGAAAGCCATGATAAGTGAGGGCCAAGTAAACCTTCAAGAAACATAAGAGCTTCTAGACAAGAACTTCTCATTGTGTGGGTAGTGATTCTTTTGGGAGTTGGGTATCAGATATCCTGTGTATCAGATATTTACATTGTGATTCAGAACACTAGCAAAATTAGAGTTATAAAGTAGCAACAAAGTAATTTTATGACATGGGGGTCACCATGGCATGAGGAACTGTTGAAACTGCAATGTAATTATCAATTGTATTTATTAATAAGTATAAACTGTAAGATTAGGCCAGCAGAGCAGCTGGCAGCCTGGCAGAGCAGCTGGCGGCCTAGCAGGATATCAGCCAGCAGTCTGGCCTGACTTCACCAGCGGCCTGATTTGTCCTGGGAAAAAGCCCTGGACCAAGGATGGCCTACACCACCTGTAACCTAAACTCTGCTAACTACTATAAGTTGTTATATTAGGCCAGTAGAATTGCTGGCGGCTTGCTGGAGCTTGGGTGGGAAGCCGATGGCCCTCGATTGCATGGACTGATAGTCTATAAGCCACCGCAGTCCTTTCCCCAATAATTAAATACACCAAGACCTTTTAATGTTTCAACACTTAGCCCTTAGCTGGACAGACTCTCAATTAATTTAGATTACTAAATTAACCCAGACCACCTAATCCCAAACCACCACGTGCCTGCTATTACTTCCCAGAGTTCTCAAACATGTCTATCCGCTTCCGTGTTTCCTGGCGTAATGAGCTAATAATCTGTGTAAAATGTAGGGTTCCTGTTTTAATCTCAAGAAGTCCCACCTTCCTATACTCTTTCTACCCAGCTAATTGGCTGTCAGCATCTTTTATTAACCAATCAAGAGAATGCCTCAGAAGAGGTGGTAACCAGATCTCAGCATTGAAATCAGCCTACCAGAAGCAATGTTATTAGACCTTCCCTAAAAACTGTATTAAAAGGTCACAGCATTAAGAAGATTGAGAAATACTGCTCTAGACTAATCTCACTGCTTTGTAGATCCTTCAACCTCCATAGGAGTAATGGCAAAATTCAGTCCACCTCATCCCTGTAGTTTACTCTCCAAAGAACAAGAAAGAATAAAACATATTACCTATCTTCCTGGTCATTTACCACGGCTTTCCTTGCTGAGGACCTTCCGTGCCTTCAATGCTCATCTTGCCAAGGTCCAAACATGCAGAAAACTTTAGCTATAATTTTCCAGCAGTGCTTACTATGTTCTGCATGGCATAACACTCTACGTGGAACAATTATGGTTGTGGTTCATTGATTTGTGTCCCCTATCTGCCAAAATATAGCTTAAATTCTCAAAGAGCAAAGCCTATCATCTTTCATCCATGTGCACCGTGTACTAACAGCATAGGATGTGGCCATCCTTCAGTAAGTTAATATGAATTAATAGCAGGAAGGAAGTGAGAAGGGAAGAAAAGAAAGAGAAGACAGAGGGAGGGACGTCACTGACACAGAGAATGTAAAATTCCAAACTCACTGGACCAAAGGGTACAAGGCTGGTCATCAGAGGCTGGGGGGGAAAGAGGGAGAAGAATTGGGAGATGTCAGTCAAAAAGTGCAAAACTTCAACTGAGATAAGAATAATGAATTCTCAAGGTCGGTTGCACAGCATTATAGTTCACAATAATGTACTGTGCATTTTTTTTTCTTAAAAGGAATGTCATCATTAAACCTCTTCAATATCACAGTTTCTTTGTATCATCTTTTTCTGGTAGGAAGCCTGAATAGTATAGGAAGTAAATTTATGTTTAGAATAGTAATAAGAAAAAGTCCATATCTGCATTATATTTTGTAAGAAATAACACACCTACATGAAAACCAGTAAGAAAATAGAATAGCCAAGCTGGTTGTAGTGTGTTATGGCTACAATCATTCTGGAGGCTGAGCAGAAAGATTGTGATTTTGAGGCCAGTCTGGGATGTCTAGCAAGACTCTATATCAAAAAACTGAAAAAAATGGAGGATGGAAAATTAGAAAAGAAGAAAACATTTAAAAATTCATTCCTAGATTTGTAAGCCTTAGTACATGGGGAAATGGTGATTCTGGCAGCAGCAGGGAGCACACTAAAGGCTTTATGGTACCGTGACTATTTCAGTTTTCACTAGAGTGTCTGTTTGGGAGTAACAGTACCCTTTTTTCTAAAACATAAGTTAACAAAATGGAGGCATCCAAACTTCAACTGTCTACTACTAGCCTCTTTTCCCAAAGAAGTCTCTATTATGAGCTTAAAATGCATGCTTAAAAAGTATTTTTATATTGCATACATCTCAAATCAAGAAACATTTTGTTCATGATATTACAACTGTAAAATTGCATGTGTTGTGCTCAATAAAAGACAAAACACACTATCTGCAGTTTGTTAACTTAAGTTTTTTTGTTTGGTTGGTTGGGGTTTTTTGTTTTGTTTTGTTTTTCTACTCAAAACTATGTTGGTAGCACTATTCATGTTGGTATATCCTTATTGGCTTTATTTTTCAAATAATGAGCCACATGAATATTCCATGTTGTTTTTTTGTTTCTCTATCTACTGAATTTTAAGTACCATAAACTACAGTCCAGTGATGTTCTTTGAATAACTCTTACTACCAGAAATTTTCTAGCATTATTGGGCTCAAAGGAAAGAATTTAAATTAAGACTTTAAGGCACTATGTATGGGGCATCAAAAAAAAAAAATCCCAACATTAGCTATGTCCTGCCCACAAAGAAAAGAAGATCATGAAAGAAATGAAGGTAAAAGGTAGTTCTCTTTATAGTGATCTTTCTTTTCTTCTTTCATTTTTTTCAGCAAGAGAATGAAAAATAACTTCTCATTGGGACCTATACTAGATACCTACCCTTCAGAAGAGATAGTTTCATTATATCAGAATGATATAATAAGTAGGAACTTTTTATTGCTTTAAGTGTATCTCTGTAAAAATATCTTAACAGTATAAACAAAGTAGAGTCACTCAAAAATAGTAAATAGCTTTCATAAGATAGGAAAAATAGGAACTTATTTGTAGTGACTTCACTCCTTACTTATATCAGAAATTATTCGGGGGGATCCAAGATGGTGGCGGCCCATACGGACGCATTTTAATCTTGGGGAAAACTGCTATTGATATAAGACGCAGTACAAAAATATCTAAGAGACCTGACCCCCACCCCTCCCCCCCACCCCCGTCTCACCCAACCACCCGGGTAGCACTAAAAGTCCTTGGGCAGGATGCTCCCTCCCACTCTTGGACACCCACAGAAGCAGCTGAATCTGAGAATCGGAATCCCACCTCCCCACCAGGAGAGAAATACCGGGAAAATTCCAATCTAATACCCAGCAGGCAGATTCAAGCCCCACACAGAGAGATACTCTCCAGTCTGCTGCCCACCCCCACCAGGTCTCACATAGACAGCAGTCTGGCTATTGGGCAAAGACTTGCAGACCCGCGGGAGCAAGCATGAATCAGCAGCAGAATATCCACCAGGCTGTAGACTGCAACTCACCGCGGTTTACAGGAACTTGGTTTTGAACAACTGTGGCACCACATGCCAGGTTCCAGAGCCAGCTCCGGGGGGGAAGGCGGATTTTACCCACCATAGGATTCAATCCTGGGCAAACCAAGAAGTCTTTTCCATTATTATTGGTCTTTTTTTTTTTGCTACTATGGAAACTCCCAGCGGGGAGCCAGAGCTTAAGTGTATACAGGTATACAGCTCTGCACCCTTGATAAGTGAAGTCTCCACCTGAGAGTCAGGGCGGATAAACAAACCTTACAGAAGTGGAGTCAGACAAGTCGACCGCTACACTAAAGCGCCCCCTTTGGATCTAAGAATAGAAGATAACAGGAACAGACAGGTAAGACTTCCACATGGCCAAGAGCCCCAGAAAAAGCAGGATTCAAGGCGGAATGACTCCAACAAAAGAAAACGATGGCATTTCAGCCAACCTGGATCACAGCACCACAACTGAAACACATGAAAATGATAATAATTCTACATTATGGAAAGTCATAGAGTCCTTTCAAGAAGAACTTAAATTTATGAAGGAATTCAAAGAGGCCACGATTTCACAGATGAAAACTATAGATAACACCATCAGAGAACTTCTAAACAAGGTGATTCAGCTTGAACACGAAAAGGACAGGGCAATAGAAGATTTCCAGGAAAACACAAGCAAACTGTAACAGGAAATGTACAAAACGAATAAAAGCATTCTAGACATGAAAATGGAAATGGAAACAATAAAGAAAACACAGTCAGTGTTAAAAATGGAAATGGAGAGCCAAGGGAAGGGAACAGGAACTATGGATATCAGTACCAAAAATAGGATTCAAGAGATGGAAGACAGGATCTCAGGCATGGAAGATTTCATGGAAGAAATCAGTACAACATCCAAAGAAAACGAGAAAGCTAAAAAATTTCTCACCCACAACATCCAAGAAAACAAGGACTCAATGAAAAGAAGGAACCTAAGAATCATAGGCGTAGAAGAAAGAGAAGACTCCTGATCCAGGGTCCAAGAAATATCTTCAACAAAATCATAGAAGAAAGCTTCCCAAACCTAAAGAAAGAGATGCCAAAAAAATTTCAAGAGGCTTACAGAACACCAAACAGAATAGATCAGAAAAGAAACTCCTCTAGCCACATAATAATTGAAACTCCAAATATAGAGAACAAAGACAGAATATTAAAAGCTGTAAGAGAAAAGGGCCAAGTCACAAATAATGGCAGACCCATCAGAATTACACCGGATTCTCCTCAGAACCTTTAAAAACCAGAAGGGCCTGGGCAGATGTCCTACAAGCACTGAGAGAACATAGGTGCCCAGCCAGACTACTATACCCAGCAAAACTATCTATCAACAAGATGGAGAAAACAAGATATTCCATGACAAAATCAAATTTAAACAATATCTACACACAAACACAGCTCTACAGAAGATCCTAGAAAGAAAATTCCAACCCAGAGAAGAGAATCACACCCAAGAAAACAGAGGAAATAGAAATCACCACAGCAACTAAACAAAAAGAAGCACAAGAAGATCACCTATACCAAAATAATGGCAAATAACAACCCCTGGCCACTACTATCCATCAACATCAATGGACACAACTCGCCAATAAAAAGACACGGACTTACAGACTGGATCCATAAACAAGACCCATCTTTTTGCTGCATACAAGAAACACATCTCACTACTGAAGATAGGCACTATTGCAAAATAAAGAGCTGGGAAAAGGTCTTCCAAGCAAATGGACCCAGGAAGCAAGCTGGAGTACCCATCCTAATATTGAACAAAATAGACTTCCAATTGAAGTTAATAAAAAAAAAGCAGAGAAGGGCATTACATACTCGTTAAGAGAAATATCCATCAAGAGGACATCTCAATATTGAACATCTATGCCCCAAATACAAAAACACCTACATTTGTAAAAGAAACGCTTCTAAAGCTTAAATCACACATCGATCCCAACACTTTAGTAGTGGGAGATTTCAACACCTCACTCACAACAATCGACAGATCATCAAGACAGAAGCCAAACAGAGAAATAGTGAGTCTAACAGAGATCATGAACCAAATGAACCTAACAGATATCTACAGAATGTTTCACCCAAACACAAAAGAATACACCTCTTCTCAGTCCCGCATGGAACCTTCTCCAAAACTGACCATATAGTTGGACACAAAGAGAGCCTCACCAGATACAGGAAAATTGAAATAACCCCTTGTATCCTATCAGACCACCATGGAATAAAGCTGGACTTCAACAGCAAAAGAATCAATAGAAAGGCTACACGCATATGGAAATTGAACAACTCTTTACTAGATGACTACTGGGTCAGGGAAGAAATAAAGAAGGAAATCAAAGACTTCTTAAAATCCAATGGAAATGAAGACACAACATACCCAAACCTATGGACACAATGAAAGCAGTGCTACGAGGAAAATTCATAGCACTAAGTGCCTTCAAAAAGAAAATTGTGAAAGCTCATATTAACGAATTAACAGCCAAACTGGGTGAATTGGAAAAAAAAGAAGCAAATACGCCAAAAAGGAGCAGAAGGCAGGAGATCATCAAACATAGGGCTGAAATCAACAACTAAAAGCAAAAAAAAAACTATACAAAGAATCAATGAAACCAAGAGTTGGTTCTTTGAGAAAATCAACAAAATAAACAGACCCTTAGCCAAATTAACTAAAAGACAGAGGGAAAAAACCCATCAACAAAATCAGAAATGAAAAGGGGGAAATAACAACAGACATTTAGGAAATCCAGAAAATATTTAGATCCTACTTTAAAAATCTATACTCCACCAAATTTGAGAACTTAAGTGAAATGGACAATTATCTAGATAGATTCCACTTACCGAAGCTAAACCAAGATCAGATAAACAGATTAAACAGCCCTATAACCCCTAAGGAAATAGAAACAGTCATTAAAAATCTCCCAACCAAAAAAAGCCCAGGGACAGATGGCCTTAGCACAGAATTCTACCAGACCTTCAAGGAAGAGCTAATACCAATACTCTTCAAACTCTTTCACCAAATAGAATCTGAAAGAACACTGCCAAACTCATTCTAGGAGGCCACAATCACCCTGATTCCCAAACCACACAAAGACCCAACAAAGAAAGAGAACTTCAGACCAATCTCCCTCATGAACATAGATGCAAAAATACTTAATAAAATACTAGCAAACTGAATTCAAGAACACATCAAAAGTATCATACACCATGATCAAGTAGGCTTCATCCCAGGAATGCAGGGATGGTTCAACATACAAAAGTCTATCAACGTAATTCACCATATAAACAAGATGAAGGAAAAAAAAACACATGATAATCTCGATAGATGCAGAAAAGGCATTTGACAAAATCCAACACCCCTTCATGCTAAAAGTTCTGGGGAGAACGGGCATACCAGGACCATACCTAGAAATAATAAAGGCAATATACAGCAAGCCAGTGGCCAACATCAAGTTAAATGGAGAGAAACTTGAAGCATTTCCTCTAAACTCAGGGACAAGACAAGGATGTCCACTTTCACCATATCTCTTCAATATAGTACTTGAAGTTCTTGCTAGAGCAATAAGACAACTAAAGGAGATCAAAGGGATAAACATTGGAAACAAAGAAGTCAAATTATCCCTATTTGCAGACAACAGGATAGCATACATAAGCAACCCCCAAAATTCCACCAGAGAACTCTTATAGCTGATAAACACCTTCAGCAAGGTGGCTAGATACAAAATTGATTCAAAAAAATCAGAAGCCCTTCTCTATACAACAAACAAATGGGCTGAGAAAGAAATAAGGGAAAAAACACCCTTCACAATAGCCACAAACAATATAAAATACCTGGGGATAACTCTAACCAAGCAAGTAAAGGACCTATACAACAAGAACTTCAAGCCCTTGAAGAAAGTAATGGAAGAGGCCTTTAGAAGATGGAAAGATCTCCTATGCTCATGGATAGGTAGGATCAACATAATAAAAATGGCTATCCTACCATGAGCAATATATAGAGTCAATGCATTTTCTATCAAAATACCAACACAATTTTTTATAGACTTGGAAAGAGCTATTCTCAACTTCATATGGAACAACAAAAAGCCAAGAATAGCTAAATCAATCCTGTACAATAAAAAAACATCTGGAGATATCACCATCCCAGATTTCAAGCTGTACTACAGAGCAATAGTTGTAAAAACAGCATGGTATTGGTATAGAAACAGACCAGTAGATCAATGGAATTGAATTGAAGATCCAGAAATAGACCCACACACTTATGGCCACCTAATTTTTGACAAAGAAGCCAAAACGGCACAATAGAAGAAGGACAGCATCTTCAACAAATGGTGCTGGTCCAACTGGATGTCCATTTGTAAAAGAATGAAGTTAGATCCATACTTATCACCTTGTACAAAACTTAAATCCAAGTGGATTAAAGGCCTTAACATAAAGCCGGTCATCCTAAATCTACTAGAAGAAAAAGTGGGAAAAACCCTCAATCTCATTGGGACAGGTGACAACTTCCTGAACAGAACACCAACAGCTAGGACCTGAGACCAACAATCAATAAATGGGACCTCATGAAACTGAAAAGCTTCTGTAAGGCAAAAGACACGGTCATTCAAACAGAAAGGCAGCTACAGACTGGAGAAAATCTTCACCGACCCCACATCTGACAGAGGACTAATATCCAAAATCTAAAAAGAACTCAAGAAATTAAATGCCAAGAAACCAAATAATCCAATCAAAAAATGGGGGATGGAGCTAAATAGAGAATTCACAAAGGAGAAATCCCTAATGGCCGAGAGACACCTGAAGAAATACTCAACATCCTTAATCATCAGAGAAATGCAACTCAAGATGACTCTGAGATTCCATCTCACACCTGTCAGAATGGCTAAGATCAAAAGCTCAAATGACAGCACATGCTGGCGAGGGTGTGGAGAAAGGGGAACCCCCCCTCCATTGCTTGTGGGAGTGCAGGCTTGTGCAACCACTATGGAGGTCTGTCTGGAGACATCTTAGAAAACTTGGAATAGCTTTGCCTCAGGACCCAGCCATACCACTTCTGGGTATACATCCAAATGACTCCTCATGGAATCATAAGGAAGTCTCCCCATCTATATTCATAGCAGCCTTATTTGTAATAGCTAGAAACTGGAAACAACCCAGATGCCCCTCAACTGAAGAATGGATTAAAAAACTGTGGTGTATCTATACAATGGAATATTACTCAGCTATCAGAAACAATGAAATTATGCAATTTGCATCCAAATGGATGGAACTAGAGAAGCTCATCCTGAGTGAGCTAACCCAGTCTCAGAAAGATGCATATGACATCTATTCACTTATAGTAGGATTTTAGCTATATAGTACAGAATATCTGTACTACAACCAACACACCAAAGGGAACATGGACATAGACTTTTTTTTTCATTTTTTGTTGTTGTTGTTAGTTTTTGTTGGTTTGTTTGTTTGTTGGTCTGTTTCTTAGTTTTCCCTCCCCAGCAATGAGACAGTTTTCACTGGTGGTAATGCCTTGTAGACCCCCAGTGTATGAAGAGGCTCTTGGCCCTCATTTGACGTCTGAACTGGGGCAAGGGACTGTTATGTGGGGTCACTCCACTCCAGAGGAGCAAGAGGGAAGGGTTAGGGGGTAGAGGATGGGAGGGTGGGGCTTGGAAGGAGGAAAAAAGGATAATATGATGGAGATGTAACCTAAAGCAACCAATAAATAAATGTATTAAATAAAAAAGCAGGTAACAGGTTTAAAACACTGTAAATAAATTAAAGGTTACAGCTGTTCAACCTGGTTTTATAAACCACCAAGAGTCGAAAAAACTTAGAGCTAAGGTAAAAATATATGAAATGTGTGGGCTTAGCCCATACCTTTAACTTCAGCAGAGACAGGAGGAGCACTATAGAGTTAGTTGTCTTATAAATTCTAGAGTTACAAGGAACAGGGTGGTGATGGTGCACACCCTTAATACCATCATTCCAGAAGAATACACCCTTAATCCCAACACACTAGAGACAGAAACAGGCAGATCTCAGAGCCCAAGGTCAGCCTGATACAAAACAAGCTCTAAACAGAGAAAAACTTTGATCCAGGGGTGGAGGAGTACATCTTTAATCCCTTCAGTTGGGAACCACAGGTCTTGATCCCAATACTTAGTATGCAGAGACAGGCACATAAGATTTGGAAGGATGTAAGTTTAAAAGCTACATACAAAAGGCATGCTCAATGTAAACAAATTGTCCTTTGAGATCTCAAAATACATACACTAAAGGTTTGTTTAGCTTCAAAATAACAAAATAATTTCTTCATTAATCGAGATTGAAAGATAATACTGATTATATTGTCAAAAAACAAAATTTGCTCCAGGAAAAATATTACCTGACCCCCCCACCCCTCAAAAAAAAGGTAATTGCCCCAGAGTTAGGATTAGGGCAGGGCTCTGTTCTTATCTTTCCAGGAGACTTAAAGCATCCATTCAAGGAATCCAGGGACAACTGGACAAGGGAAACCTCAGCAGAAAACAGATCAGACACCGAAGAAGACGAGCGGCCCAGACGATCCAGCCTTGCAGACTCCCTCAATAGCTGTTTCCTCAAAAGTCTACAACCACAACTCAAAATCACTAAGATTGTTCAGCTCCACAGACTGCTACAGCCAGAACTTCAGTAAAAGCCTGAAGATCAGCTTCTGTCTACAAACTTCTTAGGACATCTAAATAGCTGAGCACAAAAGGACTGAACATCAAATGATTCTATTAACATTTTTAACCATTTTTCCATCCCTATTTGGGCCCCAAACAGGTTTACTACGTCCCAAATCAGCAGGAAGTAATTTATGAGAGTGACATCCCAGGCCCAGAAGGTGGGGAGGGCGTTTCGCCCCCTCCTTTGGTTATTCGATGGATAATAGAAAATTTTGTCATTTAGGGGAAGAGACTACAAGCTGTTAAATGGTCTTGTTAAATAGGTTTTGGAGATTAGACCTAGGGACTTCTCTCTTTTTCTTTTCTGTATGCTTCTTTCTCTCCTATGTAGGAGTGAATAGACTTGAGAAAAATGGGACATAGACATAGTATAGGAAAGATCAAGAAAAAAGGACAGATTATTGAATAAGCCCTTATACCTTTGTATATTGATCCAAAATTAATACTATATTAGGCTAAATTGGTATTGATCATTGTATATTAATGCAAAATTAAGATTATATTGGACTACATTGGTACTGATATTAGTATATTGATACAAAATTAAAAGTATATTTGGCCACATTCGTATTGATCTTTGTATATTGTTACAAAATTAAGGGTAACACTTCTTAAGGTATTTTACCTAGTAATGCTTAAAAAGGAAATGTGAAGTTTTGGCCTTTTGCTACCAACCATCATAAACTATTTAGATAATTAAGAAATACAAACTAACAGTCATGCAAGCGTGTCATTTTGTTAGTTACTATGACAGTCTATCACAGTTATTTTCTAAGCTACTCAGAAATCAAGTTAAGAGACAGCAACATTTGCTTATCTAAACATAAGAGATAGATAGGGCGTCTTCAAAAACCCCAAGAGATCTGCAGAGTATGGCATTGAAAGATGTTCTCTTAAATTAAGGTTTTTTTTTGATATCGAGACATGCCAGTTCCTGACAGCATCCCCTATTCCACTCCAAGTAAAAGATGAGCATCGAAGAATCTCCAGTGTGAGATGGTTGAATTAGTGGCAAGCCTATCTCTTGGCAAAAAAAAAAAAAAAAATCCCTTGCTTCAACTGTAGACAGAATGCTGTCCTGATGTCCAAAAGGACAAAACTTGGAAGCAGGTAAGTCGACAGCTTACCTCTGCCAAGACAGGGTAGGTAAGTCCTTCATAATTCCTGCTCTACAATCAATGTCTGTCAGAGAAACGGGGCCAAACAGCTGAAGATTGATGCTGTAATGTATGGAGAGAAAATGGGAACTGTCCAGGCAGCCACGGGTATGTCATTTCTTAGTTTTGGAAGCTGCAGGCCCTGCACTTCCTATATAATCAGATATATTTATCCCTCTCAGGTCTCTGAGGTGGTTGAAGAATAGATAGCTAGAGTCTCATAGTTAAATTTTGAGTTGTTTAGGAATCAAGAGGGCGTTCTGGATCTAAGAAGATGTTTTTTAAATTGTGATGCAAGTTAGTATGAAAGCTGAGTTAGATAGAGAACTTTAAACTCATGGAGATAGTTAGATAGTAGAATGTTAAAGTCAGGGGCCAAGTACATATGGACTGGACATTGAGAATGTATGCTAAGCCATATAACTCTCATAATTGTGGCCTATTTATATCAGTTGTTTTGTACTGTATTTATTGTTATAAGAAAAAGAATCATTTGTTGGACTGAAAGGGGGAGCTGTTGGGGGAAAAAAGATCTACCTTAAACTAAAAAAAAAGGGTAGATGATGGGGAGGTTGAGGAGGAAAAGGGTGGAAGGGTGGGACAGGAGGGAGGAGTAGGGAAGGGATTGTGATTGAGATCTAACTGGAAGAAATAAAAAAGAATAAATGTAATAAAAATTAAAAAAAAATTATTCAACATATGGAGAAATGTGGGCATTGAGGCCAAGTGAAATCTTGAAATTAATCTTTTGTCTCAATCAGACTTCCATGGGGCAAAAAAAAAAAAAAAATGGGAGAGGGGTCTATTCATCAAGTAACAGTAGATATCAAACTTACATCAGAAACTCAATCACTCCAGGCAGTGTAAGAAATTTTAATTCACCCTGAGTCAATATGAGCTACATTTATTACAGTTCTAATAATAAGGCTACATCATCAGGTGAAGAAATTATATGTATCTCCAGAATATAATGATTTTAGGACAAAGCAAAATGTGCAACTTCATTTTTCTGTCAGCTCTTAATCAGGTCCCCAGCAAGATTAACGAAGGGACTGCAGGGACAAGGAGCAGACACTACGGCCTCTGATGTCTGAGTTTAGTCACTGGGTCTAACATAAAGTGATGGATTGTCCAGCAGCTAGAATGTATCAGATTTTTTCTCCAATCCCTCAAAAAATTAAATAAAGAGGAAATTTTTCCTTAGGAGAGCTGTACACAAAATTAGCCTAGGGAACAGAGGCAGTAAGAATGAGGTAATAACTACCATTTACTGTGGTCTGTTATTTGATTGACTCCTCACAGCATCCAAGAGGGTCAGCTATCACTCGAGGTTCACAGAGCTAACCAATGATAGGAAACAGACACACGACAAAACTGAGACCTAACTGTGGGGTTTCTGATTGTTCTTTTAACCATAATTCTGTCCTGCCTGGTTCTTAGCTAAATATTTATTGGGCATCAGTGAACAAAGGCCTTCCTATGCAGTACACTCCAGCTGTCTCCTACCTTCCTGTCCAAATTGCCTGCCATTTAATGTGTGGCCAACCAATCCCCCCACAAGGAAAATAATTCTAAGTGCAAATATTAAGAATTATACTTTTTAATCCTAGATTCAATGATTCTGTTTTTGTTTAGTTCAACAAAAAGCAAACTATAAAAAAATGAGATATTACTGAAAAACATGCAAGAGAATGTCAGAAAGCAGGTTCAAGGAAGAATAACTTCTCTAATAACCCAAATGCCCAGCAAAAGGGGAATGAACTGAGCTGTAGCAAAAGCTAGAAGAGTGCCTTTCAGATCATAGAGACACGAGTTGTAGAGATAGGTCAATGGAAGAACACTTGCCTGTCATGTAGGAGGTAATGGGTTCAGTCTCTAGCACAAAAGACATGAAAATACATACTGCAATTCACAGGAGAACACTTCAGTTAGTCAAAGCTCAATTTTAACAAAATGGATATGAATGAAAAGAGTTTGATAAAACACTACTTTAGATATAAAATAAGAGAGTGTATAACCCCTTGTGAGAGTAAGAGCTAACTCAAGAAATCTTTACATCTCCTTAAATATGCATACGCACACACACATAACATAAAATGAATTCTTAGTATAGGGATGGACAATAATAATCTTTGAAATGCATGAAAATATGCTATTATTCATTCATTAAAATGTTCCTGCAAGAAACTCTAGGTGTGTATAGTACTTTAAAGAAAAAGTAGGTCACAAAGTAGTAAAAATATGAGGACAGCAATTACTGAAGACAAAAATGTACACAGGTATCTGGTAGGGAATGCATGCCCAAGAAAACAGTCACTATTTTAAGAAAGTGTTGGGATTATTGCTTCTTGTTTTATTTTTATGTATAATTTAAGACAAATAGATCTATGCTACAATTAACTCCAGTTCAAACTTACATTAAATTCTGTCAATAATTCTAGCAAGTAAAATAAGTCTAAATACACTTAAAGTAAGCCAAGAGCAATCTATTAAGAAAACTTGCAAATGCAAGTAGGATACCAGGAACACAAAATATGCCCGGTGGATGGAAAGACAATTACAAGACAAATAGCTTGCTTCTCTGTGGACTCAAGGAGCTGCTGGGGAGGATAATCAATGAGGCTATCTACTGTTCATGAGCATTACCCATGATACCTGATCTTTTCTAGTAAAAAATGTTAGCATGTGTCATGAGTAGGTGAAACTGCTAATGCTTACTAAGAAGATGTAAAGATGTCATATGAAGAAGCACTTCTCCATGACTTTGCTTAAAATTAACTGTGCTTCACAAAGACATCAAGTGACCAACTTAAAGACTACTGAGACCCACAGCAAGTTAAATCTCTTCATGAAGTTCCTTTAGCTAGCCCAGAATATTGTAATTTTGGGCAAGAAGCAAGAAAACTTGGGGGCATGGTGAGAAAAGGATGGTAGGTGAAGGAACAGGAGCAGGGAGCTATGCTTGCAAACAACTATGTCCTGTGAACTCCAGGTTTTTATAATCCCCTTCACCCCATTACCCAAGAGTGAGAGAAAGTTGTTTTCGGACACTAAATGCTATATGTATTTACTAACATATAAGTTCAAGGTTGCTGTAGCACCTGTGAGCTCACAGAATGTGGATCGATCGTACCTGTCAATCAGCCAAACACTAATTTATTGCCCGTTTGACTAAATGGTTAAAATTTCTAATGTATGTGGCAGATGGAGGCCTTCCACTTCAAGTCATACTTATTTATTTCTGATCCTTGTAGGTGATTGGGATGACTCATGTAGTAAGGTTGATTGAAGATGGAGGATTTTAAAATTAAAAATGCTAAAATGTGGTCAATACTAAGGGTAAATAACAAAAGTCTGTTGGGAAGATCTTCCCTCTCTTAAAATAACAACAACAAAAACTCACTCTCTGTATTTGAGACAATTATGACCTACCATTACTGTAGGGCTAGGATCAGGAATGAAAGTCATCCTAACCTTGATTTTGGGGCAGGAAGGTAGAAACCATTGAAATTTGCTCCATAGACCCCAATGCCTCCCCCAAAGCTGTAATACTGAGCAAATTATATTTTTCTTCCCCAAGTTACCTTTAGATATTTAGAATATGGTGACTTAAAAAAAATTATCCATGTGTATTTGTGTGTGTCTCTGTATATGTGCCATATGTGGACAAATGCCTGTGGAGGCCAGAAGAAGACACCAGATCTCCTAGAACAAGAGCTGCAGGAACTGTGAGCTATCAGATGTAGGCACTGGGAACCAATTGCAGGTCCTCTGGAAGAGCAATGTGTGCTCTTAGCTATTGAACCATTGCTCTAGCCCCAAAATACGGTGGTGAATAAAGTATCCTCTATAGATGGTTCCAAATAGTAAAAGTTAGGCTGACTATAGAAGCTAATATACCAAACCACCAAATAAAATTTCCCCAAATTAAATATAATCTTTTGTTCTTGGAAATTGGAAAAGCTTGACTGCTTAAGTAGAGTCTGGAGCTCATCCCACCCTTAAACTGAGGAACGAAATGCCTAAATTCAAGTTCAAGTTTCCCTTGTTACATCTTGGCATTTTTGATCTTGAGCAGACACTGACAATGAATAAGGAGAAATCACTCACATTGGAAAAGGACATTAAATCTTTCAAGGGTGTAAGGTATCATGCCAAGCTCTCAATAGCAGAATCAAGGTTTTTATATTCTTTGTGTTTCACACCCCGCTGTCATCTATAGTACATGTCCCTGGGACAAAAACAAGAGCAAATTAGTCTATACACCACAAAATGAAACTACCTCTAAAATTCTAAGTGTTATTCCCCACAGTTAAAGAAGGTGCTTAAAAAAAAACCAAGTTATCAAAGGGAATACATAAATGTTCAAATGATTTCAGACCTTAATGTATATTCCTTGTAGACCAAGCCACTGACTGGTACTGGTTAATGTAAATTATTATTTGTATTTTATAACATTGTATTAGTTCAACCTTTCATCAGCACAACAAATACCTAAGAGAAAAACTTAAAGGACAAAACATCTATTTGGGGTTGCCATTTCAGGCCTTTCAAATCACGGACCCCTTGATTCATCGCTGTGGACCTGTATAGTAAAATGGAAAATTGTGACAACAATAGCTGGCCAGGGAATCAAGAGATTAGCTCTTGTTGGCTGGGAAAGAGAATGAGAGGGAGAGGAGGACCAGGAGTGAAAGAGCAAGAACTAGTGACAGAGAGAGAGAGAGAGAGAGAGAGAGAGAGAGAGAGAGAGAGAGAGAGGGAGAGGCAAAATAGGCAGTGTATACCTGTTTAAAGCACACCAACAGTAACACACCTTCCACTAGGTCCATCCATCCCTATCCTTCAACTCCCTCAGCATAATCCTATCACATTGTTATTATTATTATTCCATCAAATGGCTAATCCACTGATATGACAGAACCCTCTTAATCCAATTATTTCTCAGCAACTGCTCAGCCAGTTGAAGAACAAGCTTTTAATACATCTATTTTGAGGGACACTTCATATTAGAATCATAGCAAACATCTTACACTTTATTATAAATATACCACGTAACTGAAATAAAGTTTCATGAGTACCTGTAAATGGAAACACTTCAGGAAGTTATGTCAGCAGGTATGGAATTATGCTAGGCTGAAAGAAAATAACCTGGACTGTAAAGGTGGAAGGGGGTCATCATGAGGTATTTAGATTCTTGCTTAAAAATTATACAACATGGACATATTTTCTAAAAAAAAATCATAGAACACAGTTTGTACTTGTACTTGCACACGCATCCAAGCTCAATTTACAGACAAAAACATCAATACTGCTTCAAAACATTTCCATTTACTTAAAACATGTAGCCTTTTTTTGAGGAAAAATAATTTATTCCTTGGATTGACTGTTCATTTATTTCTCTGTCAAATTTCTCATTCTATGTTTTAGCTAACAGCACTCTTTTGTTTTTGAGTCTACTATTTTGATAAGAGTCTCATGTTTTACTAAGAATATCTTGATGCTAAAATTTTCTAGACATGAAACTATTTTGTTTTCAAAAAATACCACTGTATTGTTTATCTCACTGAGAAGGCAGACTACCTGAATAATGTGATTTAAAGGAAGAAGGGGTTCACTTTAGCTCTCTGTGAGATGGTGCAGTACACAATGGTGGGAAAATTGTGGTCATGGATGGAATGAGGGTGAAGCAGCTGGTCACATTGCACCCGCAGTCAGGAAGCAAAGAGAAATGAATGCTAATTTACAGTTCATTTTCTTCTTTTTTACAAATCTTTGACTCCAGCCCTTGGGATGGTGGTGTTATTTTATATTCAGGATGGGTCTGTCTCCTCAGTTAAAAGTTTCTGGAAACCCATTAACATATATACCCAGATGTGTCTTGCCATGGTGATCCTAAATTCAGTGACACTGACAATGAATATTAACTATAACAACTCCATCCCCTGTTAATTGATATCCAAGTATACCACTTTATATTGTAACACTGTACTCCTGACCCTAAAGTCTCATTTCCATCTCCTAATACAGAACATATTTAGTTTATCTCCAAAACTCCCCATAATCTTTAATAACTCCCACCCTATTCAAAAGTTCAAGACCAAATCACTTCTGAAACCCAATATAATCTCTTAACTGACAGCCTCTATTTTTAAAGAGCTACTAAGCAGTTCCAGTATAAATTGGTATAAAATAAATCTGGCCATTCCAAAGGGGAGGAATGAAGGGATAGCAAAGAAAGACCAGGTCAGAGCAAGATTGAAACTCAGCAGGGCAGACACCAAATCCAGCAGCTACATATTCATATCCAGCAATAGGGCCTGTGATGGAATCAGCTGGGCTCCAACAGCCTTGGGCAGCATCATCCCACCAGTTCTGCTGCCTCAGCACACATAGTCTCTGTCTTGGGTAAGCTCTACAGCATCCTCAGCAGATGCACCAGAGTCTTCCAACCACTCTCTACTACAACCTAGGCTTTACCTTCACACCTTCATGCAATAGTCAAGAAATACAACCACATCACACATTACCTGGCCTCTGCAGCTCTCTGCAGCCTTGCCACAAACCTCGGTGATCTTCTTACTCTTACATCTTTCATACCTACAAAACCACTACCATCCACACAACATTGCTAAGTTCTCTTGTCAGCTCCAGATGTAGAGTGGCTTCCTTGGACCACGGCTACAAATACTTCTATGTGACTTCAGGGTTGATTGAAGGAAAATGCTTTCAAACAGGGAACCCTTTCAGTGGCATCGTCAGGCTCTCTCTTTTCAAATGTATTTGTAGTTTTGTAAACCAGAGTCTTCAATGGGCGGATTTTGCCTTCAGGGCTCTTCCCTAGTACAAAGTGCAATGGTTCTCATTAGTGATGTTAATCTCTCCTTTTAAAAAAAGGATTTTTTAAAATTGTTTTACCTGTATGAGTATTTTGTCTGCATGTGTGTATAGCATCACTTGCATACAGTGCCTGCAGTGGCCAGAAGATGGCCACAGATCCCTGGAACTGGGATTATGCAGTGTCATGAGCTGCTATGTGGATGCTGGGAATTGATCTCAGTCCTCTGCAAGATAAGCAAGTGCTCTTAACCATTGAGCCATCTCTTCAGTCCTGATGTTAACAATTACCACTTCTTTATGTACCTTTCTTGTCCACACTCCTTTCCTCACCAAATTGCACATTTTTCACATTTATTCTGCTCTGTCTTCTTGTCTTCTATCCTCTCTTTCCGTAAACCTGCATAGTGCCATGACGAGGAACCACACCACAGCCTAAATGCTATGCTGTCTTGAAATTTTCTCTGCCATATAAATTCAGCCATTATTTATTAATTCAGCCTCACTCAAACTTGGACGGAATTCAGATTTTTTTTTTTTTACATATAAAACACCAATGGCTTCTAACCTAGCTCCCAATAAAGTCTTTATGAAACCTCATGACCTAGAAGCCCACTGTCGTCATTTCTCACAACTTTCTTGTCCTCCAAATTCCTACAAGGATTGTCCACTAAGCACCATTACAATATCCTAGAGCTTCTCTAACATTCACGTCCAAACTCTTTCCCATTTCCTCCATAAACCAGTTCCAAAGGCCCATCTACTCAGGCGTGTCATGGCACTGCCCCTGCTTCTTGGAATAACTCTTCTTATTCATTCCTTTCTCGGTGCTGTGAAAAATACCTGACAAAGGCAATGGAAGGAAGGAAGGGTCTGTCATGGCTCCCAGGTGGAAGGAAGGTACAGTCCATCATGATAGGAAGGGTATAGAAACAGGGCTGAGAAATACTGTTTAAACAATATCACATCTGCAGTCAGGAGCCAGAGAGAGAGGAATTCTGATGCTCAACTTACTTTATCCTTTTCATTCCATCCAGGAAGCCCAGCGCAAGGGAGAGTGTGTCTTTCATCCTAATTTAACCCTTCTGGAAACATCCTCATAACAATATTCAGAGCTCTGCTTCCATGGCGATTCTACACTAAGTCAGGCTGACAGTAAAGCAAACCTAGCACAACTACCACAAATCCAGTTTGTGAACAAATGACTATGGGTTTACTATTTGAGCTGAAACAGCCATAAATGAAAGCCATTCTGATGTTTGAAATATTTCGTCCTGGGAAGAAGAAATTCATTTGACTGAACTCAAGTAAATGAAAGGTTTTTTTTTTTTTTTTTTTTTTTATGGTCCTCTCATCTTCAGAAATATATCTTTCCCAAAGTGTCTTCAAATCCATCATACTTTTATGAGATTTGATTCTCACATATGTGTAAGGAGGATCAAGCCAGGGTTAACATTATCTTCACACATAAAAATACTGAGATTCAAGCAGGTTTGGTGACTTGTACAAGGTTAAGTAAAAGGAAGGAAGACCAACCCAGGTGTGTAGCTGCTAACTGAATGTGTCTTCTCTCACATCTTGTTGCTTCCCCAACATCAAGGACAGCATCTCTTAAATGCATTTAAGAGATATAATGACAGTAGTATCATTTTCCTGTATCCACCTCCCTCCTTTGCTCAGAGTAAGGAATTTCTAGCTACTAACACACAATGCTCCAAAATTGTTCCATAGATGCTTTGAAACTTTTCAAAGGAGTTATCCCTTGCTATATGGAGGTACATGGAAGCTTTGGGTTTTATTCTCCCATGTCCCAATTTTCTATTAAATTTTTAACTCAGTGCTTCTCTGAAGGTGTTTAAGATTCAGTGCTCAAATCCCAAATTTCTCAAGGGTCAGCAAGTCAAATTCGTTTATACTTTTATCCCTGACTTTCTCTCCACTTTATTCCCACTTTTATATGAAAAGCAATAAACCAGTGACCCATGCTTTTCACTCAGAGACTCTTTGGTCCGCATTTAAATCACTTCTTATCTGGGACCTCACTGTAGGATCTCATGCTGAAAATAAGTATTACACAACCATCTACTTCTCGCCACACTATCCCAGCAATCTCCATCAGGTTAGTTCAATACTCAGTGAGCTAGCAGGTACATAATTGTAAGTTCAAAACTGCTACAACTCACAAGGCAAATAAGGTCAGGATGTGGGACTGAAAAGGATAGAAAAAAGCTACATGAGGTTTTATATAAAAACAAATGAATATTGGGTGAGTAAAACAAAACTAAATAGTATAATGACAGTAGAAAAGTCTCTAGCCATTAAAAAAAAAAAAAACAGTAGTATCAACCTGTGCTTACTGACGTAAAATGAAGACATTTTACAGAATTATATACAATCTAACTTCATTCTCAAATGTCAGGCAGGTATAAAAGAAAATCTAAAATATCTGTAACTTTTAGGTAGAGGAACTAAGCAATATTTTCAGTTTTTATTTATAGCTCCTGGTTATTTAATGAATTAAATTTGTCTTCATAATAACCCTACCATCAGAGGCCTTCATAATATGACTATCACTCATTTTCCAGGCAATGTTGCCTTAACATATACATAGCCTCTGTCATAGACAAAGTATATTTCCCACTGGTCTTTAAGGCCACGAGCCCTTTCATCATTTCATTCTGATCCCGCTGCCTGGAATTTTCCTCTTCTACTTCTTCAACTGGAAAACTCACACTAATATTTTAAGACCTTAATGGCATGTCACCTTTCTACGAGTCATACAGAAAAAAAAAAAAAAAAGCCTTTCCTCAAGGAATCTTTGGTGCTGTGTTTATATATATATATATATATATATATATATATATATGTACTTTATTTTTTTTTCTTCAAGTTACATCTCAGTTACAAACCCTTCCCTATTCCCCCTTCCTGTCCCACCCTTCCACCCTCTTTCCCCCGCCAATAGCTTCTCTTTTCACTCCAACAAATGGTTCTTTCTCTTATAACAGTAAATTCTATACAAAACAGCAGAATTAAATATGCCACATTTATGAGAGTTAAATGGCCCAGTATACCTTCCCAATGTCCAGTTCATACATATTTGGCCCCTGACTTTAACCTTTTACCTTCTAACCATCTCCATGAGTTTAAAGTTCTATAACTGTCTTAGTTTTCATACTAACTTGCATCACTATTATAACCATCTTCTTAGATCTAGAACGCCCTCTTGATTCCTAAACAACTCAAAATTTAGCTATGAGACTCAAGC
>CAJQZJ010032121.1:437913-500379 GCA_907164525.1 Lophiomys imhausi
ACACACACACACACACACACACACACACACACACACAAGCCCAAACAAGACTATGCAATAAACAAAACTAAACTAAAACAAAAAAAAATCCTCCAGAAATTACCTTTGAATTCATTTTGTGATAACCATCTACTGCTGGACATGGAGCCTGCCTTTAAATGTGGTTTGTATATGCAGTGAGACTCCATTGGAGAAAACTAAGCAGTTGTCTACTGGGGAAAGGTTCTTGGTTAGGGCTTCTAACTTTTCTATACTGATGAAAAATATGTGATTTTTATCCCCCCACTTTTGCACAATAAAAAACCTCAGGTAGTCTAGCTCATATAGCAGATTTTGCAAACAGAATGGTGGGAGCTAGTTACCTGTAGGACAAAACCTGTTCTTGCAAAGTTTGTGACTCTGGAGGTAAGTGCCTCTCTAAAAAGAGATTATGTCCCAGAACCTAGACCAGCTGTTTGTGCAAGGCTGGTAGAGGGGGATCATGTTTATTGCAGACAAATTTTCCCTGGAAAATACTGCTGGGGAAAGTGCTGACCAAACAACATCTATATTTACACACTTAGATATTCATTAAAGCAGAAAATGCCCAGTAAATTTAGACAGATACTAAGTACCAAATTCAAGAACAGACCAGAGCAGAAAGTTGGCTAAAATCTGTTCCAGAGTATATAAGGTATAAATGAGTCAGATTCACAGCAATAGCTTCTCCCAGGTGACCCTGACTACAAGACTGTCAAGTGCACCTAACAGGAAATGAGATTGGTTTTTGTTGTTGTTGTCTTGTTGGTTGGGTTTTTTTGTTTGTTTGGTTGGTTGGTTTTTTTGGCTCAAGAATACAATGAGTGGGTCAGATGGGAGAATTTCAAGCAAAAACAGAAGCAATTACATTGAACAGGGAGTGGACTGTTGATAGTCCAAGGGACCTTGATAAGAATAATTATTTAGTATCTTGCATTTTCTATTAGTCTGAGAGAAAAATGTGGGCAAATGGTATTGCCAATCCCTCTTCATGCAACAGGCAAAATTCTTTGTGTATATTAGACCAGTTAAATCTTAGATTAGAGTAACTGACGTTCCTCTTTCATTTGTAATTAAGAGAAAGTGAGGCTAAGGAAAATAGACAAGTTTCCCAAAATAGAAGTACAAAGGCACGGTTTCAATTTCTTCAAAAAGCAAACTCTTGCAGCTCCATTTGTGCACTAGGAAACATTAGCAAGTATAACCAGGAGCTTGCTAAAAGTACAGTGTTTGGGGCCTCACCTTAAACATGATGAATATTTAATTTAATCAGCATCCAAACAAGAGCCACTGTGATGCACATGCACAACAGCCTGTGACAATCACCGCCCCAGGCTGAGTTGTTTCCTTCATATAAACTGTCCTGCATGTTGGCAATTTGGAGAGTGGGTCTAAAGAAAAGAGTATTTGTCTGGGAGATAAGAGATAATAGAATATATACATTCACACCATGCAACAGATCTCATGTGGGAGATTTTATTGTGGGAAGGAACAAGGGTGCAGAGGCCTCTGGGTGGAGGAAGGTAGGAAAAAAAGGGAAGAGCAGGGGGCTTTTATAGGAGAACATAGTACCTCGAGAGTTTTGAGGTACTTTATTTAGTAGGATAGAAGAAAAGGTAAAGTATAGGAGTTTTGAGTCAAGTTTTGAAACAAGTATGAGATTCTGGATCTGGAAAAGGAGAGTGAAATAAAATGAGAGGAAGGGTCTAGAAATAAACTTCCCCTTTCTTTTCAGTTTCCTCTACAGGTTTTATCACTGATAATTCAAGTGGATTTCAGGGCTCAGTGGGTAAAGTGATCGCTGCATAAGCACCAAGACCTGAGTTCAAATCCCCAGTACCTATGGAAAAGGTGGGTGATAGACCTAAAGACAGAATCCCTATGCGGCTGGATCTGTAAAGTCACACCATGCAACAGATCTCATGTGGAAGATTTTATTGTGGGAAGGAACAGGGATGCAGAGGCCTCTGGGTGAAGGAAGGTAAGAAAAAAAGGGAAGAGTAGGAAGAGCAGGGGGCTTTTATAGGAGAACATAGTGATGTGCAGAAGGTGGGCATGGGACCCACGGCAACAGGCAGTTGTTGATGACGTGTCTTGTGGCTGATCCCTTTGGGCTGGCCATGTAGGTGCCTAATTCATAACATTGCAGTGGGTATAATGTAGACACCTATACCCCGGTGCTACCAGGGAGCAGGGAATAGACAAATCTTGGTGGCTCACTGGCCAGCCAGTCTAACTAAAGCAAAAAACTCCAGACCCTGTCTCAAAAGATAAGGTGGGCTGTGACGGAAAAGGAAGACAGCAGATACTAACCTCTGACCTCCGCACATGCACACACACAAACATATATACATACACACCAAAAAAGTGCCCTTCAGTACCAGACTTTGAGAACAAAAGGACAAGTAAATGTCAACTTCTACATAAGTCACTTCAAAGCACAATGCCTATTTTTTTCCTAAGATTTGTAACTAAGGCACAGAACGATAATCCTGTAGCATATGGAAAGTCAGAAAAATCCAGCCATTATGCTCGACTTCCGTTACAAGGGAGTTATAATTGTTGAGAAAGAGATCAATCATGCATGAAAGCTTCATTTACTTTTAGCTAATTAAAATCCTTATCTCCAAAAGTCTAACAAACAACAGAATTATCTTTAAGGAAGGAGAGGCTACAAAGGCCATCTATTATAGCCATGCATGTGTTACCTGACTGATTAAAGTGCACTTATTCATTGCTAGGACCCAGAATCTAGACACATGCTTGGCACAAGATCACTACTTGTTAAGCATTATCTGAATGAAGGAATAAATCCCTTGAAGCTGTCTTTCTTCTAGATTCATTATTTGTTGGGGGAGGAGATAAATCAGAAGTTCTATCTTTACAGGCTACCCTCCTACAATTCATATCTAATTACTCTAGTTCTATACAGAACAAACAAATTTCCTCTCCTGAAATAAACACCCTTCAACTAAGCCATTACAATACCTACCTAATCATATTTTTTCAGATTGCCTTTGTCTCTCTGAAAAACACAGGGTTGACTCGCAATGGGTGTTAGATTGCTGAGGCAGCTTAAAGAGAAAGAAGGCAGAAAGAGACCATAATCTCACCTTCAACAGATGGGATTGTGTTTATTAGCACACACAGCCAGGGGCAGCCCTCTCTCCCAAGAGAAGCTGAGGTGTCTTCTAGGGGAAAAAAATAACTGTGACCCTATATATGGGTGGGGTTAGGGGCTTGGGAGTGAGGACATTATTGCAGCCATAAGGGTTATATGCAGCTCTGCACTCTACTGAAATTGTTTGCCCAAGGTGAGATGTTGGAAAGCAGGCTGTCCCAGTAGACATTCCTTCCTGAGATAGCTGATAATGGCTGAGCAAGGTAATCTGTAATCTAATAGGAACCCTCTTTTACAACCAAGGGACAGAATCATTAGGTATGAAATTCATGGTCAATTTTCCCATAAACCTTGTATGACTTCTCCATGCCTGCCTCAGACCTTGATGTAATACATATTCAAATCTTGATCCAGGAGATTGAATGGGTCCTTTAGGTTCCATGATGGATGGGTTCTAGTTGCTCTCTGTACAATAGGGGTAGAGCGCAAGCATGACTTGGCAGAGGAAGGCATTTTAAGATAAGTTTCTTAAAAGGTTGCCCAGCCCCATTATTCACTTCTTTCTCTTTTGTGCCTTAGACACATTACAAAGGAACTCTCCTGTCCTGCTCCCAAATGCTCCATTCTTAGAAAAGTGTGTGATGACTGGTTCTGCTATGTATGGTTAAGTGGGAAGGGGATCCACAGGAAGGGGATCCGCAGGGTGTTCTTGTAATGTCAATTTGGTCTCAAGTTGAAGCCCCATTTATTTCTGCAGATACCTGACCTTCACAGATCCTTAGAACACTTATATTTCTGTAACACTCTGTATTACTGAGAGAAAATAGAACCATCTGTATGCCCTCGAAGGATTTCGAAACAAACCTGGGGGAAAGAAAAATAGGAGCAAGAGGTGAAAGAAACAAGGCACTAAAGAGAAGTGATAGAGAAAGTTGGTAACTTTAGTAGGTGGTGTTTATTCTGTTTTATACACTCTTTCATTTTTATGGTTCTTAAACCTCTACCTCTCTTCCAACCTTATTCCTTTCAATCCCCCAACTCTAGGTAGAAGAAAAAGAAGGTTAGAGGGGGAAGGTATGTAGGTCTCTTTGAGCTAATTCCTGCTGAGTAGGGTCACTGGGTTGAGGCAAAGCCAATCTCAGTCCTCCAGATATTCAAAAGTCCAGCAAACCAGAAAACACAGCAGCAAGAGAAACCAGCAAGGAGAACAGCAACCTCTTCTTTCTTCAGAACCCCACTCCCTCCCCCATCCCTCTCTGGGCTCTGGCATTTATACTATTGTCCAGAGTCCTCAGAATTAAACTTTCTGCAGCTGGCTAAACCACACCCCTGCTAGAGCATGAAAGACAATTATAGTTAACAGCTGTGGACAAACTGAAGCAGCCCCATATCCCACACCTGGGATTATGACAAAAACATTCTCATAACGTAACTGGGTTTTTAAGAAACAAAAACTCATACCACAGGTGACAATGAAAGAGGGCAAAAGAGGGGAGGCTTTCAGACTCTAAGGAGGAGGTGGTTGAAAGAAGAGGTGGAAGGTAACCATCCAAACAAAGAGGGAGAGTGATGGAGCTTCCAGTAGAGACAGGAGAGGAGAAAATAAGCAATTAGAAGTATAAAGACTACAGAAAATACGAGTCTATTTTCCAGCCTCAACAAGAAGTCCATACTGCTAGCCTAGAGAAAAGTGGTAGAAAAAAGTTGATAACTACAGCACCAAGAATCTTGAAAAGTCAGAAGTCAAGACCCACATAAAATATATCCCTAATTTTCTATTTTATAGACAAGGAATCTGAGATATAGGCAGGGAACAGGGAACATTTCTTAACTTAGCTAGCAGCTGCTTGATCCACTGCAGAGATAATAACAATAGAGACAATAATACATTTTGTTAACAGAATATACAGTCTTCTTCTTGACTTCTGAAAATGGCAAAATCTATGTGCCAGGCCTACCTTAAAATTAATTTATAAAGTAAACTGCAGCCACATCAGTGAGTAACTGGATGCCTGGAACCAGATGTTTCTGTACTGCAGCTGTGATGCAGGATGCAGATAAGAAAGAACAAACTTCACTTTTTGTTTTCTGTGTTCTGAAGCCAACAGAACATCATATCAATAAGGACCACATCAGAGTGGAAACAGTTCTAAAATAAGCAATAGTTTCCCTTTCCTTGATCTTAAGTTAGTCAACTAATCACTAAGGCTTCTAAATATGATGTCTCAGCAGGAATCAACTAATGACATTTTTCCACTTCATGTTAAGCATCTCTCCACCATGCTAGGAAATCTCACTCAGCTCTGTTTAAGGAAACTGAAGTTGGGTGAGACATAAGCCTTCTACGGAACATTTTTTCATGAAGCATTTTTTTTAATGAAGTTTAATCAGAGTTCAATATCAGCATGGCTGCACATAGGTATTAGCTCCTACTGTGGTTTTCCTTTGAACACACATTACTTTGAGCCTAATCTGAAATCTCAATGCAGAGTTAAATTTTGTCCTAGTAATCAGACAGAGAAAGGCTGCTGTTGAAACAAGAATTGAGAAAAACATCTTTCTCTTAATCCATAATCATTTGCAGAATTTCTCACCTACGACATGGGAGTTGACTTTTAAGGGGAGTTTTGCTATAGTAATAAGAACTGCTTCATAGATTGTTTTAGAATTCTTTGCTCCAATTTGATGAGCTTTTAGGACAAGCAGCAGTCATTTTCTGGGTCAAGCTGCCTAAGCAAAGAGCTACTACCCCTAATCATTTAGAAGTTCCTGGCTCACAGTAACCGTGTTATATGGAAACTGACTATGTGTAAAATATCTTCTTTTTAATAGTTATGGTACTGGGGGAGGGATAAATCAAAAAGGAATAAACTGGTTACATCAACAGACTGAATAGTAAATAATTTAACCATCAGTGGCCATCAATTACTAATTTCAAATACTCACCTCTACCACTGTAGCTCATAGGCAGCCACAATGTATAAAAAAATTAGGATGATTCCCAATAAAACTTTATTTACAAATACAAATTATTAACCCAATCTAATTCTCAAGTTAGACTATTGTTTGTCAATCCTGAGCTAAAAGGTAACAATTTCTTAAACTATGTTTCTACATAACTACTAGGCAGAAATAATAAAATCTCATGGTTGGAAAAAAAAACCCTTATACAGCTATCATATCTAATATTCATTTGCATGCCTAATGTCAACTTTACAAGCTATAAGGTCAAAATAAGAAAGGGAAAGATTTTCAGCTTGTTTATGTGGCAGATTACGTTGATGGATTTTCATATGTTGAACCATCCCTGCATTCCTGGGATAAAGCCTACTTGATCATGGTGTATGATACTTTTGATGTGTTCTTGGATTTGGTTTGCCAGTATTTTATTAAGTATTTTTGCATCTATGTTCCTGAGGGAAATTGGTTTGAAGTTCTCTTTCTTTGTTGGGTCTTTGTGTGGTTTAGGAATCAGTGTGACTGTGGCCTCATAAAATGAGTTTGGCAGTGTTCCTTCTGTTTCTATTTTGTGGAATAGTTTGAAGAGTATTGGTATTAGCTCTTCTTTGAAGGTCTGGTAGAATTCTGTGCTGAAACCCTCTGGCCCTGGGCTTTTTTTGGTTGGGAGATTTTTAATGACTATTTCTATTTCCTTAGGAGTTATAGGACTGTTTAATCTGTTAATCTGATCTTGATTTAGTTTTTGTAAGTGGAATATATCAAGAAAATTGTCTATTTCTCTTAGGTTTCCAAATTTGATGGAGTACAGATTTTTGAAGTAGGACCTAAAGATTCTCTGGATTTTCTATGGCTAAGATCAAAAACTCAAATGACAGCACATGCTGGCTAGGTTGTGGAGAAAGGAAAACACTCCTCCATTGCTGGTGGGAGTGCAAGCTTGTACAACCACTATGGAAGTCAGTCTGGCAATATCTTAGAAAACTTGAAATAGTTCTACCTCAAGACCCAGCCATACCACTTCTGGGTATACATCCAAATGATTCCTCACCAAATCACAAGGACATTTCCTCATCTATGTTCATAGTAGCCTTATTTGTAATAGCTAGAAACTGGAAACAACCCAGATGTCCCTCAACAGAAGAATGGATTTTTTAAAAATGTGGTACATCTACACAATGGAATACTACTCAGCTATCAGAAACAATGAAATCATTCAATTTGCAGCCAAATGGATGGAACTAGAGCTCATCCTGAGTGAGCTAACCCAGATCCAGAAGGATGCACATGGCATCTATTCACTTATAGTTGGATTTTAGCTATGTAGTACAGGATATCTATACTACAACCAATGCACCAAAGGGAACAGGGACATAGCTTTGTTACCTGTCCATGAGACACTTTGCCCTAGTGGTGCTGCCTTGTAGGCCCCCAGAGTATGAGGAGGCTCTTGGCCCTCATATGACTGCTGAACTGTGGTGGGGGACTGTTATGTAGGGACACTCCACTCCGGAGGAGTGGGTTGGAAGGAATAGGGGATAGAGAGTGGGAGGGCAGGTCTGGGAGGGGTGGAAAAGGGGTACTGTGATGGAGATGTAACCTGAAGTAATAAATAAACATAAAAAAGAGAGAGGGGAAGACTATCCATAACACATATGGTTAGATACATAGTTATACATGCAATGTAGGGTAACATTTATAGATACATTATATGTAAATAGATTGGTATAAATAATGTAATGTTGCATACATAACAATACAACACAGAACACTGGGCTGGAGTGATGGTTCGCTGGGTAAATTCTTCCTTCACAAACATGAGAACTTGAACTCAAATCCCCAGAACACATGGAAAGCCAGGTGCAGGGGCATGTACATCTCTAATCTCAGTAATCCTACCAGGGGATGGGAGACAAAGGTAAGAGAACCCCTGGATGCTCATCAGCTAGCCTGGCATACACAGTGTAAAACAACAACAGCGATCCTGTCTGAAATAAGGTGGGATGAAAGAACCAACATCAAAGTTTTCCTCTGACTTTGCATGCCATGGCACACATGTGCCCACATTCACACACCCAGAAGGAAAAGAGGAGGAAGGATGAAGAGAGAGACAGAAAGGGGGAGGGAAAGACAGGGAGAGAAAGATCAAAAGAAAATGAATATAGAGTTCTAGTCTATCACTCCACTTAGTTTTACCTATGCTTTGGAGGAGGAAAAGACTGATAAGAGATCCAGGGTAAGATGCGTGAAATCTTGTATTTCCTGAGTCTCAGTCATTCAACTCTTCTGACTCTAACCTCCAGTGTTCTTCAGAAGCTCTAGACCTCTGTGGGACTTCCATCCCTTAAGCACTGAGCACTATAGTTCAATGTTTGCAGAGTTTAACAATACCACATTACTCTGTTATTGTGGGGATACTTAATTTGGTCCTCAACTAAGGATAACACATACATCTCCAAGAGCAAAAGGGAAATAACAATCAGTGGACCCACTGAAAAATTTATGGTTTCCATACTGGTGACTTGATGAATTTTCTAGGATAACTGACTTTTAACTATATGTAACCGAACTTTTAAAAATTATTATTATTTATTTATTTATTAACAATATTCACTTATAACAAATAGCAATTATTTCTTAACTACCAACCCTACAAATTCCTACAATCCCTTTAACCTAACCACTAATCCTATTGATAATTATTTTCCTAACCTTTTAGAAGGATACATTCTCTGGGGAAGTTCCTCAGTCACCAGGAACACAGTCTCTGAGGTAGACCCTTTAATGCACTTAGCAGTCCTTTTTCTGGAATATCTCAGATGTAGATTCGTCAGGGTAAATTGCAGTCTCACCTTAAATAAGGCTTGATGCTTTCTTCTCTCTGGGAGACCCCAGCCATCTGTAGGCCAACTTATTTCTTTCGTATCAGCAACTCTGCCGCTCTGCCTCAGTCCTTAAAGCCAGTCACAGTTTGGACAGATCAAACCCCTCTAGGCAAAAGCTGAGCCACAGGGTTTACTCCTTGGCCTTTTCCTGTCTTGCTGAGGCTTTCTTTGCTCAACAGCTTCTTTCTGCCTCAGGGAGATCTGGCCATCGACTGATGGCCAGCACTTTTTTCAACAGGACTCTCCAAGCTCTCTAGCATCAGGAGCTTCTTCTTGGATGGGGCTCCATGCACTGTCCTTAAATAGAAGGAACTCTGTTTCAGCTTAATTTGGGCTCCGCCCCCTTAGCAGCTGAAAACAATGCCAGGCCAAATACTTTGTTTCTTGGTCCATTAAGTCTTTCCTGTTTTTCCTGGCTTCAACCTTGTTTTTCAGTCCATTAAGTCTCCTGTTTATTTCCTGTTTTCACCTGACTTCATCCTTGTTTTTCCACAAGCTGATAAGCTAATCGCTCACAGCCAAGCTGATCTTCATGCCCTGAATTAAGAGACTGTATCAGAAATCTCTAAATATTTTCTAAATCTAATTTAATTAATCTAACTCTCTACAACTATATACCATTTTTTCTTAGAAATTAACTTTAAAGTCTTACTATGGGCAAGCCATACTGCCAGTGCACCTCGCCCCTGTTCAGTGTTTGAATCCCCTCTGCCACGTCCCCAAACAGTTTACTGGGCTCATGTAATAACATAACCACCATAACAGGAAGCAAATGCTTTCTAGAGGCTGTGCACTCCTGCTATATTACTGGAGCAGGCTTTCAGGTTTCAAAGCCATAAGCCATCCCCAGTGTACTTTCTGTTTCATACACATGGGTTCAAGATGTGTGCCTTCAACTTCCTGCTTCTGATATCATGCCTGCCACTTGTATCTTCCAGCCATGATAGACTCTTAATCCTCTGTAACCAAGAACCCAAATAAACACCTTCTTCTATAAGCTACTTCAGTCATGATGCTTTATCATAGCAATAGAAAAGTAATGAATACACCATTTTGTCTATCCTCTGCAGATAACCCTCAAAACAGGAACAACTGTCCCTAACTTGGCAGCATTGATATCTAAGGGCCTATGCTACTATTTCTAACTCACTGAACTGCAGTCTCTGATGGGAGAAAGATTGGGAGTTCCCCACATATGAGATTACGACATGACCTGGGAGTCTCTAGTCCTACTTTGTTCTCAGAGGAAAGACAAGTGGTAATGACAGAAGCCAATCAAACTCCGCTTGCTTTGGTTGGTGCTACACCGGAACCATATATTCATTTATTGTGCCTAGGAAAATTCATCGCATGGATAGATCTGTAGTTTGTAACAGTATATTCTATTAAAATGTCTCCAGTATTTAAAACTTTTGTCTCCAGCTGTTTGTTTTACTTTTTTATAGGTTTAAACACAAAGTAAAGATAGCCATCGTACATTCTACTGGTGAACAAATGTGTGTAGATTATGGGCTGCTCTTAGACTTATTTCTGTTTTAGTTTCAGTAAGTAAAGGCAGTAAGAGTGCTCCTCTGCACCCTACTAAATGAAGCACTAGGGGTACAATGGGACAATTCCAGTTCCAACTAACTAGCCTTAATAAGCCAACCAAAACTAGTGATCTCCACCATTTGTATCATGGCTAATTTTGGTTGTCAACACTACACACCTGGGGAGAAGGAATCTCATTTGAGGAATTTCCTCCATCAGACCGCTTATGGATATTTCTCTGATGCATTTTCTTGTTAGTTGATATAGGAGGCCCCAGCCCACCTTGGATATTACCATCACTAGGTAGGTGGGCCTAGACCAATGGTTCTCAAGCTTCCTAATATTGTGACCCTTTAATATAGTTCTTCATGTTGTGGCAATTCTCAACCATAAAATCATTTTGTTGCTACTTCACAACTATAATTTTGTTCTGTTATGAATTGTAATGTAAATATCTAATATGCAAGATATGACCCTAAAGGGGTCACAACCCACAGGTTGAGAAAAGCTGGCCTAGACTTTATAAAAAGGCAGCTCCAAGCAGATGGGAAGACGCAAACCAGTAGGCAACATTATGCCATAATTTCTGCTTCAGTTCTTGCTTGAACTCCTGACCTGACTTCCCACAGTGATGGATTATAAACCTGGAGGTATAAACCAAATAAATCCTTCCTCCATGAGGTGCTTTTTGTCACGGTGTTTGTCACAGAGACAGAAAGCATAGTAGAACAATCTGTCATCCTCCACATTTTCCTGTGCTTTCTTTATTTCTGGAACCCTGTTAATTAGGAGATGCTTTTCTTTTCTAATTCAATACAAATGCAAGCATTTGAGATCTAAGCTCAACAAAGAACTTAATAACTGATTTTACTGAGGCCACTCTGTGGACCCTGAGGATGAGTAAAGATCAGGCACACACTTTAGAAATCATGGCAGAGGTTTCTCAAAATATTACAAAAAGATGAAACTGAAGATATGGCTCTGTTTAAGAGCACTTACTATTCTTGCAGAATACCTGGGTTCAGTTCCCAGCACCTACATGGTGGCTCACAACTATCTATAACTCCAGTTCCAGTGGATCCAAAGATTCTTCTGACCTCAAAGAGTTCCTGCATACAGATGCATATACATATACGCAGGCACACAAACATGTACATGCAATAAAAATAAAATAAAACATTAAAAATAGAAATAGAAGCATGTGGTCCAACTATTCCACTACTTGACATATAACAAAAAGGTTTTATATCCTTCTACAGAGACACTTGCATATCCATCTTCATTGCTGCTCTATTCATGATAGCTAGAGAATGGAATCAACCTAGATATGAATCAACAGCTGACTGGATAAGAAAAATGGTACATATTACAAAAGAATATTATTCAGCTGTAAAGTAAAAACAAAATCTTGAAATTTGCAGACAAATGAATGGAAGAAACTGGAAATTTTTACACTGAGTAAAGTAACTCAGATCCCAAAACACAAATGTCACAAGTTCTCTCATATGTGGATGTTAACTTTAAATCTTTTGTCCTGTATACTTAACTTCAAGCACATGTGGAAGCCAGGAGATTAAAAATGCAATTTAGCACCAGGTAGTGGTGGCATATACCTTTAATCCAAGCACTCAGGAAGCAGAGGCAGGTGGGTCTCTGTGAGTTTGAGGCCAGCCTGGTCTACAAATCTAGTCCAGGACAGCTAGGGCTCTGTTACACAGAGAAATCCTGTCTCAAAAAAAAAGCCGGGCGGTGGTGGCGCACGCCTTTAATCCCAGCACTTGGGAGGCAGAGGCAGGCGGATCTTTGCGAGTTCAAGGCCAGCCTGGTCTACAAAATGAGTCCAGGACAGCCAGGGCTACACAGAGAAACCCTGTCTCGAAAAACCAAAAAAAAAAAAAAAAACCAAAAACAAATAAAATGCAATTTATCAAGGGGTGGAGATCATGAGCAGGTAAGACAAAGTGAATATTGGAAGGCTTATATAGGGAGGGGCTTGGGGGTATGGAAGAAATCAGGGGTAATGGAAAAAGTTAACCCAACTAAATGATGTATGAAAAGCCAGAGAAGCCTACTATCTCACACACTGATTAAAAGATACAGGAGAGTAATAGAATACATGTGATATGAAAGAAGAATCATAAATACTGGGAGTTAAAGGATTGAGTGAAAATAGGGACAAGAAGATAGGGTAGAGAAAGGTATAGAAGGCGGGTAAACCACACCTAAGACTGTGAAAAAGTACTAAACACACTAGTTAGTAAGCTAATTGAACATGTAACTCAAAAATAGTTCAAATGGAATTACCTTGTATGACTGAACAATGCAACCCCCAGAGAACATGGATTATTAAATGAAAATCTCAATGGGATACCTCCTTATGATACAAAAGTCAGGGAGGGCCCAGGTATCTCCATAACAATGCAAGTTATTGTCACTGCTCTTGGTTAGCCACCATAATTCATGGTAAGGCGTGAAGATGTAGCTCATGACCAAACATCAGTGTTTCTACTCTCCACAAATCAACACCTCAAATGACCCAAATCTATGGTGATCCCAAATCATCATAAACCCACTACAGAAGACAATTTCTATAGAATTTCTCATAACACCCATTCATTTGTTCATTAACTTAACATTTAATGAATCACTACTCTAACATGAATGAGAACAGATACCTGTGATGGAGTACTTCAGATGCCCTTTCCTTATGTAAGTCACTTTCCTTACATTATTTCATGTGATCTTTGTCATAAGTCTGTAAGGAAGAAACTATTACCTCCACTTAACAGGTGACAATGACCACACAGTTTGTCATAAATCAAAATCTGCCTTACCCTCTCAATCCAAAATCTGGGGTTTTTCTAGGGCTCTATATTATATTAGTGCTGGGAAGATGGTTCAGCTAGTAAAGTGCTTGCAATGTATGCCTGAGATACTAACTTCAGAGGCTTAAAAATCCATATAAAAGCCTAGCACAGAGACCCATGACCATAACCTCAGCACTAGGAAGGTGGAGACAGGAGGACCCCTGGAGCCTGTAAGCCAGTCAGTCTATACAAAAATCTATGCTACTAAGCTCTAGGATAAGTAAGTGACCCTGTCTCAAAATCTTATGTGGACAGATGATTGAGGAGGACACACTATGACAACTTCTGCTTGCTAATACACACACATAGTATGCATGCTTATACACACATTTATACATATACAAACCCATATACATACACACACACACATTGTATGCTTGTGATTTACTGACTGAATTCATAGTGTATGATTTCTACTCTAGAAAACAGACCACTCCACATTTCAAGACTGACATTTTTCAGGGATGTCACTCACTAGTAGAGTACATGCTAAGCATGTACAAAGCCTGAGGTTTGATCCTAAGCACCAAATAAAAATCAAATCAAACATGAGCTTTTCTAGGAACTGTATTGTTGAGCAGCCAGTAGCTCAGCAACCACCCCTTCTCAATTCTAGATGCATCAAAATTGCAGCTTCCTCTGACTTTGTAAGAGTGCCACTTAAGTAAGACCCTCTCTGAAAACTGCCCTATGGTCAGCAGGGAAGGACACGTGTGTGAGTTCAAGAAGAGGAATGATTTTTGGAGCGCCATTGAGATGAAATAAACCTTTTACTTTTAAACTGAATTATTTCAAAAGGCCTATTTGAAAGGATCTTGAGTGACACTCACTTGGAGGAGCAATGTCTGTCTCGGAAAACATTAAGGACCTATCATCGTAATGAGACCTGGACTCTAACTGTAGCTTCCCACATGAGACATTCATTTGTAAAAGAGGGATTGACTTCCTCAGTTTGAAAGCTAACCCTTCCCTAGCAAAAACACTGTGCAGGAGCTCATGGACTAACATGGAAAAGGAATAGGATGCATATACTGTTCTAGGGGCTGTCTAGCTTCAGAATCCCTTCAGAAACTTTCACTTAGCAAGTCCTAATGTGGGTCATGGAGAGAAAACGCCCCTTCTATAATAGCTGAACATGCAACACACTTGCTTTCTCCAAATCTCTTGCTACAGGCAGCTATTATTCCTATACCAGAAACAGATTCAGGCACGTTTGAAGCAAAAGAAGAGGTGAAGGGTTACTCCTTTCTTGCTTGCAATATGTTACTGAAGCCATGTTCAAGAAGCATCCACAGCACAAACTGGCTTCCAATACTCAGTGGTGCCCACAACCAGGTACTTTTCCCTTCTGATATTCGATGGTGTGATTTTGACCTGGCTCTCATCTTCTCAGACTTTACAAGTAATCTGTGTTCACTAACAACTCAAAAAGCGATTTCATATTTAATCAGCTAGAGTCTGTCTGTGCAAACATGTCCACTGAATCAGCTCCTATTTGAAAATAGCACCGACAGAAATTCTAGGCATATTTTGCCTGCCAGTTTGAGTGCTTATGACATCTTTTAGGGTATAAAAATCATTACTGTTTATTCTACTGGCAATGAACTAATCAATAATCCCCTTCCTTTTCAGTGAGTCCAATCCATTTAATGATATTAAAATTTAATGATAAAATTCTCATGACATTTAGTCATGACACAGGGATATCTTAGAACAAAAGCAAGTTGTTTGGTATCACAAATATCTCCAACCCACTTCTCTACCTCAGCATCGGTCAATTCCTTGAGCGTGCACCTAACTTTCTTTAAGATAGTAGACACTTCAAAGAAAGGGTTTTACCTTCCTTCCCCATTCACTATACCATTAACCCTTGACATTCATTAGGGTTCTTTACAAGTAGATTCTATATTACCTGAGAGCATGCAATGAGTGGTACAATCCTCAGCATGGCCATCATCTCCCTTTGTCCACTTCCTACAGGAAACATGTGATTCCCTTCTTTTATTTTTAGTTATTTATTTTGTTATTTTATATGTGGGGGTGTTTTGTCTATGTCTATATAACACATGCATGAAGTTCCCATACACGCTAGAAGATACCCCGGGACTGGCATAAGCTCTCGTTTGGTACTGGGAATTGAACTAGAGCCCGTTAGGAGAGTATTCTATGCTCTAAACCTCTGAGCCATCACTCCAGCCCATGATTCTCTTCTTGATTGCTCCACTCTTTGTTTACAGCATTATAATCTTCCAAGTAACTTTCTCAGAATTACTTGAATCACTGAACATTGGCTTTCAGACATGCCTCTGTCCTGGGACCAAAGAGTTTTTCTTCCAAGTGTCCTACCCTTGAATTACCAGGATAACTTGTATCCTATTTTATTCTACCATCTGCCTGTGTCTATATGCTTTGTTATCTGGTCCTTCAGCAAAAGTCAGTCACGATTTTAAGTCTCTCCCATTCAAATGAGCACAGCAGCTTAGTGACTACCTTTGTTACAAGAAACCTGGACATCAATGGACTCAACTTGTCAATAAAAAGACACAGACTTACAGATTGGATCCGTAAACAAGACCCATCTTTTTGCTGCATACAAGAAACATATCTCACTATCGAAGATAGACACTATCTCAGAGTAAAGGGCTGGGAAAAGGTTTTCCAAGCAAATGGACCCAGGAAGCAAGTTGGAGTAGCCATCCTAATATCAAACAAAATAGACTTACAACTGAAGTTAATAAAAAAAAAAAAGACAGAGAAGGGCATTACATAATCGTTAAAGGAAATATCCACCAAGAGGACATCTCAATATTGAACATCTATGCCCCAAATAAAAAGGCACCTACATTTATAAAAGAAACGCTTCTAAAACTTAAATCGCACATTGATCCAAACACTTTAATAGTGAGAGACTTCAACACCCCACTCACAACAATGGCCAGATCATCAAGACAGAAGCCAAACAGAGAAATAATGAGTCTAACAGAGATCATGAACCAAATGGACCTAACAGATATCTACAGAACATTTCACCCAAACACAAAGGAATACACCTTCTTCTCAGCACCTCTTGGAACCTTATCCAAAATCAACCATATAGTTAGACAAAAAGATAGCCTCAACAGATACAAGAAAATTGAAATAACCCCTTGTATCTTATCAGACCACCATGGAATAAAGCTGGACTTCAATAGCAAAAGAATCAACAGAAAGCCTAACACACATGGAAATTGAACAGCTCCTTACTGGATGACTACTGGGTCAGGGAAGAAATAAAGAAGGAAATCAAAGACTTCTTAAAATCCAAAGAAAATGAAGACACAGCATACCAAAACCTATGGGACACAATGAAAGCTGCTCTACGAGGAAAGTTCATAGCACTAAGTGCCTTCAAAAAGAAAATTGTGACAGCTCATATTAGCGAATTAACAGCTAAACTGGGTGAATTGGAAAAAAGAGAAGGAAACACTCCCAAGAGGAGCAGAAGGCAGGAAATCATCAAACTTAGGGCTGAAATCAACAACTTAGAAACAAAAAGAACTGTACAAAGAAGCAATGAAACCAAGAATTGGTTCTTCGAGAAAATCAACAAAATAGACAGACCCTTAGCCAAATTAACTAAAACACAGAGGGAAAAAACCCAAATCAACAAAATCAGAAATGAAAAGGGGGAAATAACAACAGACATTGAGGAAATCCAGAAAATTTTTAGATCCTACTTTAACAATCTATACTCCACCAAATTTGAGAACTTAAGTGAAATGGACAATTTTGTTGATAGATTCCACCTACTGAAGCTAAACCAAGATCAGATAAACAGATTAAACAGCCCTATAATCCCTAAGGAAATAGAAACAGTCATTAAAAATCTCCCAACCAAAAAAAGCCCAGGGCCAGATGGCCTTAGCACAGAATTCTACCGGACCTTCAAAGAGGAGCTAACACCAATATTCTTCAAACTCTTTCACCAAATAGAATCAGAAAGAATACTGCCAAACTCATTCTATGAGGCCACAATCACCCTGATTCCTAAACCACACAAAGACCCAACAAAGAGAGAGAACTTCAGACCAATCTCCCTCATGAACATAGATACAAAAATACTTAATAAAATACTAGCAAACCAAATTCAAGAACACATCAAAAGTATCATACACCATGATCAAGTAGGCTTCATCCCAGGAATGCAGGGATGGTTCAACATACGAAAGTCTATCAACGTAATTCACCATATAAACAAGATGAAAGAAAAAAAACACATGATAATCTCGCTAGATGCAGAAAAAGCATTTGACAAAATCCAACACCCCTTCATGCTCAAAGTTCTGGAGAGAACGGGTATACAAGGACCGTACTTAGAAATAATAAAGGCTATATACAGCAAGTCAGTGGCCAACATTAAATTAAATGGAGAGAAACTTGAAGCATTTCCTCTAAACTCAGGGACAAGACAAGGATGTCCACTTTCACCATATTTCTTCAATATAGTACTTGAAGTTCTTGCTAGAGCAATAAGAAAACTAAAAGAGATCAAGGGGATCCAAACTAGAAACAAAGAAGTAAATTATCCCTATTTGCAGATGATATGATAGTATACATAAGTGACCCCAAAAATTCTACCAGAGAACTCTTACAGCTGATAAACACCTTCAGCAAGGTGGCTGGATACAAAATTAATTCAAAAAAATCAGAAGCCCTTCTCTATACAACAAACAAATGGGCTGAGACAGAAATAAGGGAAATAACCCCCTTCAAATAGCCATAAACAAGATAAAATACCTGTGGGTAACTCTAACCAAGCAAGTAAAAGACCTGTACAACAAGAACTTCAAGCCCTTGAAGAAAGAAATGGAAGAGGCCTTTAGAAGATGGAAAGATCTCCCATGCTCATGGATAGGTAGGATCAACATAATAAAAATGGTCATCCTACCAAAAGCAATATATAGATTCAAGGCAATTCCTATCAAAATACCAACACAATTTTTATAGACTTCTCAATTTCATATGGAACAACAAAAAACCCAGAATAGCTAAATCAATCCTGTACAATAAAAAAAAAATCTGGAGGTATCACCACCCCAGATTTCAAGCTGTACTACAGAGCAATAGTTGTAAAAACAGCATGGTATTGGCATAGAAACAGACCAGTAGATCAATGGAATTGAATTGAAGATCCAGAAATAAACCCACACACCTATGGCCACCTAATTTTTGACAAAGAAGCCAAAACCGCACAATGGATAAAGGACAGCATCTTCAACAAATGGTGCTGGTCCAACTGGATGTCCACTTGTAAAAGAATGAAATTAGACCCATACTTATCACCTTGTACAAAACTGAAGTCCAAGTGGATCAAAGACCTTAACATAAGGCTGGTCACACTAAATCTACTAGAAGAGAAAGTGGGAAAAACCCTCGACCTCATTGGCACAGGTGACAACTTCCTGAACAGAACACCAACAGCTCATGACCTAAGACCAACAATCAATAAATGGGACCTCATGAAACTGAAAAGCTTCTGTAAGGCAAAAGACACTGTCATTCGAACAAAACGGCAGCCTACAGACTGGGAGAAAAATCTTCACCAACCCCACATCTGACAGAGGGCTAATATCCAAAATCTACAAAGAACTCAAGAAATTAAATGCCAAGAAACCAAATAATCCAATCAAAAAATGGGAGATGGAGCTAAATAGAGAATTCACAAAGGAGGAATCCCAAATGGCTGACAGACACTTAAAGAAACGCTCAACATCCTTAATCATCAGAGAAATGCAACTCAAGACGCTCTGAGATTCCATCTCACACCTGTCAGAATGGCTAAGATCAAAAGCTCAAATGACAGCACATGCTGGTGAGGGTGTGGAGAAAGGGGTACCCTACTCCATTGCTGGTGGGAGTGCAGGCTTGTGCAACCACTATGGAGGTCAGTCTGGCGATATCTTAGAAAACTTGGAATAGCTTTGCCTCAGGACCCAGTCATACCACTTCTGGGTATATAATCATAAGGAAGTTTCCTCATCTATGTTCATAGCAGCCTTATTTGTAATAGCTAGAAACTGGAAACAACCCAGATGTCCCTCAACCGAAGACTGGGTTAAAAAACTGTGGTATATCTACACAATGGAATATTATTCGGCTATCAGGAACAATGAAATTATGCACTTTGTAGCCAAATGGATGGAACTAGAGAAGCTCATCCTGAGTGAGCTAACCCAGACTGACAAGGATGCTCATGGCATCTATTCACTTATAGTAGGATTTTAGCTATATAGTACAGGATATCTATACTACAACCAATGCACCAAAGGGAACATGGACATAGACTTTTTATTTTTTTTGTTTGTTGGTTGGTTTGTTTTTTAGTTTTCCCTCCCTGGCAATGAGACACTTTTCACTGGTGGTACTGACTTGTAGGCCCCCAGTATATGAGGAGGCTCTTGGCCCCCATATTACTTCTGAACTGGGGTGAGGGACTATTATGTAGGGACACTCCACTCCAGAGGAGTGGGATGGAAGGGTTAGGGTTTAGAGGATGGGAGGGCGGGGCTGGTAAGGGGAGAAAGAGGACAATACGATGGAGATGTAACCTGAAGCAACAAATAAATAAATTTATTTATTAAAAATAAATAAATAAATAAACATTTAAAAAATAGAAAAAAAAAACAAGAGACCTGGACTCCAAAACTGAAAGCATCCATCCTGTCACAAGCTTTACTAGTTGTCTTGGTAAGTACCAAACCCCTAAGAAGATGTCTGTAACAAAGCTATTCATCTCCTACTGTGTTCTCTGGACTGGCAACCCTTCCTGAAGCAGGGAAACTCAAGAGATTACTTAAAAAGCATTGATTTCACTTAGCATGGATCAAGAGTGCAAGGCCATCCTCAGCTATTTCACAAGTTGGAGACCACTCTATGGTATATGAAACCTTGTCACAACAACAACAACAAAAATACAATTAAAGATGGGGACTAGAGAAATAGTTCATTGTTTAAGAGCACTTTTTTTTCTTGTAGAGGACCTAGATTCAATACCCTGCAACCATATGGTGGTTCACAACTACTCCTAACACCAGTCTAGGGGTTCCAATATCCTTTTTGAACTCAGCAGGCACCATGCACACACTTGGTGCCCTGCCCACTCATGCAAGCAAAACACCTGCACACATAAAATAATATAAAATGAGTAGAAATAAATAAATAAAAGCATTTTGATTTAAGGGTGTGAGTACTTTCTAGTCAACACAGAAGAATTTAGTTCAATTGTATTCAACTCAAGAAGAATCTGCCCTGTGCCAGCTATGGAACCAAGCATCTTTATAATTACCAGTAAGGGAAAAAAGCAGTCTTCAAAATCAAGAAGCTTATTTTGGTCTAAATGTTAGCATACATACCCAGAAAGATATCTGAAAAGATGGGCAAAATACAATGCATTCAGGAAAACTGGACAATTGGACTGCAGTACCAAGCCACAATCCCATGATTTAGCCAGGACCTGCTATATCACACAGTTGTTATTTATTATCCCAGAGGAACAGGGAAGCACATCAGGGATGTACAGATTTGTGACAAACAGTCACTGTGAACTGACCTGAATAGCAGTCTTAGAAAACCCACTGTCTCTAGTCTATGCCAAGAAAATGGAGTGACAGTCTGTCTCCCAATAGACTGCTAGGATCCCCATGTCATGCACTCAGTCACAGGGCAGAAAAGGAGCAAAACCATTCCAACACCCAAGACCCTATCCTTATTATCACAGCAAAGGGCAGACTCCTTTCTTCCTGCATTTTTCTAACCTTCCTTTTCAAGCATGTTTTCATGGAAAGAAGAAAGTGTCTGCATACATTTTCAGAGAGATGTAAAGCAACCCTTTTGGTGATGCTTCTCCCAAACCACCACAGACTTTCCTCCACTCCCTTTGGTAGTATCTTAGTTCTTCCGTAATGAAATCCCAGGACGTTCCTTTGGAGCTGTTTTCTCAGACATTTCTGAGCAGGGATAATCTTTCTGCTCATTTGCATGGGAAGAAACGGAGTCTTTAGGAAGATGTGTGTACTGCTTAGGTCTAGTCTGAAGTAGAGTCTAAATGAGAACTGAGATTTCTAGATCTCCAATCTAGGCTGTTCAAACCTCACTGCTCCTTTCAAGCCATGTGGTTAAAATGAATCTTGTTTTTTAATTTCTGATATTAAATAAAGAGCCATCATCATTAATATACCTGTGGATTATTCTATAAAGTGGTGATAGTGGTTATACATTTCTATTTCTGAAACAGCCTTACAATAGGACACAATCACTCCTGTACAGGTTAAATATCCTTCAAAATGCTTTGGTTCAGAATTCAGAATTCTTTTCAGTTTTGGAATATTTACACATGAAAGTCATGAGACAGCTTGGGAATGGGACCCATGTCTAAATATAAAATTTGTTTATGTATCATATATACTAAAAGCAACTTTACAAAACATTTTAATATGCCTGGATTTTTGATATCATACAAAGTCAGGCATGGAAAGTTATATTTGTTCCATTACATTTGTATTCAAAAGATGTCAGATTTCAAAGCATTTTAGATTTTGTGTGTTCTGAGTAGGGATGCTAACCTATGCCTGGCTCTGCCTGTGAGAGGCCAAACAAAAAAACTAGCAAAACTGTCAGCACCACTGGCTTGAGTGTAGTTTGGTGGCAGGAATGACAAATCAGATAACACATGTTGTTCACTTCTTCTAGAGAAGCACAGAGAAAAGGTCAAAAAGGCAGGCCCTGGGATTTGACCTGCATTTTTCTGAGATTGGAAAGGCAGTAAGTCTTTTTGTTAAATATTATTCAGATATAAGGGACAGGCAGAGAGGATGTCTGTTTCTCACTTTCTCTCAGAACAACTCGCATGAAGCACAATATTCAACAATGCAGAATAATGGTCTATATGCTCCTGGTTCTGCCTTATCTCTCACATCTGTATTGTACTTATAGAAATTCAAAATGCAGCAATCATTATCCAATAGAGCACCACTTTCAATGAGTTTACAAAGTGGCAATTTTTATACCCCCAGTCTGAGCCACACAACTATAATTGATAATTAAAGGACTCCTTCCCAAACACAATCATAATCATCATATAGACCAATGGTTCTCATCCTGTGGGTTGTGACCCCAATAGAGGTCATATATCAGATATCCTGCATATGAGATATTTACATTAATGATTCATAACAGTAGTAAAATTACAATTATTGAGTAGAAATGAAAATAATTTTATGGTTGGGGGCCACCACAACATGAGGAACTCACTATATTATGGGGATCGTAGCCTTAGGAAGGTTATGAACCACTGATATAGACTAGATATAAAAGACAAGATTTTGGAATTGGTGGACAAAAATCTCCAAGACAAACAGAACACAAAACATATCCCCCAAATCAATTTAATCATGTCTCTACGCTGCTTAAAAGTGACCAGTGGCACTGATTTGCCCATGAATTAATATGAAATTGTTAGCCTCGAGTTTTAGGACATTTATCATGTGACAAAAGACAATCAAAAAGATCTGTCCTCCCTCCCCAGTACCAGCTCTGCTTAATAGCAAAGCCTGTCTCTATAGTACTAACTATTGAAATGTTACACATTAGGTGCTCAATAAATGCTTTATCAAAAGAATATCAAATTGAGATTTAAAAATGAAAGACCTGGGGGAGGGAAGTTCCTCACCCGACACTCAGGATATCATGGCCGCCCCAAAACTCGCAAGAGACCATCTTGATGCAATCGCAAGAGGTTTATTTCAGGGGGGGAAGAAAGGGGGGGCTCAGTGCACTGAGGGGCGCCACTCGTATCCCACGCAGGGGTAGGAGCCGCGACCACGATTATGGGGGAGAGTAGAATATTTAATAGGGGAGCACCACAGATTAAGGGGGTGGGGGAAATTACAGGTGGGAAGTACCAGCCCAGCCCATTGTTTACCACAACCCAAGGGGAAGGAGAAATACAGGTGGAATGTACCAGCCTAGCCCATGAGTTAATCAGCGGGAAACATCCTACAATATTTAATAGGGGAGCACCACAGATTAAGGGGGTGGGGGGAAATTACAGGTGGAATGTACCAGCCCAGCCCATTAGTTAATCAGCAGCGGGAAACATCCTACATCTGTTTGTCTCAGGAATGAATCTAATCTTGTTTTGTTATCTACTTTGTGGTCAGCTAGTTCCTGAAGCCCTGGGGGCCCGTGGCCCAATTGACCTTCATTCTTGGTTTCAACCTGTTTATGGTCAGCTAAGTTCCGGGAATCACCTGGCGGCTGGCCTAGCTCTACTGCCGACTTAGGGGGTCTTTTAATAATTTTCATTCCCTTCAAAAAACAGCATAGTAATTTAACACATAAGCTCTCATGTCACATACTATATATATATATATATATACATACATATATATATATATATATATATATTGCATGATACACTTTCATAATAGCTAGAAACTGGAAACAACCCATATGTCCCTCAACTGAAGAATGGATTAAAAAACTACAGTACATCTACACAATGGAATACTACTCAGCTATCAGGAACAAGGAAATTATGCAATTTGCAGCCAAATGGATGGAACTAGAAAAGCTCATCCTGAGTGAGCTAACCCAGACTCAGAAGGATGCACATGGCATCTATTCACTTATAGTCGGATTTTAGCCACATAGTACAGGATATCTATACTACAACCAATGCACCAAAGGGAACATGGAGATAGATGTTTTTTGTTGTTTCGTTTCTGTTTGTTTGTTTTTTCTCCCTGTCATTGAGACATTTTTCCCTGGTGGTACTGCCTTGTAGGCCTCCAGTGTATGAGGAGGCTCTTGGCCCTCATATGACTGCTGAACTGGGGTGGGGGAATGTTATGTAGGGACACTCCACTCCAGAGGAGTGGGATGGAGGAATAGGGGGTAGAGGGTGGGAGAGAGGGACTGGGAAGGGTGGAAAGAGGACACTATGATGGAGATGTAACCTGAAGCAATAAATAAATAAATTTAAAAAACAAAAAATCTTACTGAGCTTCCAAATCAGTTTGAGTTCAAGTCCCTGCTTTTTGACTTTCTGATCACAGCACTGAACAAGTAAGTTCTTAATTGCCCTCATCAAGATTAATCTGTAAAATAAAAAGAAAAGTTTGTATCCAGTGTTGGGGTAGCCCAATAAGATGCAAATGAAGCAGTTAGCTTGGCTTAACAAATGACAGCTATCGTTAATAAGGATAAATGGATGATCTTCACCTCCACTTTGGATACTCCTTCTACTTACAGGGCATGTTAGTTACTACTTTCTTATTGCTGTGACCACCTGACAATAAATAAGCAAGTGAAGAGGCAGAGAAAAGGGTTGGCAGGCATAGTGTTTGCAGCACAAATATCTGGATCCCCAGCACCCATGAAAGAGCCAGGTCTGGTTGCACACACCTGATATCCCAGTACTAGTGGACAGAGTTAGGTGGATCCCAGGGGCTCACTAACCAGACAGTCTATCAGAAACACCAAGCTCTAAGTTCTGTAATAGTCTACTACTCTATGTCTAAGGGGGAAAAATGTGGAAAAACAATTGAGGAACACATTGGGAGTAACCTCCGGTTTCCACACAAGTTCACAAGGGTAAATGCATGTGCACACACATGAGTATCTGACACACATGCAAGAGGCAGGAGGGAGAAGCAACTTAAAGAAGAAGTCATTTATGATTGTTTATGGGGTTTGATCTATCATGGTGGGGAAACATGGCAGCAATTATTTACACAATGGTAAGAGTAGGAGGAAGCTGGTCATACTGTGCCCCAGTCAAGAAGCACAGAGAGATGTATGTAACCCTCCTCTCACCTCCTTCTTTGATTCAGCCTGGAACTCCACCTGACAAGTTCTGCTGCCCACACTCAAGAGTGCTTTTTCTCTCATTAGTTACCTTTTCTATAAGCAGTCTCAGACACTACAAAAGGTGTGTTTCCATGGTGATTCCAAATCTAGTCAACTTGATACTGGAGATCAAACACCACACTGAGCAAGCACTGTATAGCAGCAACTCTGCTGGATATTGCTCCAAGAAGTTATTAGTTAAGTTCCTGTTAAAAACTTGAGGCCCGTCTAAAACTTTTTATGCAAGTAACAATTTCCCCTCTTAAGAAAAAAACTTATTAAATCACAACCTGTTCTATAAATAAATCATGATCTGGTCTCCTAAAGTAAGACAATAATTTCTGTGCACCTTTCCCAGCAATAAACCTTACATAATAATGAGTAGAAAAAAATAATCATTACAAATCCATGAAGATTTTATCTGGAGCAACCATTGTTAAGCCTTGATGTATTCATTCCTTCCTCACTGTTGTGGTTTGTTTCCTATTTGTCAATACAATACTGACTTCCCAACCCTCTAGTATTGGAGGACTCTGATATTAAGGTCACAGTCCACCTTGTCCAGATAGCTCTCCAAGCTGGGCACAAAATGAAGGACTCCCCTTCTCAGCAGGGCTTCCTCTTCTCTGACTGACCTGATCTGCAGAGTGTCTCTAAGCAGGACCCCCACCTCCACCACCTCTGAGGAAAGTCACATAATCCATGGCCAAATACAAGTTCAACTTCCTACCCCCTGATAAGAACCTGCCAAGCAAGTGCCTGGATTCTTGGAATTCCTTCTCATGTAAATGAAGGATTCCCAGTGCCTCAGCCCCAGCCAATAACATACACCCACCCTGGGACTCCTGTCCACTCCGCAAGATCTATATAGGCCTTGTTCATTTTTCTAAATTAAAAGTAATCATTAAAAGCAAAGTAATCTTAAACAGAAAGAGCAAAGCTAGAAGCCTACAACACCTGTCTGTAAAGCATAATACAGGTACAAGGCTGGAGAGATGGCTCAGCAGTTAAGAGTACTGGTTGTTGTTCCAAAGGAATCAGTTCAAATCCCAGCATTCACATTCCACTTCATAGCTGTCTGTAACTGATGGGTGTGGCGGTGAATGCCTTTAATCCCAGTACTTGGGAGGCAGAGGCAGATGGGTCTCTCTGTGAGTTCAAGGCTGGCCTGGCTACAAAGTGAGTCCAGGACAGTCAGGGATATACAGAGAAACCTTGACTCAAAAAATCAAATAAATAAATAATACAAAGTTACTGTATTCCAAACAACATGACACTAAAGGCCAACACTTAGCACCATGGAACAGAATTGAGAGTCTAGAAATAAATTCACTCATTCTGATGACAAGGAGATAGTGTCAAAAAGTCACACAATGGGAAACAGTTTCCAGCAAATGGAATCCAGCATACAGAAAAAAGAAGTTAGAACTTTATCACACACTGAGTATAAAAATCAATTCAAAATGAATTAAATATTTGTATATAAATGGAGAAACTATAAAACTACTAGAAATATAACATTTATCTAAGCAAGAATGCTTTAAATATAGGAACCTTAAGTAGCTAAAGTGAAACTCAGCAAATGGAATTATATTGAACTAAAAAGCTTATGTATAGCAAAAGAAGCAATCAGAGCAATTGAGATTAAACCATTAAGTGAGGAAAATATCAAACTATATATTTGATAAGGAAGAAATATTCAAAATGCCTAAGGAATCCATCTCAGCTACAATGAAATAAATAGCCCAGTTACAAAGTAGATAGAAGACCTGAATAGGCACTTCAGAAAAGATAAAAATGTTTAGCAGGTCTGTGAAAAGAAGCTTAACATCACTTAGCAACAAACAAGTGAAAATTAAAACACCATAGTTGATGTATCACCTGGGATACATCTCACTCCTATGAGAAAAGCTATTATTCAAAAAAAAAAACCCAAACAAACAATAAATGGTAGCATGAAAGAAAAAGGAACCCAATGGTAAGAATATAAATTAGAAAAGCCATTATGGAAAACAGAATGAAAGTTCTTGAAAAATATAAAAATATAATGACGATGTGACCTCAAAATCCCACCAGTCATTTTCCAAGGAGAATAAAACAAATAAGTATCAGAGATATCTGCAGTCCATTCTAGGACTATCACAATTTCAAAGTAATACAATCAATCTAGATGACAACAGAAAACATGGTAAAGTCACAAACACAGTAGCGTATCTTTCTGTCCTAAAAGAAAAAGACTGCCCTCTTTAGATAGAGGTGAGTAACCTTTCCTGTTACATGAAAGGCTTGGGTTTCATTGCCCATGGGGAGGCGAGTCATCCTTTCACAGGTAGAAAATATGTATCTGAAAATAAGAGGGCTTGTTGCTCTCTTGCAGAGGACCCACATTCAGTACTTGACATCCATGCCCGGAAGCTCACAACTGCCTGTAACTCCACCCCCAGGGGACCCAATGCCCTCTTCTGGACTTTGTGAGCACCTGAATTCATATATGCACACGTGTACAGAAACATGCATACACACACACACACACATACACACACACACACACACACACACACACTCACTCATGCACAATTTTAAAATAAAAGCATATATTCAAAAAAGAGAGAGAAATTCTGTCATTTTTTAATCTTCTAGGTTAATCATGAATTAACCTAGAAGACATTATGATGAGTGAAGTAAGCCAGGAGTGGAAATACAACATGGCATAGTCTTGGTTGTGCATAAAACCTTTAAAAGTTTAACTGATGGTCACAGAGACCATGGTGGTTATAACCAAGGGCTGGGCAGAGGAGTTGGGGACAATGTTTAAAGGACACAATGTTTCAAAAAAAAGTTCAAAATATTTTGTACAGCATGAAAAGTATAATTAACAGCAATCCTTGTATCTTGAAATAGCTAATAGTAGATTTTAAGTATTTTTACCACAAAATTTGTACATGAGATTTAGGCAAATTTATCCATTTCAAAACACTCTGTTTTACAGTATAAATATATACTTTTTTTTTTTGGATTTTCAAGACAGAGTTTCTCTGTTTAGGCCTGGCTGTCAGAGTTTCTCTGTGTAGGCCTGGCTGTCCTACAACTTGCTCTGTAGACCAGGCTGGCCTCAAACTCAGAGATCCACCTGCCTCTACCTCCCAAGTTCTGGATTAAAATAATGTGCCATTACGCCTGGTTAATATATACAACTTTTATTTGTCAATTAAAATAATTTTTAAAAGAAAAAAGTGAAAGGAAAAAGCCACCAGAAAGATCAGGACTTGGCATGACTTGGCAGAAACTCTAATTTTGAAGTTCTAGGCTCTGACAGTGTGCTGCAAATTTCTATCATTTTCAACCATTCAGTGTGCGGTACTTTTCCATGGCAACCTTTTAAAATTAATACAGTCACCATCAACACCTCTTTAAGGCCCAGGAACCTCAGAGATTTAAAATATCCTGTAGAGTAAAGGCAACTTACAGAACTTAAAGGTGCTAAAGAATGGGGGTAAATGACAAACAACCTGCTTTTAAAACCAAACGCATAACCAAGATGCCAGCATTAAGGGCTAGCTAGAGTGAGTCAAAGACCCAGCATTTCAAAAATACATACAAGAAATCTATTGTATAGCATGAAAATTATCTGATCTACACTGAAAAAAGAAAAAGAAAAAAACCTGCTAAAAAAGTAGTTATTTTCCAAGAAGGACTTCCTTTAGAAGTTAAGAAAAGCTAAAGCAATGACAACCACAGGTTTCCAACAAGGATGGAACAAATGCCAGGGTTTGTGATGTGAGAGAACAGAGACTGGAACACAGCACAGGCTGGCAAACTGTGGAGTGGGATGGACTCTGCTCTCCACTGTCAGTGCAAGCACACGGTTTTACTGGAACACAGCCATGCTCATTTGTTTAACTGTTGTCGCGGCTGTTACCATGCTGCAGTGGTAAAACTGAGTCACGTGATACATACCGAATGACCCGTAAAGCTTAAAATATTCATTCCGTGGCACCCCACAGATGCTTCTGAAGTTTGAACAGCCACCAGCATCAACTGGAGAACTTATTAAAACTCAAGACTGTTGAGACCTCTAGTGTTTCTGACTCAAAACATCTGCAGTAAGGCCTAAGCATTTCCATTTAAAAAGTCCCCATTACTCCATTTTGAGTTCCTCTGCTATGAGTAATTTCCTTTTCCAGGAAAGGAAAAGACAGTTGACCTAAGAAATACAGATAAACCTTTTCATTGTGTGTGTATGTGCATGTGGTATATGTGTATGTACATACTCATGTGTGCACATGCAGGTCACACATATGGGCACCATAAATTGACATAAGTGTCACAGTCTATTGGTCTCCATTCTATATTTTGAGACATAGTCTCTCAATAGATTCAACTAGACTACCTGGCCAGCAAGACCCCGGGATTCCCAGGTCCCCACCAACCCAGCAGAGGTTACAGGGATGTATTGTCACACTCTGTCTTTTAGGTGGATGCTAAGTATCCTAACTCAGGGTGGCATGCTTACAAGTGAGGTAGACACTGACAAAGACACAAAAGCAACTCAAGAAAGGACTGTCTTCTCCAAATCTAGCGCTGTAAAGGCTAGATAAAGAACAGAAAAAAAAAATCTTAGATCTATTGATTATAAGAGAATGGCAGCCATGTTTCATGATTTATAGTAAACAGAGAAGCATGGTAGGTCAGCCAGTGCTGTATGAACTATTTCTTAGTGTTTCTAGGAGAAGGGGAAAATGGAACAATTTTGGAGGTGGCAATGAGCTCTATTGTATGCTATTAAAATAATATGGCTAATTAAACTATTTAACCAGTATTAATATGAATTGGTTCAGCGGTGTGAAGCCTTAACCCACCACTGTAAGTGAGCACACACAGAGACCGCATGGATTTTATCAAGCCTTGGCCTGAATTGTGCAATCTTGGCCCATCTAAACTAGCTCATAATTCTATTACCCAAATATGACCCCATATATACATACATCCCCTTGGACTGCCACTCTCCACAATATGCCGATGTTCCTGGCCATGTGGAATGAGGTTCTTTTTTCTAACCCATGGTGTGTGCCTCCTTCCTGCTGCTCCTGGCTGGAATGCTTTTTCTTCCTGCTGCTGGCTGGAATGAATTAATCCTGTCTAAAGTGCAGGCTTCCAGTTAGGAAGTCCCACCTTTCTTTGTCTTTGTCCAATCTCAGGCCTCAGCATTTTATTTAACCAATCGGAATCAATGTAAGTAACAGACAGCAAGCAGGACCAATTAATTAACATTTAAAATGCTTAACACTACCCCAACAGTATGCACCATTTCTGTGCATCTCAGAATACTGTTGAAGTGGTTGTGAAGACTCTAAGGGACAAAGACATAGAGTCCTGCTCTGTGTCACACTTTGGTAAAGTGAATGACAGAGCAAGCATTCCTTCTTCAAAATGCTTGAGATCAGAAGTGCTTCAGATTTTAGAACATTTGCATATACATGATGAGATATCCTGGTTATGGGATCTGACTCTACATACAAAATTAATTTATGTCTCATGTACACCTTATACATGAAGCTTCCAGGTAATTTTATAAATGTTTAGTGCACCTCCATTTTGACTGTGACCTGTCACTAGAAGCAAGTTATAGAATGTTCCATCATGTAACTATGCTCAGGAAAGGTTTGAATTTGAGAGAATTTCCAGATTTCAGTTTATTTTGATTAGCAATGCTTAACCAGATTCAAATGTCCCAAAGAAGAAAGGACATCCTATAGTCCAAAAGTGCTGAGCAAACACCTTGTTCCATGTGACCCACTTTCCCTGCCATCATCATGCAGAATTTTGCCAACTACTAAGGATTTTGCCAGCTAAAAGCAAAGAGCATTTGCAGATGCTCTGCAATCTGTTCTTGGGCTCTCTAACACACAGGGACATCCCTCCTCGTGCACTTGACAAAACTTGATCAGCACACATGAGTCTATAAGAAGTAGGTCTGAGAATAGGATCTAAGACTAATGACTTTAAGGTTTAGTTGGGTTAACATTCACAGACATATCTAGATGAGTTAAATAAATTCAAGAATCCTATGAATAACTCAGAGCAAATTATCTTAATCTTAATTAGACAAGATACAACACTGTGTCAAAAAAGGTTAACAAATCTTTTATTTATTTTTTAGGACACTGAAATACATAAAGTGATCTCTGCTCTTAACAGAATCAGATGAAGATGGGAAATCAAACCCCCTGGGAGATGGCAACACAGAGGTGGTACCTAGCTCTACCCAAACCTTAGAAGTTTCTGCTTGAACTAACTGCATCTAGAAGGATGACTAGTGTTCCCAGTGGGTGAGCTGCTGATGTTGGGAGGGGATGGAGCTGTGGACTTGGGAGTTAATGCCTAACACAGAAAGGGAATAGTCAGGCATAAAGGAAAGAAAGGATAACATCAACAGAAAGCAAGCTCTAATGTACATCTGAATATTTCATGCCATAAGCCATGTCAGGAAACAGGATCCTGGTACAGCCATCACATCATTTTGTACCAGGCTGAAGAATGCCTACACTTCTCTGCTCTTAACAGAATCAGATTCAGATGGGAAATCAAACCCTTTTGGAAATCTGTCCTTCTGATCATCTTAAATGAGAGGTGTGATCAAATATATATTTTGGGAAGATCAGTGGATGACAATAGAATAGGTTCAATATAACAAGAATGAAAGTAGGTTGATCAGGCAGAAGTAGAAAACAAACAGATTTGAAATAGGACAATTGTATGATTTAACATGAAATATTTATAAACTTCATGTTGTAGTGGGCCAGCAGGCCTGGCGGGAAGCCTGACCAAACTTAGGTCACCAGGCGATAAGGCCTGAGACCAAGGGCGGTGCTTTTCCCCAATTAATAAATACCCCAGACCTTTTAATGTTTCAAAGCTTAGGCCTTAGCTGGCCAGACTCTCAACTAGCTCACCTAAGTTAACCTGACCACCTAATCCCAACAAGTCATGTATCTTACGGTACCTTCTGAATTCTCAGACACATGTGTCTGCTTCCATGTCTCCTGGCAGAAAGAGAGCTTCCTGTGTCTCTTCCCAGGGTTCCTTTCTTCCTCCCAGGAAGTCCTGCCTTCCTATTCTCTCTCTGTCCAGCTAATTGGCCATCAGTGACTTTTATTATCCAATCAGAGAGTGCCTCAGGAAGGGCTGTAACCAGATCTAGGCATTGAAACCAGCTTCCTCCAACATAAGACCTTTCTCCAACAATCTGTATCTGGTTATTGTTTAGACCTGTGGGGCAAGGAGAAAAAGACTTGTCAAAGATTATTAAGTCCAAACATCTGTCTATCAGAAACTGAGAGAATACTGATGTTTCTATCAAAATTAAGAATAGAAATGGAATAAAGATGATATGCTTAATAGTAGACACATGTAGTTTGTAATGTCTGTACTTACATGTGCGTGTTCTAAGCAGACACTATAGAGCCTGGATTCCAATGGATAACAGTAATAACCCTTCTGATGATGCTCAGGTGTCCTCTCAGAAACCTTCTTGTCCAGTTTGTTCAATCGGCATAACAACCATGCATTTCAATTATGAATTCTGCATTGGGAATGAGGAAAGTGAAGTTCAGAGAGCTTAAGTGACTTGCCAGGTCTGAGAGTAGGTTTCAGAGCCCACTCTACGAATCTCTGTTATATCTACTCTCACATTATTGCCCCCACGGATTATAAATTATGACTAAGATGAAGTTGAATAAGCAGCTAGTATTGGTCAGGACTAGATTATGATCTAGTCATAGTTCTCTCTCTTGCTCTATCTCTCTGCCCATCCTCCTACCATCCTACACCACATTTTGCCTATTTTATTATTGAATGACTTTCTCTTATTCTCGATAACATTAAAAAATTATATAATATTCACTAGTGTTAACAAGTTAAGTGCTAAAACACTGACCAATGTCACTCTGTCAGGGCACAAATACTTTGACATAGGCTTCAGTGCCTCCTTGAAGTGGTCTTTACTTCAATATGCCTAAATGCTGTCCAGAGATCTTGCTCAAAGTCAGGTTCCTGAGTCCCAGCTTACATGTTCTAATTATATAGGCCACAGGAGAAACCCAGGAAGGTGCTTTCTTTAAAAGACATCAGAAATGCCTCACTGAGAAAAAAAGAAAAACAATTTAAAGAAATGCTTCTATGAAGCACATTTCAAATATCTAGATATCAGCCATAATTTCAAAGCACTGCAGATTGCAATACCAGATAACAATCATGGTCAACATCATTACCAAATTTTGTAGTTAACAAACTGGGCCACTTTGTTAGTGGGGCCACAATCCTCACAACCCCTCAGCTGGATGATAATATTTGCATTTCAAGTGTCAGGAGAAGGAATACAATACATCAACTCAGACATTTAACCAAAGTCCTGCATTTCTTGGTGTTCATCCTATTTTTCTTCAGGCACACTAAAGCAAGGTGTCAACTGGGTGATTTGCTTGAGAGCTTTAGTGCATTTTAGTTAATAGCAGGTATGAGAGTGACTCAGGGTGTGGGTGGGCTTATGGCAGAAGGATATGTGCACGTTAATTCAAAGCCCCAAATGAATGTCTTAAATCCCATCACTTATTCTAATGGTATTTACTGCAGATCACTACTGACTATATTGTGAAGCTATACTTTCTGATGTAGTCCAGCTGGAATGAGGGCATTATTAGCCTGAGAATTTACCTCAACTGTCCTGGATAGCTGTTCCATTCTAGGCTGGAAATGGAAGGAATTGTGCTTGCATCTGGGGCCAGATTATAAAACAAAAACTTGATGGCAGAAATAAAGGAAGTGCAATGCACTCACAATGCTCTTGTACAGAATTTAAAGATGTTTAGTAACATATTGTGGTGTTTTGGAACTGGCACACGCAAAGCAAAATCAAATCATAATATGGTTAAAACAAAAGCAAGTGCGTTAAAGTCTAATCATGTCCTTCTCCTTTATGTATTAAAATTGGAAGCTGTGAGTGATGCCTTTAATTATAGTCCTGATGTTTCAGTTGCTGAGCAGTTTATTAAAGTGACAGAATCATTTTCTCTGTACATAATTACTCCTGCTGAATTTGCTATATAAACAAATAGGAGACTAATAATTCAGAGACAGAAATAAAATTGATAGCACTCATCATATAATAATCTTAATGTATTTATAGCAGATTGCTGATTCATATGTAATTTAGTCTGAGAGTTACCTAATTAAAGAGAAAATCACTACAAGCTTACTTCTCCTGCAGGATATGAACCTAAAGAATTTACAGTGTTAAGGACAAAAAGTTCATGAAAAAGCTGAGGCAAAACACTAAATATCAATATTAATAGGATTTTTTCTATTCTCTTCACATTAGCATACATGCATTCTCCATATTGACAACAATAGAAAGATCTTAAAAGGAAATTCACTTCCTGATAATTAAGGCAAAAAATAGGAATTAGTCCACAAAAAAATCAGGCCACTGTGTAAGTAGTGATATGCCCTATCAAATGATACACTGAAACAGATGAGAGTAGACTCTCACACCACATGACAGTCTTTGCGTCACATGATCCTTAAGGATCATGTGCCACTTCAGAGTCCTATGAACTCAAAATCAGATCATAACAAAATCCAGCTCTACTTCTCAGTATGTTCACAAAACACAATTTTATCTGGATTTTAAAAGGGACATTTCCACAGTCCCTTTTAAAATATTTAAAAATTTCCCATAAACTCTTTTGATTAAAAAACAAAACAAAGAAAAAAAACAAGAAAACAAAACAAGAACAAGATATTGTGTGTAGAACTCAGTAGTAGAACACTTGCCTGATATGTGGGAACCTCTGGATTTGACTACCAAATACACAAAAAGAAAATAAATAAGACATAGACATCTGATGTCATATACAAGAAACTTTGTCATGAGATAATTTAGACCCATGATACAGTCTTATGACCTCACAGCAGAGTTAGAACTGTTGCGTAGTGGGTTCCTTTAATGTCAATGAGTTCCCTAGAGAAATCATATTTGGATTTCAGAGGCTTATTTCCTGCTTACTAAAGATCTGTAATCAGAGTCTTTAGGAGATGATCTAAGTACTATATACAATCCCATCTTACTACACAGGAAGATTCTTTTATGTTCAAAATGTTGGCATGTATACTCAAAAACAACCAGCACTGGGCAAATGACAATTTCCCAAAAGTTGTGGAGGTGATTAAGAACTATTTTATTTTTTTTTATTTTTCTTTGTGTCTAAAGACAACTGAAGATGCTGATACATCCCTGGATGGGAGTACATCACCCTACTCTAGACCAATATTTATGATGAGTGCTTTCAAGTTTTCAGTCTACAACAGGTAGCTCCTGAGAATCTACTGCTCTAAGTCTTTGTATATCATAAGAAAATATTCACTTTCTCTAAGGAGAGAAAGCATACACTGATGGTCACTCTAAAGTTAATATCAATAAGAACTATAAACAGTAGAAAGCTAGTATTTGAAACAAACAAAAAATAATGAAAGGCAGTAGGTAATAACTACAACAATATTTATAAATTAATTATAAATTAGTAAATGTTAAAATAATAAGTAGGTTACAACATGATAAAAGACTAACAAAAAAGATAAAATGTAAATATATATCCCTATATCATATATCATATTACATGTATCAGTAATTGCAGATATGTATGAGTTAATGAGGATATGAATTATGTCAGACTATGTTGGAACTCCATTAGTAGTCCATACTGACTTTGAATCTCCTGCTTTGGTCTCTTGAGTACTAGGATTACAAGCATGAGACACAGAGCCTGGCTGGCATAAAGGAGGCCATTCTCAAACCCAACTAGATAGAGTCACACTAGGAACACCAGATGCCTCTTATTTGGGACTAGCTATCTCAAACACATTGCTCTGAGACCATTTACATTTTCTCCTTCCTTAACATTAACTTCAAGATGACTAATTGTGTAAGTGTATTTTGAATACACTCAAGATATTGCAAATTCAACACTTAGGACATGTACAAGAATCCCAGCACTGGGAAGGGAAAGCTAGTCACAAAGTCCCACTCTTAACCAAGAAGCTATTTGCAATTGATACTAGCTGGGAAAAGAAACATCAAAGTGGTTTCTTTCTTTCTTTCTTTCCTTTTTTTTTTTTTTTTTTTTTTTTTTACAAATGGAGTGTCACTGAATATATCAACCACACTCCAGGGCAAGCTCTATGCACAGGAGTGGTGGGTCAACACAAAACAGACTTCAAATATTGCATGATTTTTGTTTCACATTTAGTTTGATTTGGTTTTATTAACTTTCATTTGTTTGTTGTATGCGTTTTGGGTTTTTAGAGAGAGATAATATGAACTTAGGTGTGGGTAGAAAAATAGGGAGGATTTAAAAGGAGTTAGAGGAACAGAAACAATGTGATCAAAATATTACATGAAATTTTTTAATAAAAAGAAAAAATAAAGTGTTCAGAGTTTATAACACTACTAAGATATTAGGATGGTCTGGATTGAGCTGAAGGCTTGGAATACTGGGCAAATACAATATGTCACAAGATATCAAGATCTCTCAAGACCATAATGGGAGCTAAACATAGTAGTGTATGTCTGTAATTCCAGTACTTAGGAGGGGGTAGCAGAAGGGTCACAAATTAGAAGTTGCCCTGTGCTGCACAGGAAGTTCAAAGCTCCAAGAGTGGTCTGGGAAATGAATGTAGCAAAACCCTGAGCTAAAATGTCAAAATGGAGCTGGAGATGTACCGTGACAGTGAAGCACTGGCAACTTGTGGCAGATCCTGGGCCTAATCTCTGGTACAGAGGAACCTGGGTAAAAGCACCTCCAATCCAGTGTTCAGATAATTAATGCTACAGCTTTTTTCCCAATCCAATATGGCTCCACTCATATGTGCTGTTAAAGTAATGGAGAATGGCTGAACTGGAAGAGGACTGTGATGGTTTTAATAGGCATGGCCCCCCTAGACTCATGTGTTTGAATGCTTGGCCCAGAGGGAGTGGCACTATTAAGAGGTGTGGCCTTGTTGGAGGAAGTGTGTCATATGTGGGCGGGCTTCGCGGTCTCCTATGCTTAAGCTATACCCAGTGTGACACACTGTCTCCTTCTACTGCCCGAAGATCAAGATGTAGAACTCTCAGTTCCTTCTCCAACACCATGTCAGCCTGTATGCTGCCATGTTTCCCACAATGATGATAATAGTTTAAACCTCTGAAATTGCAAGCCAGCCTCAATTAAATGTTGTCCTTTATATGTGTTGTCATGGTCATGGTGTCTCTTCACAGCAATAAAACCCTAAGACAAGAACTATAAATGAGGCACAAAATGACTGGCACAGTGGCTTTTTAAGCCTATACAAATTCAAGTATATTTTGGTCAGAAAAAATAATAATTTACACAATATAGGGAATACAGCTTATAATTTTACTCAATAAGCATACAGACACAGTGAGAAGAAAATGAAATGCTTAGATCTACTATTTCTTAGCTGTTCACAGTTCCTCTGTGTTGAAAAATAGAAGTGTCACTTATGGTTGAGAACAGTTGTATTAAGTGTGCATAGGTAATACTTACTTTACGCAAATTATTCCTTGTACACTAACCACAAAAGGCAACCTGTGCTTATGAAGTAAATTTAAAATCAGCACCAGCTTGATTGAAGCACATTCAATGACTCGGGCATGTGGTGTCCTCATCAACATGGTCTTATCATCATGTTCTGGATACTGTCTAGCTATCATAGCACCAAAAACTTCTATTTATACTACTGGGAGAGAAAAATATTCAACAATCTTACCCAGATGTGAATCCTGTGAGCCACAATATTAGCTGACCTGCCAAGATGTATCCACTGATGCAACAGTGGCACAAAGATTATGGAAATAACCAACCACTTTCTAATTGGACTTAAAGCCAATGCCACAAAATGGAACACTCATGTCTGGTGCATGACTGTGCCAAAACCTTGTAATTGGTTAGGTCACATGCCACATGAGAGAACACAATACTATTATTCTGCTAAATGGACATGATATTAACCCCCCCCCAAGTTCTTAATCTTCATGCCCATATGTTTGTGCATCTCTCAACCCTCACAAGAGAATTTTCTTTTTGCAGTAGATGGAAATTAATACAGAGACCCAAAACTGGTCATGGTGCTGAAAATAGGAGACTGTGTGCTCTTTAGCTCTAAGTGGGAAATCTATCTCACACTCTCACTGGAATGACTCTGCAATCATCACAGGAGAAGGGGCACAGGGACTGTAAGAGATGACCGTGGTTGGTGGACATCTGCAGTGAAATGTTGTTTCCTGGACATGTCAGGACCAGTCACATGATAACTCACAGAAGCTATAACTACATGCAGAAACTTGTAGGATGCCAAGCCAGCTAAAATACCAGCATGGATGGAGGAAGTACTCATGAAATCTCATCCCCAGCTGAGAAGATAGTGGCAACTGATGGCTACTGGAAGAGGTAAAGTTCTCTTTCTTCAGAGATATGTCCTCCTTAAGGCTGCCCATGCTTCAGTGGGTGGTTTGTCCTGAGATTGTCTTAAACTGCCTTTTTCTGCCTAATATAAAGTGGTTGCTTTCATCTGGGCATCTGTAAAATCAATTTTCCTCTCCCCTCACTTTGGATGTGATTTAACTGTAGCTTCAGGAGATATTGTGCTTAGCAACACTAGTATAATTTCCCCCTCCCCCCAAAATAATCATAATTGTAAATATTCTTAGTCCCATCTTCCAAAGCAAATCTCTGTGCCAAATGACCATCTTTTGTGTGTGTGTGTGTGTGTGTGTGTGTGTGTGTGTGTGTGTGTGTGTAGAAAGTCTTCTCAGAGCTGTGAAAGGTTTCAAAATGAAGCTAGAATTCTTACAGGGAATTTTTTTAATGAACTGAACACAAGCATTAACACAGGAACAGTTGGATGCTAATCACTTAGCTGGCAAAAACTATATTACACAGCTAATGGAAACACCAGGGGAGCACAGGGGAAATGAGAACCCTGTGTTGGCAACAGCACAGCAATGCATCTGTAGGCAGCTTCATGTCACCAAGCACACTTTCATTCCTATAAGCTGCACAGAAACACAAGTTATTATCATAACAGCCTTGGCACCTCTTGAGAATTTATCTTGACACTGTAGAAACCAAGAAGAAGTAGCTTGAACATTGCTGAGGATGTGCCATTAATAAACTCCATTGGCACATTCAACAGAAAAGTGACCACTGATTAAAAAAAAAAAGTATATTGTTCTATTGATTTTAAATGGACATTGCAAATGAGGCTCAAAGAAGCTAAGGAATTTGAAGCTACAAAGATATTTAATTCTATAAAATGCAATGAATATTTTTAGCCAATTTCTACTATGTTCTATGTGTTACATGCCTACCAAGTGTGTGGCATTTGGGTACATGATAGGAGAACTGGTTCTCTTGATCACAGAGGACACATTAGTGAGGCTGAACAAAAGGAAAACAAGACAATTTACTAGTTGTTGCTAATAAAACAAGGTGATATTTAGGAGCAAGGAAGGTGCCACAAAGACAAGAAACATCTACCTGAGGAAATAATATAAGTGCAGCTTGAAAAGCGTTGAGTTTGAACATCTGGCAGCAAACTTGTTGGAAGGAAAGTAGATGAAACACTTTCAGGCTGCTCTTGGAGAGGGAGCTAACTGAAGGGAGTGGGAGGTAAAGCTAACCACTCCCCACCTCCCACCACACTCACTCAAAAAGCCACACTTCAGCATGGTCTGGAGAAAGAAACAGACCCAGCATGTTCCAGAAACAAAAGTCAAGATGCAAAGCCTAGTGAGCAGGAGGTTCTGGTGTAAAAATAAAGGTAGGGCAAGTTTTATATAGGCCTTTGCCAGTCACATGTTTGGATTTCATCACATCAAGAGAAGAAACAAACAAGATTTCAAGCCAGGTATGATATAATCTAATAAAAAAAATTCTAGCTACTACTTAAGAATGGGTTCAAAGAAGCAAGGTTGGGAATGCTCACACTAATCAGGAAGGAAAAGATGAAAAACTTGTGGTTCTGTTTCAGCTGAAAAACAGAATTACTGTTGATAAGCTATTAGTTACTTTTTTATCACTGTGATAAGATACCATTACCAAGAAACCTTATAGAAAAAAAGAATTTATTTGGGGCTCACAGTTTCAGAGGATTAGAGTCAGGACTGTCACAGCAGGGTACAGGACAACAAGTAGGCAGGAACAGTGCTGGAACAGTAGCTTTGACCCCATATCTTGAGACACAACTACAAGGTAGAGAGAGCTAACTGGAAATGGTGAATGGGATCACACCTCCTGATCCTTCTCAAACAGTTCCACCAATTGGGGACCAAGTATTTAAATATATGAGCCCATGGAGCCATTCTCAATGAAACCACCACAGCAAGCAGGATGAAGATGAGGAAAACCAACACAGTACCTATATTGTTAGAAGGACCATGTAAGTCAGAGATGATGTTACATCAGGACTGGGAAGACAGAGAGTGAAAGTTTTATTGGCAGCAAGGGTGAATCCAGAATTCTACTAACATTTGTGATGACTACACAATATACAGGAAAAGAATTCCAATGCATTGTGACACTGGCTGCTGGGGAGGAAGCAGCTTTCTGAGACTGGGTAAACACTAAGGAAAAAGTAAAGCGCACGTAAAACAAACAAGCAAACAAAAAAACCAAAAACCTGTAAAAAGGTCACACAGGATTTCATGGAGAAGATGGGGTCTAGCTTGTACATTTAAAAACAATTACAAGATGGTCCTTGGAGGCTCAGGGAGCAACATATGTGCACAAGCAGGAGGTTTGAAAACCAGTTTGTACTCAGCTTTGCTCATTGTGCCACATCTATCTCCTGAAAGCAACACCAGGCTTTGAGGCTTAAAGAGGCAGGAAGACAATGAAGCAGTTAAGTTCTTGAAGAGTGTTGAAGGAGGAGTCTGAGACCTTCAGGGAAGACGGTGCAAAATATAAAGTTAAAACCACAAGCTCCAGTATCATTTCTACCACTAAGCAGCTTGGCAAGGCATTCCTTTCTCAAGGCATCTTTCTTGATTTGTCAAGACTGTAAAGAAGACAAATTCTTACCAAGGCAATTTTTAGGTATAAAAATCCATTTTAAATGGTTGGTGTTCCTCTAGAGACTATTAATAATATTTATATTTATATTTCTATACACGCACATTCCCCTATCTCATTTCAAAAAAAACCCTGAAATTCAAGGCAAAAGAGAGAGAAAAGAAACAGTCTAGAGTTAATTATAACATTAATTATAAATTCTACCTTCTTTATCAGACTGTGGGGAAAATTAAAGAATGTGTGTAAGAAGCTGGCACATTGTCTTTCATAGAAAACATTCAACAGACTTCAGCTCTTACTGTCATCCTTGCCTGAATTATTTTGTGATATAAAATACGTCTACAATAATTACAACCTGAAAATGTGTACACATATATTAAAAAGTTCAATACACTGCCCACACACTACAGAATCTCAAGTAGTTTTCTAACAAGAAATCTTCTAAGGCAAGCTTGTAGCAAAATGTAACTTACAGGAAATATATGAGTAGTATTTTTCAACCCTAACCAATTAAATGTCAGTGGATAATAATTACTCTATGTATTAAAAGGAATTACTTGGCTCTGCACCTAAGAGCATTCATTGCTCTTCCAGAAGACCTAGGTTAGATTCCCAGCACCCATAAAATGGCTTACAACCATTGGTAACTCCTGTAGCAGGAGATCACACCCCCTCCTCTGGCCTTTGTGGGTACTGCACACATGTGGTACACAGACATCCATGCAGGCAAAATACCCATACACACTAAATAAAAATATTTTTTTAACATAAAGAAATTAGACCATAGGACTATCCACTGTCTGTGGAGGATAGTCTAAAGGTGGAAAACATAAAACTACATCATCGGCATCTGAGTAAATGCTCTTCTGTTCTCTATACCAAAGAAGCCTGAATTTGGCTCACCCAAGTCATCTAGATATACAGTAAGAGTTGGGGTAGGGGTGGCTCAGCGGGCGTCCCAATTAGGGTTTCTATTGCTGTAATGAAACACCATGACCAAAGCAACTTGAAGATTTATTTAACTTATATTTCCACAGTACTGTTCATCATCAAAGGAAGCCAGGACAGGAACTCAAGCAGGGCAGGAACCTGGAGGCAGGAGCTGATGCAGAGGCCACAGAGGAGGGCTACTTACTGATTTACTCCCATGGTTTGCTCATCCTGCTTTCTTATAGAGCTCAGGACCACCAGCACAGGGATGGCACCACCCACAACAGACTGACCCCTCCCTGATCAATCACTAGTTAAGAAACGCCTTACAGGCTTGCCTACAGCCCAATCTTATGGAGGTATTTTCTTTATATATATATATATATAATTTATTTTTTATTTCTTCAAGTTACATCTCAATCACAATCCCCTCCCTATTCCCCCTTCCATTCTCACCCTCCCAGGCTCTTCCCCCTCAACTCCCCATCCTCTACCTTTTTTAAGTTTAAGGTATTTCTTTTTCCCCCCAAGAGCTCCCCCTTTAAGTCCAACAAATGGTTCTTTCTCTTATAACAATAAATACAATTCAAAACAACAGAAATAAATAGGCCACAATTATGAGAGTTATATGGCTTAGCATACATTCCCAATGTCCAGTCCATATGTACACGGCACCTGACGTTAACATTCTGCTATCTGAGGTGTTTTCTTAATTGAGGTTCTCTCCACCCAGATTACTTCAGCTTATGTCAACTCGACATAAAACTATCAATACAGTGGATAAAGTGTTTGCTCAACAAGCATGAGAACTTGAATTCGAATCTCTAGAACCCACATAAAACCAGATACATCGGTACGTATCTGTAATCTCAGTGCTCCTACAGTGAGCTGGTAAGTGGAGATAAGAGATTCCCCGTAAGTTAACAGGCTGCCAGGATAACATACACAGTTATAAACAACATACATGCTGTCTCAAACAGGGGGGGAAGGTGAGGACCAACATCAGTGGTTGTTCTCTGATCTCCTCACGCATTCCAGGGCACATATACTCCTGCACACACATCTAAGCACACAGTGGAAAGCAATGCTAAGTGTTGCAATAGCAAGTGACCCCTGCCTCCATTTTAGTTCTTCAGAGACTAGCCCTAAAATCCACACTGGGGTTTTTAATTTCACGGTAATTGATCATTGTGTTTGAAGATGAGAGCTTTGTTCCATATCACTCTTCTTGTACAGTGAAAATTAAAAATCCTGTTCTTTCCATAGTTTCATCTCCTACACCTTAACTTAAAAAAAAAAAAACTCTGCTATCTTCAAAACATGCTTATCATCTACTCTAAAATGTACTAATACTAGAGGAGAGAGTGGTAGAGGAAGGTGGCTAAATTTGGTGTTTTGTTTAAGTACACATAATTTTTTAAAATTTAGATTATTTTATGCATATGATTGTTTTTCCTGTATGTATGTATACTACATGCATGCCTGGTTCCCTCATGCATGGGCTCAGAAAAGGGTGTCAATCCCCAGGACCTGGCATTACAAACAGTTGTGAGTCGCTATGTGGGCATTTGGAACTGAATCTGGGCCCTTTAAAACAAATGTCCTTAACTTCTGAGCCATCTCTCCAACCCCAAGTACATGTAATTTAGGTCATACCAGCTGTATCACATGGGAAAACAGTACATGGATAAATGCTGTATCAGTAAGGATTGCCTCAGGCTACAAGGAAAACATGCATATAATAGCTTAAATATACTGAAAGGATAATTTCTTAAAATTAAACTTACTGGTCTATGTGAGAAAAGGAAAGTAAAAATATTCACAAAACACTCAAGTCATGAGAACTCCAACCAACAATAAAATTGGACAACAGGAAAACAAACAGATACACACCAACAATAAAACTGGCCACAGCCTACTTGGTCAGTTGATTCCAACTTATTGATTACTGTTTACAGTTAACTAGCTACAGAGCCTTCTATGACCACCAAAAGGTCTGTTGCTACCATTTACCTCTGGTGTTTGGTGTGTTGGGCTCTAGGTTGATGCCCAGTCAAAAACCCATAGCCACCCATAATTTTTCTTTAATATTAGGAACTTTCATCTCACACTAGGGGAAGTCCAGAAGCATGTCATTGATAGTTCAGATATAGTTAGCTTGAGAGCCACATAATGCCTACAACATTCTGTCCTGGCCTAGATGGGATGCCAAAATTCCAACCATCAAGATGTGTTCCAGCCTAACAGAAGATGAGGAAGTGGTACTTGCTGAGTGACCCAGCCCTAAGCCAGCATTCTACCTGAGGTCATTCAGACACAACCATCTGCAACTGCAAGGCTTTGTGGGAGTAAGCTTTCCACCCTGTCTGAGAACTAATGCATATACAATGAATTCCAAGCTCCTGAGTGACTTGCAGGCAAGGACTGAGACACACCCTCCATTCCCTCCCAGCTAGTCAAGCCAGCCATTCTGGGGTGTATGTCTACATTTCTCATCCAGTCACACTCCCCCAGTCAGGGGCTTTGGCTGCTACATTTTCTAGGCTCCTGTCCTTATCAAAGGCCTTAGCTAAGGTGTTTTCTCCACCTTGACCTCATTCTTTTCTTCTCTTAGCCCTTCCCATTCTCCCTCTCTTCCATCTTTTGGAAACCTCAGCAATGGAACATGAAAAGAGAGCACCATTCTGCATCTGAGTCTATATAAACCCCATTGGGATCCATGGAGATCCTTTCATGGACCCAAAGATGGCCACTGGATGTAGAAGCCTCTCATCACAGAACCAACACAATATCCTTTAAATTAAAATTTCAAATTAAAAAATGCTCTCAAATGCCAATGGATAAAATTGATTTTGTTTGTTTTAAGGTGGTTTTTTTCTTTGCCTGTGCAAGCACATACTAGAGGCATTCTTCAAAGGACAACTGTGTTTAATGATGACATCAGATAAAGATCGAAGCAATGTTTCAAGCCCCTAAAGAGGCAGGTTGCCGTCGTTCTTTAATTGGCAACGTAGTTCTGAACTGTGGAAATAAAGCCAGTGAGCGTGGTTCTTCTCTGCAGAATAACTCCTATGAATTAACATGATGTCAGATACCCTTTAAAAGCTCAAGGACCGAGATCGTTCTCCTGCCATATCTAAGTGAGCTGCACCAAAAAGAAATCAGCAGACATCCCTCTGAAGGAAGCCGTCATTGACTTACTAAAATCTGTTCTTCAAGGCTGCTCCCAACAGTCTCGTTTTCAAAGTAGATATTGTTCCTTCTCTGCCCCAGTTGGCAAGCAGATATCCCTGCATCTTAATCTGCCCAAGTGGCCCTTCTGAAAATTAAAGCGTGGTATGCTCTCATTAAGCAGCGATGCTGGGGATGTGCATAAACTCACAACTGTACCCTCAGAGAGATGAAGAGACTGACAATGGCCCACCAAAAAGCAGACATTTTAATTAATATGCTTCCCTGTGGCTTTGCCTTTCTTCTTGTGTGCTCAGCTGCAGTAATTAGAGAAAAGACCTGAGGGGAGTGTACCCCAGCAGCCTCACCCAGCCTTCTCCAGCTGAGTCTCACTCATAGCCAGAGACTCTCTCTCCACGGGGAAGAGACTCCGCGTGAGCTGTAATGCACATATGCTCTGGGGAATAATCCCTCCCAGCAACCGCGAGGAACTACTCTGTTCAAAAAGAAAAAAGAAAAAGAAAATCTTACTTACTCTAAGGGGAAGAAAATGAAAGATGCCCTCCCCAGCTATGCTTACTCTGACGCAACGTCCTCTTCTGAGATTTATCCTCACTGAACAGTCCCATCAGGCATAATTCATCATACTCAAAACTTCATCCGTCTGAGATCTCTAGATCAAATGAGTTTTAATGAATTTAGCGACTGTGCAACCATCACTACAACCGAGCTTTAGAGCGTTTCCCCTCGCTCAAACCGTTCCCCTGTGTCCTTTTGCCATTAGTCCTTTCTACTCCCTCGCAGGCAGCCAAAGCTGCTTCTGTCATTCCCACTGGGCTTTCCATCTTTGTAATTTTGACTTAGGATATAATGGAGTTCATACTCGTTGCTATAAGCAAAACCAGTTGGCTGCTCGTTGCTAAATGGTAGTCTACTGTATAGATTACCATTTTTGAATTTTTTTTCCAATTAACAGACATTGGGATGTTTCCCAACTTGAAGGTATTATAAATAACACAAAACATTTGGGCACAAAGTCTTGGTGTGAACCCATGATTTTATTTCTCTGGGGAGAAATAAGAGAAAAAAAATTGCATGGTGGTTAGGTTAACTAACTTTCTAGGAAGTCGTCAGCTCGTTTTTTCAAAGTGACTATGCATTTTTCATCCCATGAACAATACATGATGTTTCTAGTTTCCTTATAATTCCAATAACATTTAGCTCCTTGGGTTTCTTTACTGACATTGTAATCTCTTCTCTCTCTCTCTCTCTCTCTCTCTCTCTCTCTCTCTCTCTCTCTCTCTCCTGGGGATTGAACTGAGGGCCTCATGAATACTAGGCAAGCACTCTCCAGCTGAGCCACAGTGTATGTAACCAGTCCTGGGTTACATACATTGGCAAATGTGTCACCTGTACTTGCATTCCCCTAGTGCTAATGATGCTGGGCATTTTCATATGCTTATCACTCACAGATCTTTCTTGATGGAGCATCTGCCCTAATGCTTTTTTATGATTATTTACTTGTGTGTTTTCCGATAATATAACTGTACAACTAAGTGCCTTCCATGTTTTCCACAGAACCCCCTTAATAGGTATGTCATTGAAAATATTTTTTCTCATTCTTTATCACTTTTGCATTTTCTTAATACCATCAAAAATGCATAATTATAGAAAAAAACATTAAATTTCTCTATTTTTGTTCACGGTTCAGTGTCATACATACGAAATATTTGCCTAGAGGCACATAGGATCAGCAGAAGCTTTGGAACAAGGAAGCAGTGGGGACCAGTTAAAGGAGATGTGTATAACTAATCAAATACTGGGAATAAAAACTGAGTGCTCAGCCCTAACTAGGATATCTTTCTCAAACCACCACCTCCACCAAGGCTCAGGAACACTGTGGGAAGAGGACCAGTAAAAGAACTCACACCAGCTATAGTTACTTGTTCAAGGACATTCCAGGCAGGTGGGGGAGGAGCTTGCTTTGCAGGATCTAACCCCTCCCTCCTCGCCACATACTCTTAGCAGCTGATAGCTACTGGGTGGGGAGATAACCATTTTTTTAGTTTTTATTCTTTTTATTTTTTAATGAATGTGTAACCACTGGAAGATTTCTCATACTCCAGCGAATGGTGCCACACCCATACACATATGGCCAGCACTAATTAGATTTAGTGGGGGGGAGAGAGAGAGAGAGAGAGGAGGGAGCTGTGTTGGGAAAGAATTGGAGAGTAGAAGTAGGGGTTGGACATGATCATGTTTCATTGTAAAATTCTCAGGAACAAAGACAACATTAATATTAAATGTTTTAATTAAAGAAATATTTGCCTAACCAAAAGTCACAAATCTTTTTTCTCCCTCTGTAATTATAGACTATCCTGTTGACCCCTACATGTAGATCTATTATCTATGTAATTACAATTTTGCATATGATATATTATTTGAGTACAATGAGCATGGGTATAGACAAATGAATTATGCTGTGGATTTATTCAAACTCAACTTTTATGATTACCTCCTAATTAAACCTTAACTAACTAAACATGCAAAGTCATAATTTCCTCACTGTAAAACGAAAGAACTAGGTTGAACGTCTAAGATATTTCCAGCATTTTTATTATTTGGTCTCTGATGAAATAGCAACTAAGAAATTACAATCTAAGAAAATTTCAGAACTTACAGCACAGACAAAATATTCCCAATTGTTGTAATAAAATACCCAGCAGGTATACACCTTGAAGGAGAAATGGTTATGTTGGCTCATGTTTTTTAAAGGTGTAAGCCATCATTGCCCAGAAAGCATGAAAGAACTCATGTCAGTGACAGCATTCCTGGGGTCACCTCACATCTTTGTGAATGTTGTGAGAGTCTGTCCTCCTCAACTGAGCAACTGGGGAGGTTAAGCTAGAAACCTTTGAAAAGATCATCCCAGCTGGGCTTGTAGGCTGTTTCCTCTCCCTCATGAATGGCTTGGGAGGGTGGTGAGAACCTCACTTGAGTATCTAGCTGCTCCCTGTCACCTTTTATATGGAACTCTGCCTTAAATGCAGATGGCATGGGGGCAGGATTAGATATATATTATAGAACGGGTTGGGGGACTCTATCTATAGTAGAGAAGCCCTCAACCCTACTCAGTAAAAGCTTTCCAGGTACAGCCTTTGAAAGAAGGACCACAAATGGGACTGACTATGCAGACCTCTTGAAGGTCTGTCCTAGTGAGCCATGTCCATCTGCCAGCTGGGTATCATAACCCTCAATGTTTGCAACCTCCAAAACAGTACTACCAACTAAAAACTAAGTATTCAAACACATGAGGCTGTAGAAGACATTTTACATTCAGACCATAGCATCCTAGAAATCAAGAAAGAAACATGCACATTTCAATAGAAAAATAAAATCCTTGACTGGGGAGATAGATTGGTGGCTAAAGCACTTGCTGCTCACAAGCCTAATGAAATGAGTTCAAATACTTAAAAACAGAGTAAAATCAGGCATAGTGGCTCACATCTCTAACCCCACAGCAGAAGAGAGCAAAGACAGGTAGATGTCAGGGTTTGCTGGCCACTAAGCCTAGCTAAAACTGAGCTCCAGGTTCATTGCAAGACCCTATTTCCAGAAAATGACGTGGAGAGCAATAAAATACACGAGTGTAGGAGGAATAAGGCCTGCCATTGAGCAGGAACAAGGCCTGCTGCTGGGCTTCCCCAGGAAGCCAGCCTGAGACCTCCTTAAACATGCCTGGGCATGCCTGGACATGCACTACCTGAGACCTGCTGGAACCTTCCTGGAGACTGGTGATGCCACAGAGAGTAATGAGACAGGAGCCAATGAGGAAGAGCAGCAGAAGCCTGCAGTTTGGGAACCAATGGGACTCCAAGTGGAGGGTATAAAGAGGGCATCCTCTGCCTGAAATAAATGGGTCTGCTTTTGCCACTTACTGGACCCTCAGAGTCTGGGTCCTCGACTCTTCACCAGGTCATCTAACCGCCAAGCGTCCTGGGCATGGGTCCCAGCAACACATGAGAATGTTGACAGGTTGGCCTCTGGATACCACACACAATCACATTTGCACACACAAGGATACAAGCATGTATACACACTTGTCAAAATCCAGTTGTAAAATAAAACATTGGCCAAAATAAACCACTCTATACTAATAACAAACAACTGAAACAACTATAGTTTTTTTAAGTGAATTTTTTAAGAAGCAAAAAAAAGATATAATATGCTTAAGAATGCATTTAATAAGTTTTCTGAAGGGTTCCTAACTAAAATCCATAAAGCACTGATAAAAGAAATTAAAGGACTAAGTAAATATTCATTGACACTAAAAATAAAGTCAAGTTATCAACTTTCATTAAACTCATCTGTTAATTCACTACAATCTAAATCAAAATTCCAGTAAAGACTTTTCTAGATCTCTGAAAATTTTTCCATGAAAATAACAAAATTTACACAACTAGATATCGATTCTTTGCAAAAAGCTCTAATAACTAAGGCAATGGAGTATATATACCAATAGGGCAAAATAAAAAGCCCAGAAATAGTCACACACATACCATCACCAATTTAAGGAAAATATACTGTGGCAGCTGAGAAAGGAATGACCCTGCTTCCCCTCTTGTGCAAGGTGCTAGTTCACTGGATAATCATCTAGAGAAAGAGGGACTTTAACCTCTAATTCTCATTAATTATACAAAAAGTAATTTGAAGGGATTGACAGATGTAAATGTGAACGGTAAAACAATAAAACTTCAAGAAAGAAACACAAAAATACCCTGGTGGCCTTTGAACATGCTAACAATTCTTAAATAGGACTCAGAAAATATCAGCCATAATATATACAACCAGCTTCACTTAAGACCTTCCATCTACTGAGATGGCTAGAGATGCCCACCACCAAACCTGATGCCTTTAGTTCCCTGGGGCCCACATCAGGTTCCACATGCCTCCCAAATACAAAATAGATGAATGTGATAAAATATATTTAAAAAATAAGACCCTCAATACTCTAAAAGACACCATTAAGAGAGAGAGGAAAAATCATCAGAGAAATGCAACTCAAGACGACTCTGAGATTCCATCTCACACCTGTCAGAATGGCTAAGATCAAAAGCTCAAATGACAGCACATGCTGGTGAGGGTGTGGAAAAAGGGGAACCCTCCTCCATTGCTGGTGGGAGTGCAGACTTGTGCAACCACTATGGAGGTCACTCTGGTGATATTTTAGAAAACTTGGAATAGCTCTCCCTCGGGACCCAGCTATACCACTTCTGGGTATACATCCAAATGATTCCTCACAAAATCACAAGGAAGTTTCCTCATCTATGTTCATAACAGCCTTATTTGTAATAGGTAGACACTGGAAACAACCCAGATGTCCCTCAACTGAAGAATGGATTAAAAAACTGTGGTACATCTACAAAATGGAATACTACTCAGCCATCAGAAACAACAAAATCATGCAATTTGCAGCCAAATGGATGGAACTAGAGAAGCTCATCCTGAGTGAGCTAACCCAGACCCAGAAGGATGTACATGGCATCTATTCACTTATAGTCGGATTTTAGCCACATAGTACAGGATAACTATACTACAATCAGTGCACCAAAGGGAACATGGACATAGACTTTTTTTTTCCTCCCTGTCATTGAGACACTTTGCCCTAGTGGTACTGCCTTGTAGGCCCCCAGTGTATGAGAAGGCTCTTGGCCCTCATATGACTGCTGAACTGGGGCAGGAGACTGTTATGTAGGGACACTCCACTCCAGAGGAGTGTGATGGAAGGGATAGTGGGTGGAGGGTGGGAGGACAGGACTGGGAGGGGTGGAAAGAGGACACTGTGATGTAGATGTAACCTGAAGTAACAAATAAATATTTAAAAAGAGAGAGGAAGACTGTAGAATAACCTTCTCTTCCTCTCCCTTTCTTGCATTTCTATTGATTGTATCTATATATCAACACATAAAATTAAGCCTGAATTCATCAAGTGTATATAACAAACCCCAACAGGTCAGTAATAAAAATACAAATGATCCAATTTAAAATGAACAAAGAGTTTGAAAGACATTTTCTAAAAAAAAAAAAAAAAAATGCAAAAGATCAATATGTGTATAAGAATTCAACATCAGCAGTCACCAGGGAAATATAAATTAAAACCACAGTTAAATGCCCCTACCTCTTATTATATTGGCCAGCATTATCAAGACTAAAGTTAAAGTGTACTATGTCTTAGCAAAGGCATGGAGTAACTCAACCTCTCAAACACTGTTGCTACTAATCAACTGGTACAATCACTTTGGAAACTTTTACCTACAAAAGCTAAATACAAACTACAGCTCCATTCTTGAAATCACAGCCAAAGACAAAACGAGTGCATATCCTCTAAAGTATGTGTCAGAAATGCTGAGGGAAGTGTTTTTCATAATAGCCCAAATCTAGAAACAATCAAAATGCCTACCTTCTAGAAATTTGATATAGATAAAATTTTGCATATTGCATGCAATTTAGTGTATATGTTTGCTTATAAAAAATAACAAAGCAGAAATTAACTAATGTTTACATTCAAAAACATGGAACAAATATTACAAACATATTGTATGCTAATGAAGCCAAAAACAAACATTCATTCCATGAATGTGTAGGCTTTCTGCTATTTCTATTATTGCTGAAGTCCAGTTTTAATCCATGGTGGTCTGATAAGATACAAGGGGTTCTTTCAATTTTCTTGTATCTATTGAGGCTTGCTTTGTGTCTGACTATATGTTCAATTTTGGAGAAGGTTCCATGAGATGCTGAGAAAAAGATGTACTCTTTTGTGTTTGGGTGACATATTCTGTAGATAACTGTTAGGTCCATTTGGTTCATGACCTTTGTTAGACTCATTATTTCTCTGTTTGGTTTCTGTCTTGATGATCTGTCCATTGTTGTGAGTGGGGTGTTGAAGTTTCCCACTATTAATGTGTGTGAATCGATGTGTGGTTTAAGCTTTAGAAGAGTTTCTTTTACAAATGTAGGTGCCCTTTTATTTGGGACATAGATATTCAGTATTGATATGTCATCTTGATGAATTTTTCCTTTAACGAGTATGTAGTGCCCTTCCCTATCTTTTTTGATTAACATCAGTTGAAAGTCTATTTTGTTTGATATTAGGATGGCTACTCCACCTTGCTAGGACCATTTGCTTGGAAAACCTTTTCCTAGCCCTTTACTCTAAGGTAGAGTCTATCTTTGTTAGTGAGATGCATTTCTTGTATACAGCAAAATGATGGGTCTTGTTTATGGATCGGTTCTGTAAGCCTGTGTCTTTTTACTGGGGAGTTGAGTCCATTGTTGCTGAGGGATATTAATGATCAAAGGTTGTTTCCTGTTATTTTGATGTAGGTGGGGACTGTATGTTTCTTTTGGTTTATCTGCAGTGAAGTTTTGCTTCCTGTTTTCTTGGGTGTACATATCTTCTTTGGGTTGGAATTTTCCTTCCAAGATCTTCTGTAGAGCTGGGTTTGTGTGTAGATATTGTTTAAATTTGGTTTTGTCATGGAATATCTTGTTTTCTCCATCTATGTTGATAGAAAGTTTTGCTGAGTATAGTAGTCTGGGCTGTCACCTATGTTCTCTAAGGGCCTATAGGAAGTCTGTTCAAGTCCTTTTAGAGATGCTGGGGAGAAGTCAGGTATAATTCTGATGGGTCTGCCATTACACATTACTTGACCTTTTTCTCTTACAGCTTTTAATATTCTTTTGTTGTTGTTGTTGCTGTTGTTCTGTACATTTAGAGTTTCAATTATAATGTGGCAAAAGGAATTTCTTTCTAGTCTAATCTGTTTGGAGTTCTGTATGCCTCTTGGAATTTTATTGGCATCTCTTTCTTTAAGTTTGGGAAGTTTTCTTCTATGATTTTGTTGAAGATGTTTCCTGGACCGTGGAGTCAGGAGTCTTCTCTTTCATCTATACCTATAATTCTTAGGTTCTGTCTTTTCATTGAGTCCTCGATTTCTTGGATGTTGTGGGTGGGAACTCTAATAGATTTCTAGTTTTCTTTGGTTGTTGTACTGATTACTTCAATTGAATCTTCCACACCTGAAATTCTGCCTTCTATCTCTTGTATTCTATTTTTGATACTCATGTCTGTAGTTCCTATTCTCTTCCCTTGGTTTTCCACCTCCAGGACTATCTCTGTTTGTGTTTTCTTTATTGCTTCCCTTTCCAATTTCAAGTCTTGAATGCTTTTATACATTTTATACATTTCCTGCTCCAATTTAGATGACTTTGTCTACCAATCATTCAAATCTTTCATAGCCTTGTCTCTTTCCCACTCATATTTGGCTGAGTTGGCTTGGGGGTCTCTAATGGTATTCTCCATTGCTTTCATTTGTAAAATTGCAGATTCTTCATATTCTTTCAGGGAATTAACTTCTTCTTGTAAGGACTCTATCATTTTCATAAGTATAGATTTGTCATCATTTTCATGTGTTTCCGCTGTGGTAGGATGGTCAGGGTTTGCTGTATTAGTATTGCTGTATTTTGTTGGAATCATATTTCCTTGATTTTTGTCAGATTTGTTTTTTCACTGACCTTTAGCCATCTGGTTGTCCTTAGCTGATTGTTCCTAGTGTCTTCTGGACCTGATGCTAAGGATGGGACTTTGGTGTAGAGGTTGTATAGTCTTGGTGGTCTGTAGCTCAACACAGGCTAGGTGGGGTCTTGTGTTGGGGGCTGTATTTAAGTGAGCCCCTGAAGTTCACCCCTTCCAGTTGTGTCCCAACTGGGAACTCAGTCTGGAGTTAGGGTGGAATGTGTTATTCCAGCCTGCAGAGTCCCCTTTGTCTGGTCCAAGGGTTAGGTCAGTAGTTGTGTTCCCCCCAGGTGGCTCCTCCTAGGTGGTTCCCAGGGCACCTCTGTGCCTCTTGGCCTAGGCACTAAGCCCTTGTAGTCTGAGTCACTCAGGCAGTGCACACAGGCCAAGAACTCGCTGCTCCAGGGATGAAACTATAGATGCTGAAGATCTGGTTTCCTGCTGGAGGAGTCAGGTACACTGGCTGAGGGGTCCGATATTATCCCCCAAACCCATCCACAGGGCTTGGACTCAGTGGAGTTCCAAGCAACCTTCCAAACCAACCACCCACCTTTCAGCCCACTCTGATCTCACCATTTTCCTGGCAGGAACCTCTATCTGGTGATTGTAGTTGCCCTCCAAGGCCCAAGACACTGCACTGGTGCTGGAGGTGTAGCCCACTACAGGAAGTGTATCCCGCTGATTTGTCTAGTGACAGTGTTCTTCCAAGTGATTGTAAATCCAATAGAGGGGCCTGTATGTTCAACATCCTTCTGGGAAAGCCCAAATATGCTTGTGCCTCCTAGACAGCTACTCTGCTGGAGACACACAGCTATGGTCCCGCTGCTGACCTCAGCTCAGAATGTGGCCACAATGGTTCTGCCGAGAATATACCTATTCCTGGGGCTCCATTGATCCTCCCCTTGGCATGGGAATGCCTGCCTACAATCTGGGAGTTCAGGAGGCTGGTAAGTTCAGAGCTGCTCGCTGGGTATTTGAGTGGCTGGTACCCATGGGTCCTCTCCTGGTGATGATTCTCCTGATTCCCCGGCTTCTACGGCTTTGGTGGTTTCTGCTGGTCTGTTTTTCTGAGTGTCTGAGAGTCTCACCCAGGGACTTTTATTACTCCCTGGGTTTGCAGGGTGAAACCCAGCATGTTAGTGCCTCTCAGATTGTTGTTCAGAGTGTTATAACTCTGTGATGTTGTAGCTGTTTTCCCCACATTCAAAATGTGTCTGTGCAGGCTGCTGCCATCTTGGAATTCCCTAACTTAAAATTTTTAGGGGTATTCAATCTCACTTAAAATGAGAAAAATATAAATATAAATTAGATATACACATAACTTCATATATATATATATATATATATATATATATATATGAAGTCACATATATACAAGAGTATCTTTATAAAATTACTTGAAATTTCAAAAATTAAAGAATGGTCTAAGTATTCAGCAATAGAAGCAGGTAAGGACATGGCTGAAAAATATAGGCAGAGGAGAAAGATAAAATATCATATGTTTTTGTCTCACATGTAGAATCTATATTTAAATATGTACATGTGACAAGGGCATGAAAGCAAAAAGGGTATTGTTTGAAGAAAAGAGTGTGACTGGAAAGAAGTGATAGGAAAGTATATCAAGGGAGAAACTATAAGAAAGGTACAAAGATATATGTGTGAAAGTATCATGATAAACCCCATTTATTTTGTATTCTACCATAAAAATGTTAACTAAAAATTTAAAAAACAAGCCGGGCGGTGGTGGTGCACTCCTTTAATCCCAGCACTTGGGAGGCAGAGGCAGGCGGATCTTTGCAAATTCGAGGCCAGCCTGGTCTACAAAGCGAGTCCAGGACACCCAGAGCTGTTAAATAGAGAAACCCTGTCTCAAAAAACAAAAACAAAAAAAAAAAATTTAAAAAACAATCATATACCCATAATAGAAGATACAGAAATATAAAAATGTTTTTAAAGGACTGTTATATATTAATATCAAGATATGCTGGGTAAAATAGTATACACCTAAAAAATAAGAAATAGTAAAAAATAAATAAATAAGAGAGAAACATACTTATGTACTAACATGGAAAGTTAGCTAGGATACATGACGACATATGTATGTATAGAATGCTAGCTGTAGGATTTGGTGTTTTGAGTTTTAGGAAAGCAGGAAAATAGGAATATAGTCATATTCTATGAACATAAAACACTGGATGGATAAACCAGAAACTAATGAAAATTATTAATTCTTTTAATAAAAGGAGAGAGAAACAGAATCAGTGAGACTAGAATAAAAGGAAGATTTCTCAGTGTACACCATAGGGAAGTAATTTAGATCTTTGAACCATTTAAATGCCTTAAAGTGCTGCTAATAGGACTGACCTAGGAAAAATGAAGGTTTGTCTTAGCTGAGAAATATAATAACCCTTCTTGTGTTTTTGTAAAAACAGGAAAAGCCTCTAAGTCTGGTCAAACCATTCTATCTAACATGGTTAGATGGAATAATATAGTACACTGCTCAGATATGAAAAGAGAAAGAGACAAGGATGGGTGTTGAGGAGTTTCCAGGAGCCACAGATGCGTGTATATTTAATTTATTTAAAATATCACACAAACACACACACACACACACACACACACACACACAGTCATTTACATGAAAGGCTAGGTGTGATAATACATATCTTCTATCTCAATCTCAGCAATCAGAAGGCTGAGGCAGGAGGATTACAAATTTAAGACCAGCCTGGGGCTACATAGTGAGACCGTACTTTAAAAAACATAAAAAGGGGCTAGAGAGATGGCTCAGAGGTTAAGACACATGGCTGCTCTCCCAGAAATCCTGTATTTAGTTCCCAGCACCCATATGGCAGCTCACAACTTCCTGTAACTCTAGTTCCAAGGAATCTGATGCCTTCTTCTGACCTCTGCAGGCACCAGGTACACACATTGTACACAGACAGGCACATATACAGACAAAACACTCATGCACATAACATTTAAAACAAAAATGAAGAGAGAGGGAGAGAGGACAGGGGAGCCTTCAGCGAAGATCGTGAGAAGATCTGAGAGAATGTGGTCAACTCCAAAGAGAAGACACTCACCCTACACAAGCAACACCTTGACCTTGGGTTTCTATCCCCCTGAACTGTAAGAAAATGCATTCCTGTTGTTTAAGCTACAGATAATAATAGTAGTAAAAATAGCAGAGACAAAGGCAAGAGAAACATCAATGTGCACGCTGTCCTCGGGCTAACAAAGACTCTCCTGAGAAAGATTACATTTGCTCCATCATGAAGGTGAAAAGAATAGGAGATGAAGAGCATGGGGAATTAATATTAATGGCTAGGAAACAACGGAAAGCAAAGGTGCGTTAAATGTGGGTAGTAAAGGAAAGAGAGTATTCAATTGAATCCTTTTATTGAAGACAGTTCCAGTCTTTGAGAACAAAAGATCTTTTAAATTCAAAGAATTCCACTGTTTTCTCTGTGGACAAACAACACAAGGAAGAAGAAACATCTTTAAAAATCGGCTCCTCAAGAAGTCACAATGGAACCACCCAGGGTCTCCCTATGCTGTGAATACTGACTGAGAACAGAGCAAATGTAGGCCTTTTTGCCAGTGAATGGTGAAGCGTGAAATGTCAGACTTCAGGCGAGGCCAAGAATTCATAGCCAAGCAAGAATTCTATTGTTCTCGTACTAGGTGTAGGCTGGGAGCATAGTTCCCAAACTGGAAACTAGACTTGAATTACTATGACGCCTTCAAAAGACAGCATTTTGTACATATTTCATGATTTCTTTTTATGGAAATGCACAAGGTCTAACTACATATGTCATTTCTTCTGTTCATTGGCCTTTTGGGTTTCAGCACATGTGGAAAGGTTTTCCTGGGCCTCTTTACAGCCAGATTCATTCTATGACAGCCACTTCACAGAAGGTCTCCAAGCAACCCATGTCCTTGGAATCATCCAAAACATTCTGTCATGGGACATATTTTCTCTCTTCCTGCAAACAGCAGTAGCAAGAGCCGAGGTTAGCACACAGACTCCCTTGGAGGGTTTTTCAATCACACTCACCACTCCTGAGGAAGACTCCTTCTGCCACTTGGCAAAGATGAAGACAATAGGCTATAAATAAGCATGCCACCTTACAATCAATACTGTTCAAATTTCAAACCATTCACCTATTTAGCCCTTGCAGATCTACACAGAGCCAGGGCAGGTGTTATGGTTCGTATTGTACAGATAAGGATTGTTGAGACTCTGGGATGTAAATGTATAACCAAATATTACAAATATTACATAGCTCCTATGTGGTTGAACCTGCCTTCTGGTAATCTGCCGCTGCTCCAATGCCAGAATCCTGGGAAGTTCAAGCCAAGAACTGAGCACCATAACTTTTGAAGGACTCGCTCACTTCTCTGTAACTTTCACATTCTTTGAGACTCTCTATTGTCTAACATATACAGTGCATGCAGATATGTCAGAAACCAATATCTCCCCCTCCATCAGCCTGCCTTAGACCATTTGAGGAGACGACCCCTGGCTAATGAATTGGACTTTGTCACACAGGCCAGTTTGGCCAGTGTTCCTCAGAAATACATTGGAAACATACAAAAATATTGAAACTCCTGGGCAAACCGCAGATTCTGCTTAGGAATTCACATAATTTTCAAACTCCTCTGTACTGTTACCAGCTTTAAGGATGAAAGGCACTGCTCTTAGCAATGAAAAGAGACCAACACCAGGTGAAGTAATTCAAGCCTATAGTCCCAGCACTTGGGAGACTGGGACTTGCCACCAGCTTCACATGCTGTAGAATAAGACCAGGAAGGAAGGAGGAAGAAAGGAGGGGAAGGAGGAGGCAAAGGAGAGAGGAGTCTACAGGTATCTGGCATCACTGCAGTGGCCAGCATGGGCTTGAGAGGCAGGACAAGAATGAAGGATAAATGTGTAATGGAAATAAAAACAGTAAAGGAGTTTTGCATATGCTGTTATAATGTCTTCTCTTTGTTTTTTCTATATTTCCTATAATGTTTGCTCCTTCATTTCACCAAGACTCCATTAGCCTTACTAAGAAGCCAGGTTAATTCTGGGAGCGTATTTCATCAGCTCCATAGTTCAGCTCCTCTGCGGATGTGCTGCACTTCATGCCAGGAGGTTTAGCAGTGGCTCCTGCTAGACTGCTTAATTAATCTCCTGTGACTGAAATGGAGTTCCTTTGCTGAATCCATTTATATTACAAGAGAAGGTAGTGAGCATCCAATTCTGAGGTCCAAAGCATTTCACAGAGTCAGTTCCAACACCAACCCTCCGGGCTTTTCCTGTGTGCTCAAGTCCAAGGGAGCTTCACTTTCCAAAGCATGCCATGTGACCCTTAGTTTGTCCCCAGGAACTAAAGCAGAATGTACTACCTAGGAAAGACTGTCTGCCTCTTTGCCCTCACTGCTTCTCTTCCACTCTCACTCTCCTCTCCCTCCTCTCCCTCTCCATTCTTTTTGTTCTCTCCCTCTCTCCCTCCCTCATATGCAAGATAGCACCATGACATTGAAATGCTGCTCATGATTACACTGGAATATTTTAAGCTTCTAATTTCTTCATACCAGTGCTCATATCATCCCAGACTCAGAATGCCTTGTCTCGTGGTCCAGTCTTACACTGACCACTTTGGGACCTGGAGTACTTCAACTCTCCCTTCTACAGCTCAGCTTCTTCGTCATCTAGAAAATGAGAGGGCTGGACTAACCAGTAACCATGGGGCATTCCACATGCACGTAGACTACATCCCTAAACTGACGCCTTTGGATCCTATCCAGCAAGAGGAAGGTTAAAAATCTCCAGGTCCATTTGAGCTTGGAGCATTGAAAGTGTTTCTCTCCTTTTGTTACAAGCATGGAGCTATAATAAAGTTGGTTTTGCCACTTAAATGTCTTAATTTCTTCGATCGGGTCTAGCAAAATTAGATAAGGAAGGGGAATGTTAATGAGATAAACTGTGCTTTCAATATCTGATCACAGCACAGCAGTGGCACATGGCTCTTGTTCCCCAAAGTGCCTTTCTATTGGTGGTTTTCCATCACCTCCCTCCTCCTTCCTTCACATTCACCCACAAACACATGCTGATGCCAAAGACACATATGGCACTGCCTTGGCAGCAAAAAGAGGAATGACACATGTTCTTGCCATCCTAGAGCTAGCTAGAGATGTGGGAATAGTGATGGACCCCAGTCATCAAATGTAGCCCAATACACAGCTTTTCATGAAGTTAAATGCAGCAAATGGTCTTGAGGGATATGTGTCTTTCTTTGAGATATTTTACTCTTTAGTGCATTGATAATAAACAGATATATGTGCAAAGATGCATAACCTGTTATGTATCGTTCCAAAAGTCCTATCCCACTTTCCAGTTATCTCCAGGTGCAACAAATAAAGCCATGCCATTCACTCATTTGATAAATACTTAAAAATGAACACCCACTGTATTTCAGGAACTCAGCTTGGAGCTAGGAACTATCTGGAGAGTGAGAGGGACAGAGCTCCTGTCCTTATGATGCACAGGAGCCTGTGAGGAGATGAGTGGGGGATATGCTTGTTTTCCTTAGTAATGTGAACTGAATCCCTAGATTGTAGGCTTGGGTAGGCAAACTACATGCTCTACCGCTGAGCTACACCCTCAGTTGGGTGTGAGATAATGATCAATGGACATAAAATGCAATATATTATACATAACACTTCACATATACAAACACGCATGTTTTTAGGGAAAAACTCAAAAGGTACAGATAGTCAAATTATAACAGTAATAATGTTGGAGCTAGAATTATGGGTGTTTTCTCTTCATAACATTTTGTATATATGATGTTTTACAAGCATTATACTTTCGCACTAAAGGAGAAAAAACAATCTTTTATCTTTAAAATTGTATGCTTTTGAAGATTTATTAACATAGTAAAATGCCATATATTGCTAAAGCTCTAAGGTTAGCAAACAACATGCATAATGAGATTTCATTTTGATTCTGTAATGCAATAATAGGAAACTGAAGAGGCATGTGCCACACTGCTAATAGTAATTATCTTTGCTGGGGTAAGATAAGTTTTTTCTCTTCCTTTTTTTAATTACCCAAATTGGTCATGTAACATTTTATTTATTTTATGGAACCTCATTACCTCCGAGAAGCCCTCTCAGATTGTCACCATGTGCTGAACCCCTGGGAAACTTGTTGATTGTCTTACCTCCATAGCACCAACCTTGTTAGTTTTCTCATGAGTGCTGTGGATGCACAGGTGTTTGATTTCTTTCAGCCACACTGGCATTTGATCATAATCAGCAAATACTAGTACCCTCATTGATTACTTTCAAATGCTACAATGATTCCCTGCTACTCTGGCTTAGGGTTGGGCTGTGAGTGATGACAGCAACAGCAGAAGTGTCCCCTGGAGTCCTTAAACCTTGTTCCTACTCTCTCCAGAGCACCTGTCACCTTCATCTTCCACTGCAACGTGCACCTCGCGGGGTAGGGGATCATTCCTAAATAGTTTTTCATCTCCAACACATCAAGGTTCACTGTGAAAAGTGGTACCAGCAGATGGAACAGAGGGAAAGCTCATTATTACAGAACATAATTTATTACCCACAGGATTCCTGAGTCATTCACTGGGCAAGGAAATCAACATTCAAAGAATGTTGAATCTGGAAGGCAGATGAGAAGCTCAGGCTTAGAGATGAAGATCTGGGCCCAGAGATGAAGAATAACATGCCCTAGCCCCAGAGCAAGTCAGTGGCCAAGTCTCTCTTCCACTGCAGCAGCCTGAAAGATAAAATACAAAATGCCATGCACAGAAAGAATGGGGTAATGGTGGTGAGGGAAACGTCCAAGTTGTCTCTGAATGTGTTTCTTTCATAACGAAACTTCAGTGTTTATGGCTTGTTGATTAATGGCCAGCCTTAATAAAGATGAACCTTTTAGATATAAAGTATCTGACAAACAGAATGGCTTTCTGAGTCCATTTGTAGGACTGTGCATTGGCCCTGTTACCAACTTCCGGCAGCATCCTCCAACAACACGTAAGCATGCAGTTAAGACCGAATGCACCATGGGGTCAGACTGGCTTAAGTGTGAGGGTCAAGTACAAGCTTTACAAATTGTGTGATGTGGGCAAGTGAATTAACCCTTGTGCCTCTGTCCCCTTAGCAGAATGGAGATAATGGCATTCAATAGCTCACAAGGTCATACCAAGTATCAAACAGGAAGACACATGGCAGTCCTCAGGAGGGAGCCTGGAGCACAGCAGCTGCTCACTCTGTGGCTTTGTTGTCATCATTGTGTTCCTCAAGGCAGTGCTATTGCTGAAACTTCCTGCAGGACAGATCCATGACAGACAGCAGAGGCCACTCCTGTCTCTGATGCTTTACT